>CM041776.1:347608762-347974075 GCA_023374045.1 Limonium bicolor | reverse complement strand
TAAGTGAGTCTTATAATTGAAGTAATTAAATTTAAGATGTAATATATTTAATATTTTCCAAATTTCAGTTTTATAATTGGGTCATAAGAGTCTATATATTAAATGACGATGCGCTCCATAATAATCAAAACAAATCTCTCCCATGACTGCCACAAGTCCAAGGCTATTAATAAAAACAAATGACCGAATCACTAGTGATGAGTACAGTCTGATTTAAGATTTTTTAATTTAATTAGTTTTTTGAACGCATGGATATATTACATGAAGTTAAAAAGAAACTGAGTGGTGATCGATTCTCTACTTATCAAAAGTTTAATATCCCTGATTAGAAACAGAAACATTACTGTTCATTGTTCTACATAGCTCAATATATTACTTTATTTTTATTTATATGTTTAACATACATTTTTTTTGGTAATTATAGATATATCCAAACTGTCATTGTTACCCATAAAATGCCAAATAACGAGTCCACTATCGATTTGGTTTTCCCGATCAGTTTCTTATGTGGTATATATATTATTGTATTACTATATTTTTTTATTTTTTTTAAATAATTGTATTACCATATTATTAGTATATATACATTTTTTTTCTTTTTCACAAAATGAGAAGAATTAGTTCTAAAGCATTGAATCCCGCCGTTCCTCTATGCTCTCGGGTTTAGTACGATCTGCTTTATATAGTTGTCAACAAAAAAACAACAGTGGGTCCTTACGTGGGAGTTGAAGTTTTGCTTTGCACATGGTCACCACTTATTTTTTGACTGATGGTGACAGCAGTGCATATATCTACAAGTTGTCAATTTTTCGTTATTGTTGTCTAACATATCATGGTTACTATATTTCCTATTCAAATAGTATAACCTACTATTATTTTCAGTATATGTTTGTTTGATACATAATTAGTATTCGTGCATTTGAATATTAATAAATAAAATGCTGTGAAAATAAGTAATTCATAGTAAAATATACCACAAATAAAATAAAATACAAGACTTTATCTATTTTGTTAAAATATATTTATGGCTATAGGAAATATTCTTATGTTGTCGACATTTTTTAAAATGAGAATAATTAATAAAATCTTATATTCTAAAAAGATGGAAATTGGAAATGAACCAATGTAAATGAAGGTCTGTAGAATAAGGAAACAATAATTGATCCCGAAATTGAAGTGACTAATAATAAACAGAACATTTCAAAACTCTTGACCCAAGTATGTGACCGGGTCACAGGTACACCACTCTCCACCTACTGCTACTTCTCGCTTAGACGGAATACATTCGATCACATAATTTACGTTAATAAAAAACATGAATATTTTTTTAGTTTTCCTATTATTTCATCCGCGTTACATCTCATAGATACCATAGTAAGTTTGGTGCTTTGGCCTCTCTCAATTTGGTCTAGAAATAACGTGACATGTTTTTCTCTGGGAGAATTGTAACCCCAGACTAAAGTTCATTTAAATAAATAAAAAAAAGGGATCCATCGTAGTTGATGTTATTTTGGTCCCAGTATTCCAGTCCAAATTAACAGCTCCTTATATCTGGAGCTTATTGTTGAAGTGTCCACTGTAAGATTAACTTAAACCCTCTTTATTATCAGTTAAACATTTTTATAGTAACCCTCTCCTACCAATACTAGAAGAAGAAAAAGAAGGGAGAGAAAGAAAGACAGAGGAAAGAAGAAAAAGATTGAGCAACCTTACCTGATTGACGTGGTTTGCAGCGTCCCACGTATAAACAAATAAAAGATGAAGGAAAGATGGAGAAAGAAAGAGAAGTATTAAATACTCTCTTTGTTAATTAATATCTGTCGTTTTAGTATGTTATTCTTGTTCAAAAATATCTGTCATTCTAGCTTTTTGACACACTTTTACCCCTACTATTCAATATAAAAGTAATTATTATCTAAATGGAAAAGTAAAAAGTAGGGGCACATGCGTCATTGTCCTACTTTTCTTAATAAGTGTGCAAGTTTTTAAAATAACAGTTATTGTTGAACGGATGGAGTAAAATTCTGAAACCAGGTGGATGGGTGTGTGGGACAGGTCTCATAAAAACCTCTTCAGTTAAAATCCAATAGAAAAAAGTATAAGAAGAAAAAAGAGTATCACTATCCAATTACAGCCCTATAATCTTACTACTCCAACTCTTACACTAAAATGAAATATCACTACAAATAATCTTTCAAGGAAGAGGTTACATTATTGTTTACCTTTGTCGACGGGTTCCAAATCGTAAATGAGACTTGTCAAAGCTTAAACATTGTTATATGAATTTTTATGTATTATACTATAATATATATACATTTATTTAAATATTAATAATCATGTATATAGTTAGAATAATTGAAGAATGATAGGGCAGATATTAAGAAACCCAAAAAAAAGTTAGATCTAAAACAGTCTAGTCCCCAAAATTAAAAAGAAATATAAATCACACTATGGGTTATTGGAATAGGCCGAAAATTTTCCAGCGGGCGAAACTAATTATTGATCAGTCACAGAGCTCTAGTTAGCGGCTCTCATGGCGGTCACTCTCTCAACGGAACCAACCTTGTTCACGCACACACTATGAAAGTTATTACCTGATTTTTTTTTCACCATTTCTTCTAGACTGTACCACGTACGTTGAATCGATCGAAGCTGAGCCTCTCTATGATGCCAAGATGCATTCGATCTCATCTTCAGATTCATCATCTTCAGTACTCGTACGTATATCAGTTAAAGCCGGATGAACTGGTACTGAAAACCATTCCAGTAGATTCATGCCTCGGCACCGTATCATATTTGCTTACAGTTTATTTTTTGCCTCTACTTTCCATCCCTTTTATAAGTACTCTTTTTTTTTTTGGGATAATTCACGATATGTCTCTGTTTTCTTTCGTAATTCACAATATATCCCTATTGGTTTTCGTAATTCAACTTTAAACATGATTAAATGTTGTCCAAAATTTATGAAACTTTACATGGATGATGCTAAAGTGTTATGTTTTGGTCCAATATCACATTTGAAGTTTTTTAAGCTCATATGTGACATGTGGGACCCAATGAACATGTCACAATTTTCATTGGATCCCACAGGTCACATGTGAGTTTAAAAAAATTCAAATTTGATATTGGACCAAAATATAACACTTTAGTATCATCCATGTAAAGTTTCATCAATTTTGGACAACATTTAAACATGTTTAAAGTTGAATTACGAAAACCAACATGATATATTGTGAATTACAAAAGAAAATAATGGTATATCGTGAATTTTCTTTTTTTCCGGCCGCCAAATCCCCTGCCTGCCAGAAACGAATGCAAACCTGAGGTGCTGTCCGATATTGCGCCATTCAATTGCCCTTGATTTCAAAACACGTGGCGAATTATTATTCGGTGCACGGATATCTCATCTGGTCTTATCTTTTCATCTCGATGTAGTGGCTGAAAAGTTTTGAGCAACAGCTGGCAGTATTAGGGGCGTCAATTTGAGTTTTATAACATTGTTAAATCTAAAAATATAGATAGACTGATGGTACAAACTAAAAAGGTATCATACTTTAAAAATTTATTAATTATTAAATATCTTTTTACCAAGAGAAAAATAATCAATCGTACCTATAAAATAAATTATTTACTTATTTATTTTTTTTAAAAGGTAAATAATGTTAAAATATAATTTATTATTGATAATTTGATTATGTAGTTTTTTTCTCTCTAAAACCTAATTATATAAAATTGAAAAAAATAGGTATCCTAAAATTTGGGGCCCTGTTCTAATACACCACCTAAATATGTTGATAGCCGCCTCTGGGCAGTATCCTAGTTATGTAGAAGTTTTTTTTTTTTAATAACTGGTTATGTAGATAGAAGTGGTTAAACTTTGCGAGATCCATTCTTTTCTGAGCTAAAATATCTAGCTGATGTCAGTTGTTAGCTAAAATTAGAAAAAGTAGAGAGAAAAAATAATTAATATGACAATTAATATATATGATATATAGAAAGAACAAACATCAAATAAACTGATCTATAAACTAACAAAAGAATGGGTCATACTCTTTTTTTTTTTTGAAGTGGATAAGATCAGCCTATACTCTTCATTTAATACACCTCTGTCTACCACCCAAGGCCAAGGGTATATGGGGTAGATAAAACTACTCCCTCCGTCCCTGATTGACTGTCTCGTTTACTATTTGAACATGTCGTTTGACTTCAATATTTAACATATAAGATGATATAATTTTACAAATCTAATTTTTGTAATGGAATCCTCATGTCAAAAACTATATGTTGTAGAAATTTATTTTATAAAATTATTTTATCTTATATGGTTAATATCAAAGTGGAAAAGCGTACCAAAAAGTAAACAGGAAGGTGAAAGTGGGACAGAGGGAGTAATATCCCTCCAAGGTGAATCTGAGCGATGAGAAAGAATGGCGGCTGCGTTCGACAACGTGCGGGAAAAACTTGTGACTATTTTTTTCTCTTTCTTTAATTGGACCCACCACTGTACTCACAATGGACCAATTGAGCTCAGTATTGAACGCGCAGTGGTCATTTATCGTTCAGCGCGTGGGACCCATGTTGCCTGAGAATCTGAATTATGGTAGCATATATGATGTCACACTACAACGCAGTACGTACGTACTACATTAATTAAAGCAACTCGCTTAAGGTTTTTGTTCTTGTTTAATTATGCTCGTCAAATGACTCGACAATGTTAAGTTGGTCTATCATAATATCAATGACTTGGAAGTATTTTGTTTACAGAGTTTAAATTTGAGTTGAAATCTCAATAGACGAGTAAGATTTCCAACTCTTTATCATGTGGGTGTATTAATTTCAAAGTGTGTTTCTGAAGTATTTATCTAATTTCTATAGTCCAAATCTTCAGTTTGTAACACTATTAGACTCTAGACTGCTTTCTGAAATTCTCGTTGATAGATATTGAGTTTTGTATTTCCTGGAATTTGAAGATTATTTTATGTTGCATGTATTTTTTTATAGGTTTTCTGTTGCATGTATATGTCTATCTACTTTTATTCCTTAGGTAGTATTCTATTTTTTACGTGGATAATTATATGGTTTTAATTACTTCAAAAGAATGGTCAGCTTGTCTAACATATATACACGGAAAGAAATGAAAACTGCAAAGAACGCACGATGATAATTTTGAAAAAAAAAAAAACTTAACATCTGGTCCAGCATTTGAAAATGTAGGTCATGGCTTAATCAGAAGAGGTAGGACGGAAGTTTCATTTTGCGCATATTACTAGCCGCTCTGTTGTATGCATATATAATATATGTATGTGTATGTGTATGCATATATATATGTATGTGTAGGCATAATAAAATAAACAACATCTATTGGACAAACAACATTATCCGGTACAGTACAGGTACCAATACGCGCGCGTTGATCAACTGGCGATATCTCTCTTGTCTTCAATCAGGATTCTGTTTGTTCAGATCAATTGGTCGCGTTCGTGGGTCCCGTTCCGTACAAAGCTGAACAAGGTTCGTTTAGCGTTTAGCGTTTAGCTAATCCCTTTATTGAAAAAATTTGAAACAAGTATGACTTCTTTATTGGAGTTAACACTGGCCAAAGTTTGGAAGATTTATTTCAACGCAGAAAACTGCATTTGAATGTGAATACCGAAGCTTGTTCACACATCAATATATATAATTTGCTCAATCCAATACTAAGGGGTCGTTCTTTCACCGCATTGTACTTTTTTTTTTATATTAATTTGACACTTGTTACTTGTCTGTTGGATTATTTAAATCAATTGAACCCACACAAGCATAGTTGACACCACCTTATTTATTAACTATAGTGAGATTAAACAAAAAGCTATAGTATGAGTAGCTTTTTGATGTCCGCACAGAACGACCCCTAAAGTCTCATCCGAAAATACTTGTTAACTCTCTATTTGTTAACTAAGGTAAATCTTCTTAATCACATATAGCTTTATTATAAACGTAGCTACTGGCACTACTGCGTTCACCGAACAGTTTCTGACTAGGGTGAGATTATTCACAAAATGCAGCACGTTTGTGCCATATTTCCTATAGGCGCTGTTCGATAACAGTGAATAGGGGATTAATCTACAAGTACATTACAAGTGTCACATTAGTTAATTACATGTAGCTTTATGCTAAAGTTTCAATTCTTACGTTTAAACTAGCATCGTTCGCTAGTGACCAGCAAATGCTAATTAATTTTAATCCCACCATAGTTAATAAATAAGATAGATTTTTGTGGATCCAGTTAATTTTAAATGATCTAACAGAAAAATGTACTTTTTTTTACCTCGTGATGATCACTCGTTTGTCCTCCCAATTTGAGTTTTAATTTCTTCGTTCATATGATATGATACATCTTAGTTATTAGCTAGGTTTCGTGACTAATTTGACTCTTTACGGACGACTAAATCTTCCATATTTCTTGGCTTTAATCCATTTGTACACTGCTAAAATCATAAGAGTAGAATTTGAAGCAAATTAATTATCACCAAATATCTTGAATATCTGAATATAATAACACGAAGCAAAGACTAAATAATTTATGGCATGACGTGGAGGGATAATTTGAACATGAATTATGCATCAAGTTTGAGAAAGAATGTATGACATCATTTGATCATATTATTGTTCTATTAAAAAAGTAAAACATATATGTCAAACTTTGTCATCAATTAGAGTTACCCAGTTTGTTTTGATTTAATTAGTCTTAGCCAATATACCTTTTTAAACCGACCACAGTTGTTTTTTGCCATAAAAATGTCCGAGTTTATAATGAAGTCTGTAAATGGTTGCAGACTTCTAAATAATGAGCAAATTACTTAATATATTCTGGAATTAATGGTACATATCTTATCGAAATTATTTTTTTTAAAAAAAAAAACAAACGACAAACAAAAAACTACCGTAATCTTCTTCTTTGGCTTTATATGAAAATAAAGAACTTCCAAATACTTAGTACAGCATCACAACACAAGACTTGATAAACACAAAGCTAGACTTTATTTTTATATATATAATTTGGGTATATACCCATATTATTGAAATAAAAAGCTGATGGGTTGAGCGCCTTATTAAAACCTCTCTAATAAAACCTAATAAAAAAAGATTTAGAAAGGAAAAAGAGTAGCACCATATCCAAATACAAACTACAAACATAGATTTGCCTATTATAATAAAGTCCAAATGCTTCAAGGTAGTCTTTGCAGCTAGCTCCCCAATCCTTCGGTGCAACTTTGTTCCTTGCATGACGCGATTAGCACCCTGTTTGACCCAACATATAACAACACAGAAGTGTTAATTAGTACTATATCTTTTTTTTTTTTGATAATTAATTAGTGCTATAACTATATTCTGAGTACTTTATACATGTATATATACAAGACTAAATTAATTACTTCGCCGTAAAGTAACCAAATATGGTGGGCTCCAGAACATTCCAAATATGTTACTCATGAACTGGACAAATCAAACAATATTATAGTGATGAAAAGTACAACATATATATGATTTTATCCTTTTAGCTTGATTCAATCCACCAGAAAATTAATTTATATATATATATACGAATCGAGAAATGGAGATATCATCAACTTACTCGGAATGGGTACAGGGAAAGTTGTCCCCATGATCTTAAAGTTTCTTTCGAGGACAATCTGATAACGAATGTTGCCAGCATCAAAAGGCTCTTGATGTCTGAGAAGTCTGACTGTATCACCGACTTTGAGTTTGCGGTCGCGGACAATTTTAAGCCAGTCACCAGTGAGGACAGGTTTTGGGTGCTGTCCTACTGTTCGGACACAACATCTGAGGCTGTACACCTTTTCTGTTTCATCGAAGACATCAAAATCCACGTGGTTAGAAATGTTGCGGTCGATAGCAGGCAGGTAGTTTAGGCTATGACTAGGTCTGCTAAGATGCAGCCTTTGCTCCACGTCCGTCGAGGTGAGTTTTTTTTCAAATACCACCATGGTCTCCATTATTTTTGCAATACTTATGAGACTTAGTATGATGAGCAAATGATATGCTTGATCTTCTTTCTCTCTTTGTTTACTGTAAAACTGATCTCCTGATCGGCTTATGACCATCTTAGGGTTTTTATAGAGATCCCCTTATCAAACGAAAAAAAAAAGTATAGACAAATCGTTGAACGAAAAAAAAAATATAGAGAAATCGTTGACATGTAGTCAACTACCTTCTACCACAGCAACACTTGCCTATTGACTTTTGTTGGTCCCACTAAAATGATTGTTTAAACCAGCGTCAAGAAAGTATAAAGAAGATTCCTGTCTATTTCTTAAAGAGAGAGGAGATTTCTGTCGAAGAGGGGTGGTCAGTTCACGCATACCAATTTAGATATTATGGTTGTTACAGTTCCATCTCGTCAGCTATTTAAGAATGTTGGTTAATTTTATGATATAAATTCAGTAAGTGGTTAAGAATTCTATATAAATAATTACTAGCACTAGTAGAAAAAATGTTTTTTGAGCGATTGTTTTTTGCTTTTTAACGCGCTTGTTAACCACCTCACATGAAGCCGATGCAAAAGGTACGGTATTTTTAAGACAGTTGCAACTACCGAAGCGGTTTTTATTAGAACCGCCTTAAAACCTCTTATAAATGTTTGATATACTGAGGCGCTTATAAAATACAACCGCCTCAACAAGAGGTATAAAATTTCAATTTCCCACCAAAAACATGTTGTTTACAACAACTCATACAACACCAAGAAGTTCCTGAACACAACACTCTTTTTTGTTCGAAAACGTTCACAATAAAATATTTTTCCCATACTCACAAGCTTAATAAATAGAAGAAGTAAACAGATGACAGGATACATTAGAGGTCACAAACACGTAAAATTTATTCATATGAATTTAATATAATACATTGTCATCCATACAAAAAATAAATAAATGAACATCACTCATTCTATACCACCTATTGTATTAGAAACATTCTAAAAGAGTTTAAACGTTTCCCTATATATAATAAACCACCTCCTATCGACTTGAAACAAAATTCCACCTTATATGCAAAACCGTGCGTCCCATCTACCTCCATGAACCATGAAAGATTCTAAACATCTGCCATATAAGTACAAAAAAAAAAAAGACAAAAGTTAATATCATAACTTATAGCCTACTGTAAGGATGAAATAGTTGACAATCCTAGATATTTACTTGGGCGTATATTGGTTCATAGGAACAATAGTTACATTTCAAATTGAAGCGCACATTAAACAACCTTTGCAACATGAACATGGAACCATTAATCTAAGAACAATAAGAAAGTACATGCCGAAGTAATCAAACCAAATTGAAGAGGATTAATGGCTCTAAGATCGGTGTACCAGATAACAACTTACAAATATACTACATGCCATGATAATAAAAGACACCTGTCACTCACGCACAGAATGTGAATGTTGGCGTATGCGAGGATCCTGTTCAAAGGACTATGGGGAGCGGTGGCCAGGCGCCAATAATCATCCGGTCACCTATTGATAATAACTCGGGAACTGATCCAGTTATGGAAGATATCATCAACAATGTCAGGGGAGGGATCGAGAATAATCTCCAGAGGATCGATATGCTGGGTAATGGCGAGGATATGGGGGTCAATGTTGACCCTAATGATGGGGCTTCTGATGATCATTTGAGTAGGCCGGGGCCTGAGCCGGTGGGCCCTCAGGCTCAATTGATGGAGGATGACTTAGACGATATTGGCCTTAGGAGCCTTTTCGAGGACCCGGAATTTTCACCTGGTTTCGAGCCAGCTAGAGGTCCTTCAATTATGGGAGATGACCCTGAGGAGACAGCTGTTAGAGAGGAAGCAAGGCAAACTCTCATCTTTGCAAAACAGCTCGGATGCACCGTCCCTAACGAGAAGCTTGCCCTATCCAATTATGAAGAGATCATTCGAAAACAGAAAGCGAGCTCTCGCCAGAGATGTCACATCGAGAGTGAAGAGTCAAAAGAGGAGTCTGATAGCGGCTCTAGGAGTACATCTAAAGAAAAGGGCAAGAGAGTTCGTGAGGCTAGACCCATTGGTTTTAGTAAGTTCTCACGAGCTAGTAAGGTGGCCATGCGGGGCAAGAAGAAGGCAAAGTAGATTTAGGGTCCCTCCTAACTAGTAAGATTAGTAGGGCTAGAGTAAGATGCACTTTCAGTAGCGTTAGTTTTTTTTTCACTATGTTTTTGTTCTTTGTTTTGTTTTCTCTAAAGGGTCCTTGAGCGGGAAAGACATTCATGCCTCAGTACTGCTATGTAAGCTGGGCAACCAGCCAATTATCAAAAAAATAAAATAAAAGAGTTTTTACGAACATGAGGAATTAATCATGACGACAAAGCAAGCTATGTATGAACTAACCAAAAGATTAGAAACCAGCATGAATGGTTCCAACACTTCGTAGCAATATCTCTTCAAGGTACAAGAAGAAAGGATTATTGACATTTGTAGCAATATCTCTTCGACATAAGTTGCATATGCAACACCCAAATATCACAATATGGCTCAATCTTAAACATCGAAAGGCGGAAGATGTAAAAAAGCAAGCAAGAAACTTCACAGTTTTCAGATAAACTACTGCAATGACCTCATATCAATGAAACAATTTGATGTATGCAGAGAGCTGTAACGATTCAACTTCTCAAAGCCTTTGAATGGTAGCTCGCTCACAGTATCTTGCTGATAATATCTTACAAGGAAGTCCTACTGAACTATCACATTAACACTGATGTTTAACTGGTATTAAATGTGTGCAATTGTAGACAAAATAGAACAATTCAGGCCTTAACTCACTCTTTGTTATTTATTATCATACATATATCGCATCATATAGTAGCCACAATTTATGATTTCAGGTTGTATTGGACACTATTATATAACAGATTAGATTTAGTTCCACATTTCAATATTTGAAAAGTTTATACTATAAAAGCGATGAAAGTTTAAATCACTTACGACCATGTAAATCAGTTTTAAGAAGTTTAGCTTTTTTTCCAAGCTTGTCAAACGCTGCTTAGTTGCTCCTACAAAATGAATTAATAATACAACAATAGCAACAGTAGAACCGCCATGCCTAAAGGAACACATAATGATACAAATCACACTTTGATAGACACACACAATGTACTACAATAGATGTTAAAGATTAATATGTATCACCATGTCAATCTTCGTCATGAATATTAATAAATCCTTGTTTATAGAAAGATTTAAACAAAGCAAATGTGTGTCTAAAAATAAAATAATACATCTATACAATATTAAACTTGTAGATCCATCACGATGTTTATCAAGAGGCAAAAAAGCACAACTAATTGTTCTTGTTAACGTCCCCTCTGTAAAAAAAAGGAACAAAATTAGATTTTATATGCTATAAGTTCGATAAATCTTCACAAATATGATCCCATTGACAACATGAATGACAACAACTCCCAAACATGATACCATAAACTATAAATATAGTGCACGTCATTAGCTACAACACATCAATTAAGAGCAGCCATAAAAAATACACAAAAACTGCATCATAAGAAATAATATGAACCCCTATAAGAGCTGGACATACAGATAGTGATAAACATCAAAATGGTGCGCTGATCAAAGAATTGATTATTATACTGGTGCGCTGAAGAAAGAAGAGGTAGAATGCAATAAGCTAGTTAGTGTGATAATCTAAGTCTACCTACAGAATTGAGTTGCTAGATAAACAAAGAAGAAAAGGTATAACGAAGCAAGCAAGGTTGGAAGAGAAGCAACACGTCAATCTGACTCCAAATCTCAAAATATATGTATGGCCAATTCTGAAATAGAAAAAAATCCATAACATTTCTCGCATATTATTATGTTCATACACTTAATCCGGTGCTTTGTTGTATATATGGATACCGTTTAGTATAAGTACATTACAATTGACACAAGAACTTTTTCCATTGCTTTGACTTTGATCAATCAGAGATTGAACCAGACTAGGGAAATCATGGTTTAGATAGTCAAGAAAAGAGAGATTGTCAATACATTCACACTAATAACAAGTAATGCTGCAAACTTGGGTTTGCATCAAGAGGGAATTGAGATCAAATTGCTAAAATAATAATACCCAACAATGGTCGATTAATAAATTTCCTTACCATTAGAGAGTTTCAATAAAAGATACTTTAAAGGAGAATCTAATCCGCTTACAAAGTTTCACTGGTATTAAGTTAATTTAAAATGTAATATAAATTATCCTTGGTACAACAAATTAGTGTATTGTGATTTCAGTATCCTTTCATTCTGCCGTCTTTGCCTAATAATTACTCTAATTCTTTAAGTTTCTAATTGTGTAGTTAAGAACACTTAAAAATGCTGATTTGATAAAATGTACATATACATATTGTATAAGATCATATTTCTTCAAATGCAAAAAGAATCAAGCTCTCTTGAAGGATAAGAGTACGTACATACAGTTCCTCATGATCTGCTAATTCTTTCTTAGCTACCTATTAGTTTTGTTCTAGTGCTTACTGCTCAAACACACTTCCCAGCTTCTTATCTATTTTGTATTATTATTTTCCACTAGGAAACTGAGGGTGAACCACCGTCCCAAGCAAAAATGCAGGCAGAGAGCTAACACATTTTTGTTGGGGGCATCTAAATATTTAACAGAATAAACAAGGATAATCTCCCTGTTACTAAATGATGACTAAAAGAAATATATACTACATTCTTCCACATCACTAGATTTGAACAAATTAATCAAGCCCCTGAAAAAGTATTCACACCTCGATTTCAATATGTACTTCTACAAATGCAATATTGTTGACGAGAAATTTGGATGGCACATCCAATCCATTCCTCAAATGGATATAACTCACCTGACGTTCCAAAGAGTAGAGATCCTCAATGAAACAAAAATAACACTAACAAACCAAATTTCAACATAGTATACCATCTCAATATGGTAAATCTTTGTGTAATGAAGTCGCTTGTAAGTTTTGTAAGTTGTAACAATCAGTTTGGAACTGGTGCCAAAAAACCTAAAATATAGGCATGTAAAGGGAGAAGAACGATAAGAGTTCTCCCTCCCACGACAAAAAAACTTAAAATAGAAAGTTTCACAGAGAATTCACAAGGAAGATGAATGTTGATCAATTTACAGACTAATCACGACTATTTTCACAATTCACTCACCCCGTAGTTTTATAATCTGCAACAACGAGCTGGCCACACCAACAATATCTGATATTTCACTATAAAAAAACCTAATAAAAACAATTTCAGGTTTGCCAACGATTTGACAACAGTGTTTAGTGATTAGGGTTCTAACCAGCAGCAGATTGTGCATAACTGAAGCAGAGTCGGTGGCCGGCAACCATGAACGAAGTGGAACTTCAGGGATCATGACCGTGAATGAGTTGGAGCGACAAGGATGACGTATGTGAACAAATTGGAGTGACGGGGACGACGAATTAGAGCATTGATGTAGTAGCGCAGAACATGGTGGCTATGGCGGAGAGTGCGACCGATTAATTTCAGAGGAGTTTCTGATGTGCGAGGGTTTAAGGTTCTATATTTGGTGTAGTTATAAAGAAGACAAGTATACAGTTTGTAGGCTGAACGGTTTTTTTTAAGCGCTTGAAATTAGAAAATGCCTTACATTAGTTTGTTTATTTTTATATTTTGAGGCGGTTTCGACCGGAAACGCTGCATAAGTTAATTTCCTATATATTTTGAAGCGCTTGAAGCTAACAGCCACCTCAAAATAAGTATTAGACCAGTTTTTTGAAGCAGTTTTAATTAGTAACCGCCTCAAACTAGTTATTTTGCAGCGCTTTTTCATGGAACCGCCTCAAATTGACTGCTTCAATTGTATTTATTTCTACTAGTGTAGTTAGCTATGATCTGAAAAAAAAAAAGAAATTATAGAGACCACTTATCAAACGAAAAAAAAAAAAAGAAATTATAGAGAAATCGTTGACCATGAATGCAGACATGAAGACCCTACCACAGCAACACTTTTGTTTCTTAGTTAGCATGTTTGGTCAATTCAATCCAATCACTCTTCTGGTTGCATGACCACTAATATGATTAAGTTATAGTTGTCGTTCTTTATGCCGAAAAGGGCATTGCTAACTATGTTATGTTTTTTGGATTATTATATACTCCAAAAAGTTTGAGGATCTTCAACACTCTTAACGTCACCAAGTATCAATAATTACTACTAATACATTATTTTATATTTAGAGTGTGTACTATTGGAAGATCGATGATGATTGATCTCTTTAGATCAAGCACGCGCGAAATTAAGTTGCATCTTAGATTTTTTTTTAGGTGATTGAAGGCTCGTGCATAAAGCATCAGCTCAGCTGTCTCTGCGGTGCTACTTATAAAAAAAAAAAGCTCATGGTGCTGCTTGTTTCATGATACGCCACATTTTAGAGTTAAAAACATGAATTGAAGTGTGTACGTTCTCTATTGAACATCTTTGATGTATTTGAGTTCAGAGAACCTTAAAATAACTTTAGCTCACAAAATATCATTGCGGGTGTAACACCTCAGCCACTAATTTGACAATTAACCCTTATTTTATCGATCAATTTAAACAAATTCGCAAAGGAAAAATTCAAATTCTCGGGTGTTACCGCCGTCAATCACCCACATTGACAAGACCTATTAATACTACATGTTACGATCTGGCTGACTGGATTTGATTCCAACTTAAACACCAATGCAATTACATACCGAGTCTAACTACAACTATTCAAATCCGAATACAAGTTCAAGTCAACTATCCGGTTACCCACACGTACGAGTATATTAATTTCGAAAATGGATAAAACCCCCCAAAAGTATTCAAAACCCCCAAAAGTATCCCCATGGTATCTACCCTGACCTACTCTCTGATCTGTTTGCCTCCAACTATGTACCTGAAATGTTAGGCCAATGGGCTCGGCACTATTTGTTGAGTATTAAAACGTGCAAACCCACATGCTATCGGGCTACACACGACTAAATAGTAGATAAACATGCAGGTTATTTTGAATCCAACATCATAAAGAATTGCAATAAACACACAACATGCCAACATGTAACATGTATATTCAACAGGAGATCCACACAATGGGGTCATTCATCATGCAAGTAGTTAGTTCCCTTCCTTCCTTAATTATTATTTATGTACCAGTATTTGTGAACCCTATGAATATGAGTTTTAGAACTCAACCAATCCTTCCTTTGTCAAGTGATGTACTATCAAATCCCCCATTCTCGATCGTGTGCCGAGAAAGTTGAGTCATTTTGTTGACTCAGGGTAATCATGTCTGCAGACAATAACCTATTGGAAGTTGGATCTAATGTAGATACCGCCTTCCTAATCAACTCCGCGCGCGGCCGTAACCTTCCCGGATTTCCTCTCATCCTCCAGTAACCAAATTGGTTAGAAGTGTCGTAGTGTAGATTAAATCATCTCTGTGTTGGATGACGATCAAACCAGCAAAAAACACAACACGGTCATACCTCGCTAAACCTGTCCTTACAAGCCAGCTAAACAACAAAGCATCTCTTATCTATTATTCTTTGTACTACCCCTGCTTCTACTGGCAATCTTACTAATACGAGAAAACTTGTTAAAACTGCCCAAACCCTTCATAGAGTCTCTACTCCTCCTAGAACTTGCTTTAGATGTGGTCTTCGAGCAGCTTTCAGCCTCGCCCTCAACATCTGGTAATTGATTCTTACCTTTCTGACAGGAGCTACCTCTCTGTTCGCGAATGATGCTTTCAAGATTACTAAGGGGACGACCCTCATCAATGACGCTACATCCAAGCTTTTTGGCAAGTAGAAAAGTCTGTCTTGCTTCTTCCTTTACAAACTCCTCTTTCGGACTCGCCACCGGCCCAGAGGCTCCACTTCCCGGCTCAAAACCCGGAGAAAACTTGGGGTCTTTGAAAAGGCTTCTAAGGGCTTCCCCATCCCCTTCCTCATCCATCTAATCCATCTGGGGAGGGTCAGAACCAGCCACGAGGATGCCGATCAATTATCCTCGGGAGTTAGTGTGGGGTTCTATTATAGCTCCCGCGTTTAGTCAAATTCGTATGTGTAATCCTATTGAAATCTCTATCCGATATCACATGTTCCTTGTGTGTATTTTATGACTACCATATTGTGTAGTTAGTCACACATCGAACATGGTCAAGGATATATAATGCAAAGCATAGATCATAGCAGTTAATCATTTTCCATGCATTCATCTTATGGTCATTTCAAACAATCAAGTAGCACACAGGCCGAGGTAACAACAGTAACAAGTAGGTCACATGAAAACATACCTTTGCCTAATTAGATGTTCTAGTAGTCCCGACCAACGTCCCGTCGAACTCGATCCTATAATTCATTAACCGAGTGTGTTAATTTCTCATTGTTTCCGGTATATATTGTTTTCTCAATTTGAGGGATTCCTCTTAGTTTGATTCGTTAACTATATATATATACCTATGTATATGTATATGAATGTTATCATTACATTGTCCCTCTTAGTTAAGTTACTAACCATATATATACATATATATGTTTTCTCATCAATTCAAATGTTACATTAATTTACATTTATCCTCTTGATTTTTTGTTTCCATTTGGACATCCATGTTCTTATAATTGTTAGTGTTATTAATAACTTTATATTAATCCTCCAAGAGACTCCAACTTTACATTCCAAACTCTATCATATAACTTAATTACTTTAATTCCTAAATATTATCCAAAGTTTACAATTTAATCCTTCTTAAACCTTTATACCTTATAATTTCAATTCTCACTTAATTTAATTCTTCCATTAATCTAACAACTCCTATTCTGCCATAATTTGAATTCCTCCCACATTTCCATTTTTATGGTTTGACCACACCTACTCTCCGAACTTTACAATTTGCCACCACTTCCAATTATATACTTAACTTTAATCTTGAATCTCTTACTTAATTATTCCAAGTTCTAATCCTAATTTTCAAAACTATAAAACAACACTTAATCTGTCTATTTCCAATTTCGCCCGTGATTTTTTCCATATTTATGATTTAACCCACTATCTTTCTTAAACCTTACAATTGAACACTAATTCTAAATATCTTTTAATTCATATCCTTTATTTAATTAATCCCAAAGTTCCCACCTTAATTTCCTCAAATTCAAACAAGCCCCTTATTGCCTAGTTTGGTTTTTACTCTATTTTTCCTAAATTGTGGTTTGACCACTTATCTTTCCTAAGGTTTACATTTTCCCTTTAATCTTTCCTTAAACAAATTTCCAATCTTTTCTTTATTAAGTTTGGTCAATGTCCTAATCTCATCTTGTATTGACTGAGTTACACAACCTCTCTCATACTTTTCTGAATTTACGGTTCCTACCCTAATAATTTTACAAACTTACAATTACACCATAATTCTTACTCAACTTGTATTTTTAATCCCTTTCCTTCCTAATTTTGGTCAACCGTCTAATCCTACTTAGGTTTGACCCGGATTTATCCTACACTTCCCATAATTTCCATAATTACGATATTGCCCTACAACTTTCCAGATTTTACAATTAGCCCCCCTAAACTTACTTAACTTATAATTTTCACTTCTAACCAATGCAAATACGAAGCTGCGGCGCACCTGTACCCACTATTGTGCAGTTTAGTGATTTGGAAGTCCCAGGCAGCAGCTGACTGGACTGTTTTACTGACTGGGCTACCTTTTATTATATAAATTTTAAATGGTTGTAACTTTTAATATATAAGTCCAAAATGAAAAAAATTAAATCATTGTTCACCTAAATTCAAGCTTTTCAAAATAAGACCAGTCATGGATATGTTTTGACAACTTTAAAAAAAATATTTTTACATGTTAACAATGATACACTAAAATGATAATATGGTTTATTAATTTTGATATTATGATTCATTAAAATTGAAAATTGATATTATGATTCATTAACTAATAAGTGGTGATTAGGTAACAAACTTTGGAACCAATAAAAAATCATTATTGTTTTGTAGTGTATTATTATTGTTGTATGGTGTATTTTAAACCTTATATGGTGAATCAAGTATTTTTCATACATACCAAATATTATTTTATGTTATATTATTGTTTAATATTTTTAATTTTTATATGTTTGTGATGATACACTTTTATAAACATATGATTCATTAATTTTGATATTATGATTCATTAAAATTGATATTATGATCTAATAAGTTCTGAATTACAAACTTTAGAACCAATAAAAATTATTATTTTTTGTTATTGTTTTGTGATGTACTATTTATATGTTTTTACGATGATATGATATGATTCATTAATTTAGATATTATGATTCATTAAAACTGATATTATGATTCATTAAAATTTATATTATGATTCATTAACTAATAACCGGTGAATTAGATAATAAACTTCGGAACTGATAAAAAATTATTATTGTGTATTATTATTGTTTGGTGATGTATCTTTTATTATTGGGAAATTTCATGAAATGCCACTATATTTTTGGCTAATTCATGAAATGCCACTAAAAAAAAAAGAAAGTCACGAAATGCCACTATATTTTCTGAAAAGTCCATGAAATGCCACTATAGATAGAAAAAAAGACAAAAATACCCCTACTAGTTAACAAAGTATTTTTAAAGTTCATAATATGCCCCTAAGTGTTAAAAATTAACAAAAATATCAAAATAAAATAAAAATATAAAAAATTATAAATTTTTTTATAAAAATTAAAAATAATTAAAAAAATTATAAAATTTAAAAATTAAAAAAAATGAAAGTATCATTAAATATTTCATTTTTTAAAAATTTATTCAATACCATAAAAGAACATTGAGGTCTAAACAAATAATTTATACCAATTTTTCTACAAATTTAGTACCATAATTTATACCAAATAAACCATAATTTTTATCATACATTTTTTCATTATTATTTTCTATCAATTTAGATTATTTATTTCTTCAAAGCAAATAATTTTTTATGTTGCTGATAAATTTTAAAAACTAAAATTTCTAAAAAAATTAAATAGTAAAACTTGTTTGAAATGTAGAATAAAACGTTATCAGAATAATAATATGCAACTTTGCTCATAATAAGTTGCATATTATTATTCTGATAACGTTTTATTTGACATTTCAAACAAGTTTTACTATTTAATTTGTTGTTTATATATATATATATATATATATATATATATATATATATATATATATATATATAATATTCTATATATTCTCAGTCACTTATTTCCAATAATTATTACATTTAGGAATTTTAGTCTTTAAAATTTATCATAAAAAAATTATTTACTTTGAAGAAATAAATAATCTAATTATAGAAATAATAATGAAAAAATGTATGATAAAAATTAGTACTTATTTGGAATAAATTATGGCACTAAATTGGTAGAAAATTGGTATAAATTATTTGTTTAGAATTCAACATTATTTTTAATTTAAAAATGAAATATTTTTAATATTAATGATATTTTCATTTTTTTAATTTTTATAAAATTTTCAAAAAAATTAAATTTTTAAATTTTGTTATATTTTTATTGTATTTGATATTTTGTGTTAATTTTTAACACTTAGGGGCATATTGTGAACTTTAAAAGTTCTTTGTTAATTAGTAGGGGTATTTTTGTCTTTTTTCCATTTATAGTGACATTTCATAGACTTTTCGGAAAATATAGTGGCATTTCATGACTTTCTTTTTTTAGTGGCATTTCATGAATTAGCCAAAAATATAGTGGCATTTCATGAAATTTACCAATAATTTATACCAATTTTTCTACCAATTAGTACCATAATTTATACCAAATAAGTACCACAATTTTTTGATACATTTTTTAATTATTATGTTCTATAATTAGATTATTTATTTCATCAAAGTAAATAATTTTTTTTATTGCTGATAAATTTTAAAGACTAAAATTTATAATTATAATAATTTATTGGAAATAGAGTGACTCAGAATATATATATATATAACATACAATATTAAATAGTAAAACTTGTTTGAAATGTAGAATAAAACGTTATCAGAATAATAATATGCAACTTATTATGAGCAAGTAATTGTAACCAAAAAAAGAATAAGTTGCATATTATTATTTTGAAAATGTTTTATTCTACATTTCAAACAAGTTTTACTATTTAATTTTTTTTAGAAAGTTTAGTTTTAAAAATTTATCAGCAACATAAAAAAATTATTTGCTTTGAAGAAACAAATAATCTAAGAAAATAATAATGAAAAAATGTATGATAAAATTATGGTTTTTTGGTATAAATTATGGTACTAAATTGGTAGAAAAATTGGTATAAATTATTTTTTAAAACACAATATTCTTTTTATGAAATTGAATAAATTTTTTAAAAATGAAATATTTAATTTTTTAATATTTAATGATATTTTCATTTTTTTCATTTTTTTTAATTATTTTAATTTTTTTTTCATTTTTTTCATTTTTTTAAGGGAAATTTCATGAAATGCCACTATATTTTGGCTAATTCATGAAATGCCACTAAAAAAAGAAAGTCACAAAATGCCATTATATTTTCGTAAAAGTTCATGAAATGCCACTATAGATGGAAAAAGACAAAATTACCCTACTAGTTAACAAAGAACTTTTAAAGTTCACAAAATGTCTCTAATGTTAAAAATTCACAAAAAAATAAAAATACAATAAAAATATAAAAAAATTTATAAAAATTAAAAATTATAAAATATAAAAATTTTATAAATATTTATAAAAATTTTAAAAAAAAAATGTCATTAATATTAAAAATAAATATTTCATTTTTTAAAATTTATTCAGTACCATAAAAAGAATATTGAGTTCTAAGCAAATAACTTATACCAATTTTTTCTACCAATTTAGTACCATAATTTATACCAAATAAGTACTGTAATTTTTATCATACATTTTGATTTATTATTTTCTATTAATTTAGATTGTTTATTTCTTCAAAGTAAATAATTTTATTTTTTTATATTGCTGATAAATTTTAAAAACTAAAATTTCTAAATATAATAATTTATTTTGAAGAAATATTTATATTAATAGAAAATAAAAAATAAAAAATAAAAAATGTAAGGTAAAAATTATGGTACTTATTTGGTATAACTTATGGTATTTAATTGGTAGAAAAATTTGTATAAATTATTTGTTTAAAAACACAATATTCTTTTTATGGTACTGAATAAATTTTAAAAAATTAAACATTTATTTGTTTTAATATTTTTATGATATTTTTATAATTTTTTATATGTTTTATAATTTTTTAAAAAATTTTATAATTTTTTTTATATTTTTATATTTTTATTGTATTTTGATTTTTTTGTGAATTTTATGAATTTTTTAATAATTAGGGGCATATTGTGAACTTTAAAAGTACTTTGTTAACTAGTAGAGGTATTTTTGTCTTTTTTCCATCTATAGTGGCATTTCATGGACTTTTACGAATAGTGGCATTTTGTGACTTTCTTTTTTTAGTGGCATTTCATGAATTAGCAAAAATATAGTGGCATTTCATGAAATTTCCCTTTTTAAAATTTTTGGGAAATTTCATGAAATGCCACTATATTTTTGCCTAATTCATGAAATGCCACTAAAAAAAAAGAAAGTCACGAAATGCCACTATATTTTCCGAAAAGTTCATGAAATGCCCCTCCGCCCTAACAGACGTTAACTTTCTGTCAAATTTTAGAATTTTTTTTGTAAAATGACCTTTTTGCCCCTAAAAATTTATGTCAATGTTCAATGGCTACTTTTGGGTTCCAACGGTCACTTTTCTGAAAATTTTACGAAGTACATGAAATGTCACTATCACTTTTATGAAAGTACATGAAATGCCACTACTACTTTTACGAAGTACATGAAATGCCATTACAGATTTTACGAAGTACATGAAATGCCCCTGTAACAAAAAAACGGCTATCTTTCAAAATAGTATTATATTTACCGCAACAATTTATATATGGAAATATTTATATAATAATTACAGTTTTTATACAAATATATATAGATGAATAAGCAATGGATCATAATTTAGTGTAACAAATTAATGGATAAATAATAAATGGAAATGATATTAGATTAGACAATAGAGGCCACACATTCCATGTAGCCAGTGGTAGACATACTATACTACTAATGTAACGAGTTGTTCAGCTTATATATGTGAATAATGGCTTCCCCTTGTTTGATTACGTGGCTATAATTAGTGCCAGTCAGCTAACCCCGAGAGGATTCGTTGACCACGTCAGTATTGTGGGCGTGGTTGGTCGCTAGTAGTATGGTCCGTAGCTGGTGTGATGTGCCGATAAGGGTATCACAAAGGGGGTTGGCCGGCTAGGCTGAGGGACAGTTCTGAAACTCTCTGATCTAATCAATCAGTTGTTGGGACCGGACCGGACCGGACCGGACATTGGCAAGGGGATCTACCTAACCCTTCAACTGTCTTATATACAATAGATAAAAAATTATTATTTATTGGCTCAATGTTTCTTTCCATTTCTGTGGTATCATAACACCGTCCTATTTTGTGCATGTGCTACTCTGGCAAGCTTTCATATTCGATGTCTCTCTCTCACACATTCCATGTAGCCAGAACGCTTGCCTTCAATTATAGAAGAACTAGCCGTTAGAAACAGAAAAAAGTCGTTTTTTTGTTATAGGGGTATTTCATGTACTTTGTAAAATCTGTAGTGGCATTTCATGTACTTCGTAAAAGTAGTAGTGGCATTTCATGTACTTTCATAAAAGTGGTAGTGGCATTTCATGTACTTCGTAAAATTATCAGAAAAGTGACTGTTGGAACCCAAAAGTAGCCATTAAACAGTGACATAAATTT
This sequence comes from Limonium bicolor, assembly GCA_023374045.1. Lineage (NCBI taxonomy): Eukaryota > Viridiplantae > Streptophyta > Magnoliopsida > Caryophyllales > Plumbaginaceae > Limonium > Limonium bicolor. Next base: position 347,951,184 of record CM041776.1, on the reverse strand, counting down.
TTAGGGGCAAAAAGGTCATTTTACAAAAAAAAAATTTGACATTTGACGGAAAGTTAACGTCTGTTAGGGCGGAGGGACATTTCATGAACTTTTCAGAAAATATAGTGGCATTTCGTGGCTTTCTTTTTTTTAGTGGCATTTCATGAATTAGGCAAAAAATATAGTGGCATTTCATGAAATTTCCCTAAATTTTTTTATATTTTTATTTTATTTTGATATTTTTGTTAATTTTAACACTTGGGGGCATATTATGAACTTTAAAAATAGGGAAAATTACATCACCCACCCATGACGTTTGGCGAAATTACACAATCCACCCACGAGTTTTTAAAAATTACTTTGCCCACCCATGTGGTTTCCACAATTTTACATCCATCAATTTTTCTAATATTTGATCAACTTAAAAGATGGTTAAATGATATCCAAATTTGATGAAATTTTACATGGACGATATTAAAGTGTTATATTTTGGTAAAACATGAAATCCAGCGTTTTTTAACCTCATATATGATCCATGGGACCCAATGAACATGTCTCATGTTTCATTGGGTCCCACAGGTCATATATGACCTTAAAAAACTTTGGATTTGGCATGGAACAAAAATATAACACCTTAACATCGTCCATGTAAAGTTTCATCAAATTTGGATATCATTTAACCATCTTTTAAGTTGATCAAATATTAGAAAAGTTGCTGGATGTAAAATTGCGGAAACCACATGAGTGGGCAGGGTAATTTTTAAAACCTCGTGGGTGGGCTGTGTAATTTCCCCAAACGTCATGGGTGGGCGATATAATTTTCTCTTAAAAATACTTTGTTAACTAGTAGGGGTATTTTTCTCTTTTTCCATCTATAGTGGCATTTCATGGACTTTTCAGAAAATATAGTGGCATTTCGTGACTTTCTTTTTTTTAGTGGCATTTCATGAATTAGCCAAAAATATAGTGGCATTTCATGAAATTTCCCTTTATTATTGTGGTGTATTATTATTATGGGAAATTTCATGAAATGCCACTATATTTTTGGCTAATTCATGAAATGCCACTAAAAAAAAGAAAGTCACGAAATGCCACTATATTTTCTGAAAAGTACATGAAATGCTACTATAGATAGAAAAAGACAAAAATACCCCTACTAGTTAACAAAGTACTTTTAAAGTTCATAAATGCCCCTAAGTGTTGAAAATTAATAAAAATTAATATCAAAACAATAAAAATATAAAAAATTATAAAAATTATAAAATTATAAAAACTTATAAAAATTATAAAAAATAATAAAAAATATAAAATATAAAATATAAAAATATAAAAAACTATAAAAATTATAAAAAATTGAAAAAAAATTAAAAAACTAAAAAATTAAAAATTGAAAAAATTAAATATCATTAAATATTAAATGTATATAGCGTATAGCTCTGTAATGGACTAATTAAAATCATGGTAGCCTGTATATTCTATTGCAGTAGTAGTAGTATATCATTCATCTACAATCACAGCAACAATATACCTCCACGTTCACGTTTTTAAAAGCCAAATTTCGTCGTTTTCTGTCAAGACAATTTATCTTATTCTTTTTAGTATTTTGATAAGCTGGATGATATAATACACAATTTTACAACGGATGCTTCGCATTCTAATGTCTAAAATGAGCTTTACCGAAAGATAAAAAAAATGTATAAAAGGAGGATACATTGCAATAACAAATCTATATACCCAAACCGGCCGCCTGATTAATTATATAGGACGATCATATGTCCATTTTTTTAATATACATATACATACGTAATTTTTAATTTTTCAATTCTTAATTTTTTAGTTTTTTATTTTTTCAATTTTTTTAATTTTTAATTTTTTTTAATTTTTTATAATTTTTTTATAAGTTTTATAAATTTTTATAATTTTTTATAATTTTTATATTTTTATTGTATTTGATATTATTTTTTATTAATTTTCAACACTTAGGGGCATTTTATGAACTTTAAAAGTACTTTGTTAACTAGTAGGGGTATTTTTGTCTTTTTTCTATCTATAGTGGCATTTCATGTACTTTCAGAAAATAAAGTGGCATTTCGTGACTTTCTTTTTTTTTTTAGTGGCATTTCATGAATTAGCCAAAAATATAGTGGCGTTTCATGAAATTTCCCTATTATTATTTATACCATGTATGTTAAGCCTTTTATGGTGAATCATATATTTTCCTCACATACCAACTTCGAACTAATAATAGATCATTATTTTTATGGTGTATTATTATTGTTCTATGATGTATTTTAAATTGTATATGGTGAATCATAAGTCTCATTGATATGAGCAAATATATATGTAGAAAAATAATTTTTTTAAAGTTGTCCAAATATATCCATGACTGGTCTTGTATTGAAGATCTTGAATTTAAATGAACAATGATATAATTTTTTTTGATTTTGGACTTATATATTAAAAGTTGTAATCATTTAAAGTTAATAGAGTAAAAAAGCAGTCGAGTTAGCCAAACAATCCAGTCAGCAGCTGACTGCCACATCAAATGGACCGTGCAGACTGACGTGCGGGCACACTGCATGATCGACGTACTGTATAACCAAAGTCAAATGCCTAACTTTTGGCTTATTAAATATTAACCACCCTAAACTTAATTTCTTTAAAATCTTACCCTATCCTCTTGGTCACACATTCACCGAGTCATTAAATAAACTTATATATAGTTTTAAAGTCAATTTTTAGTCCTAAACTCTTCCAAACATAACTTTATTTTGGTAAGTAATTTAATAACCAAAATTTGAAGTTTTCTAAATCACCAAACTTTCCTCTAACTCCATATTTTTACAACGTATACATTAATATTTTAACCCATGCTTTAAAAGGTATTAAATGTACTAAAATGCTTATAAAACAAACCTAAACATTTGGCCACATTACAAACCGTATTATATACTCTTTAATACATCAAAATTTCGATAAAACCACACTGATTTTCGGACCACCAAGTACCCATACTTCCTAAGTCTTGATTTTTTACAAAATAGCCACTTAAACTTTATAATTTGACATTTTAAACCCTTAAACCATTAGTTAACTCAACCCAATGTTTTAATACAATTTCATATTCATTATTAGGTCTTTATGGACCATTTTGAAAGTTCATTTATGGCCATAACAATATACCAACCTTAAACAACTTTAAAACATTAAAAATGTGCTTTAAAGTTAGGACACAACCTTGAGCTCCTAAATGAAGCATTTTCCTTCACCACTCTCTGCCCTAAGTAAGTGTTTTAACCACTAAAGTTCTAGATTAAGGGCTTACCCTCCTTAATGTAGATTTTTCTTTTCTCTTTGTTGTTCCTTGTTCTTGGCTGATTTTAAAGGTTGAGGGCTCCATTTTTTGGCCATAATGCAAGGGAAAAGGAAAAGTTCAAAGTTAGGGTCTTTTAGACTCCTTAAACAAGATTTGAATCTTAGAGCACAAAATAGACTTTAGGTGTGAGTTTTACCTTGTGACTCAAAGTTGAGACTTTTGTCCTCCCATTTTCGGTCAAGGATAGGAATACATGTCAAAGGTTAGATCTCTTGGTAGATCTAAAGATAGAAGATGACTTAGGCACTTAAAACCTCATTTTCAAACCTTAAGGTAAGGCTTGATTCTTCCTTGTTTAGTCCCTTTTTCGACAAGCTATAGGGACTTGAAGAGCTCCAAATTTTGTAGGAAAATAAGGAAGAAAAGTGAGTCAAGGAGGTTACATTTTCGGACATAAAAACGGAGGGAGTAGACATGGAGTCTTAGAGCACATTTCTTACCATTTTGTCTTGGTTGGGCTTAGCTTAGCTTTCTCATGGTTGGGTGCTGATTTTTGGCCCTTCAAATGCTGTAACTTTCGGAAATGACCAAGGGAGAAAGTGTTTGTTTGCTGTTCTTCCTCTTGTGGAAGAAGAAGAGGGGAAACATCAGGAAGAAAGTGAGTGTTTATGTGTAGGACTTGAGTTTTTTCATAGAGCATCAATGGTGGCAGCTCAAGGAAGAAGATGAAGGAGAAAGAGAGGAGGGAAAACCGGCCAGCATGAGAGGGGGGGGGGGGGGTGAGGGTGTTGACTTGTTTTGACCAATTTGTACTTCTTAAGTGAGAAGGAAGCAATATGATTTTTCTATTCATAATCCCTTCCCACTTATCCCAACATTACATGTGGACCCTTGGATCCACCTACCACAACCCTTAGAGCCGGCCACAAATGGGAGAGGAGGGGTAGTTGGGTCTTTGTTGTGTTTTTAATGTTAAGGACTTATAAGTTGTACATTGTGACTTATTCCATGTGTTAGAGTGACGACCAGTTCCTTATCAGATCGATGACCAGTTCCTTATCTTTTCGATTACATACGACTACATGTTGCATATATGCTCGAAGTGCGGTATGTTTCAGCATGTGACAAAAAGTTGTCCCTACTCGAGTATTAGTGATAACCGTCGACCATTTGGCATGTGGCTATCTATAGAATCCTACCTTGCCAGTACCAAGACGAGAGATTTCTCTGCCCGACTGGAGGTTTGGTCTATTCCAGATTTCCTTGGACAAGGTGATCCCTCGGTTTCAACAGACACATGGCTTTTATTGTGCCATGTATTGAGTCACTCGACCTCTTGGATATTTCCATAACGTGCCGATGTGGTGCAAGCTGAAACTCCTTAAAGAGCCTTGGGCAAGTGGCCTTTTCAGCAACTGGTTGCTGAGGAAATTTGTGACCTAAACTTGGCAAGGCACACCACCGTGTGAAGAGACAAAATATGAGCTCATCAACTGGTAGATTGATTGGTGGGGAGTCAACTCTACGCAAACCCCCACCTCGTCTCCCCATCTAAGTTGTTGCTATGGTAGCATGGTTGGTTGGAACATTGATCATGTCAGTTACGTTTGGTTTTGGGCATGGGTGGTTTTGTTAGAAATATTGTGGGGGAGGAATAGGCCCAACGGAGGGAATTATATAAAATACCCACATAGACTAGCAAGGCCCAATAACCCACGAGGTTCCATCATAAAACCAATTGGCATTAGGTGGAGTAGCTCCAGGCTATATGAACTACTTGCTAGCTATATTATTTTTCAATGTGGGACTCACACTTGATCTCCAACATCCCCCCTCAAGTGTGAGTCTCTCACCTTCGTGGCCTCCCACATTGCACCATGTTTGGACCCCACTTGGTACTGCTCCGGTCTCTTCTCCGTGACACAGTCCAATTCTACGGTACTGGCCCGGTCTCCTCTTCATGACACAACCCGTTTTTTACTCGGGTATGCATTAGACAGTGGTGCATTACCCAAGGCCAAATCTGGACTCTGATACCATGTTAGAAATATTGTGGGGAGAGGAATAGGCCCAACGGAGGGAATTATATAAAATACCCATATAGACTAGCAAGGCCCAATAACCCACGAGGTTCCATCCTAAAACCAATTGGCATTAGGTGGAGTAGCTCTAGGCTATATGAACTACTTGCTAGCTATATTATTTTTCAATGTGGGACTCACACTTGATCTCCAACAGGTTTTGTGATGGTTTTGGAGTTCAACGTAGAATTAGGATAGAATGTTTATAATCTAGACTTTTGTGTGGCTTGGTTATGTATAATCTTCCTCGGACTAATTTGGGATATGTAGACTTTTGTAAGTTGTTCACAAATTTGATACTAATTGTTCATAAAAAAGTTCATAATAAACAATGTTAATATAATACACCATTTTTAGTAGTTTATCATTTTCTTAACATCAAGTTCATGTTCATATAAACGATATTCGTTGTTTAACTTTCTAAACCCTTTATCAAAATTTATTTTATATTGTTACTAAATTTTGTTAAGGTTCAACTTCAAGATGTGTTGTTCACAGAAAGTTATAAAATAACATAATCATATTAAAATTTACAAATTATAATTTGAATAATACTAATATACTAAATATATAATATATTATAAATTATATTGTATATTAATATCTATTTAAATTTAAAAATATTCATTAATATGTATATATATCATATTTAGTATTTAATTAAATTTTAATAATATATATTTATATCTATATCCGTTATATAATATATATTAATGTTATTTAAATTATAAATTATATATATATATATATCAATATTTATATAAATTTTAATAGTACATGTTACATAAATTATATAAATATATACTATACTTCTATAAATTATATATATAAATTGAGTGGGGAGTGAGGTAGAACTAATTGTTTTTGTTTTTAGGTATTTTCCTAAATGAAAATATTTTTTTTACTTATTTTTTAATTAGCGGTTATCAATAATAGTATATTTTTTAATTAAAATATTTTTTAAAAATTGGAAAAATAAAAATATAAAAAGTTTAAAACACGTCATATCCATATCATCAATTATTTTCCACACGTGTACCGGAAGTACTGAGCATGATGGTATTTGTTTTATAATCCCATTCTTTTATGGGTTTATATTAATGAGTTTATCTAATCAATGCACTTTTTCTCTCTATATGTTGTATATATCAATTATCATATTAAATGTTTATTTTTCCTCTTATCAATTTTTTTAGAATTAACATCAGCTATGAGTTTCAACTATAGGAAAAAGAAGCTTAAACTACACCAAAAGGTAGTACATGTTAGGAAAGTTGTTCACTAGGTACGCACATATGCTTTTATGGAATAATATCTAATATAATCAGACCCCACCAGGCCATGTGCTGCGGATCTATCGGGACATCAATAATCAATCAAAGAGGTACTATATGTTCAAGAATATCTATCATTTTAGAAATTTGTATACTTATTAAGAAATATAGAACAATAATGTATGTATCTTTATTTTTTACTTATCCATCTAGATAATAATTATATTTATGTTGAATGGTAGGATTAAAAATGGAAACAAGTAAATAAAAAAACTTGAATGACACATTTTATTAAACAAAAATTACATTTTAAAATGATAGATAATAATTAAGGGGGGAGAGAGTATGATTTTAGTAGATTCTCTCTGGATAGTTTGAAGTTTGAATCCCACCTACCTACTTGCAACTCATACTCCCTCTGCCCCATACTAAGAGTCTGATTACCATTTTGTTATTGTCCTAAAATAGTGTCTCATATATAGTCTTGTGAAATTTCATCTCCTCCCTATTTTTATGATTTTCTTAATTTTTGTGCAAAAGGAAATGAGACTCTGCACATGGAACGGATGGTGTATATATTTATAGTCGTCATAATCATATTATTAATTAATATTAAATGCCTTCATTATGGTAAGGAGTCGCTACAAAGATATTCTGAACTTCTTTTAAAAAAGAAGAAGGATGATGGGTTTAAGTCTTTAAAATTAGCTGTACAGTACTAGAATGTGAGAATTTGAATTTGGCCGGATTTTAACCTTTAGTTTTTTTTTTGGTTTACTAGTATAACTTGAGATGATTAGTTTTCTACGTGTTATATTCGTTAATTATTATATTAATTATTTAGTTTTTGTAACTGTAAATAACAATTAAAACGAACCATAGTTATCAATTAGCAAACTAATTAATTGGGTTAGAGAAATATTAGTATATGCCCAGGGAATAAACAGAACCCTTTCTCATCTCTCGAGTCATATTATCAGTTCGTTGATCGCAGAGAGCTTGTAATTAATAACTGATAATTAATTACTTAAATTATATATAAAAAACAAAATTTATAAAACGAAGTGTTTTTTTATAAAAGAAATAACAAAAGCTTGATCAGATCGTGTGTCGTATGTGTGTGCATGCAACTATGAGTAGGGTGGCAATTCGGGTTGGTGGGTCGGGTTGAAGCTTACCCATACCCAACCCGATTAAAATTATGTTGACCCATACCCGACCCAAATACTCGGGTTACAAATTGTCAACCCATACCCAACCCATATAAAATCATTAAACCCATACCCGACCCATTTAACCCATAAATTAGGTTATACAAAATTTAAAAGAACTAAAATTAAATACTAATACTTTTTTGTCGCATTAAATACTAATACTTTTGAATTCCAGCCAAGTGGATCCGGACAATATGGAACAAAATGTATTTCCGACGTATAGAGACTTGGAGTTTATGTATTGTATATTAAGTGAAGAAGAAATGTTGTACATTCCATCCAATTCACAAATGGGTTTCTGATTCATCCGATTCCTTTGAGGTTTTTATCGAAGTATATGACCTTTAAGTTGCAGAAACTAACGGGCCTATAGATTAGATGGGCCTTAATATTAGATTAGGATTTATAGATATTTTGGTGGGCTTAAACATTTTGGTAGTGTTTTTTATCTATTAGTATACTAATAGCTATAGAATAATACAAGTAATATTTACATATTTATCTATATATCTATTTTTGTATTTTTAATAAAATAAATAAACGGGTCGGGTGAATTCGGGTTATGATCTTTGACCCATACCCAACCCATATATTTAATAGGTAACCCATACCCGACCCATTAATTAAATGGGTTAATAATCTTAACCATACCCATTATTTACGGGTCGGGTTCGGGTCGGGTTTTCGGGTTGGGTAAAAATTGCCACCCCTAACTATGAGGTATGATTGTCCGCTGTGAGTCCCTTGCGATAACAACTTGTATGACTAGAAACATGTGCATTCTATTTCGATTTGTAAAACAGAATCAGAATTATTCTTTTCTAGTCATTTGCTGACTTAATTTTCAATTCTAGATAACACGTGACACGCGGTTAAGTGTCTCTAGAGTTTCGACAATTTGATTTCGCATAATTTAGCTGTATGGTACAAAATTCATATCTTTACAAAAAAAAATGTTCCACCTGTTTTTGATATATGATTTTTTTGACTTCTTTTCTTATTTTTAAAATATAAAATATTTTGATATTTTTTGAATTCCATGAGTGTCTCAAATTAACCTCTCTCAGTACAGGAACTTATCTTGTTGTCTTCTTCCCTTGCTTGTACTTATTCTACATCGTTGGAGTTTGCGAGCCGCATGTCCACTTGCAAGTGCAAACAAAAAAACAAAGACTTATAATTTAGTTATTATTTGTCTGATGTGTGGTGCGGGCCTAATAACGGTCCAGTCCAGTGGGGTCAAGTATAAAGAAGATTCCTGTCTAGTATATTTCTCAAGGAGGGAGAAGACTTCTGTCGAAAAGGGGTGATCAGTTCACGCATACCAATTTAGATATTCTGGTTGTTACAGTTCCATCTCGTCAGCTTTTTAAGAATGTTGGTTAATTTTCTGATATAAATTCAGTAAGTGGTTAAGAATTCTATATAAATAATTACTACTACTAGTTAGCTATGATCTGAAAATAAATATCGATTGATAACTTAAATACGTGTGGTTCATTGGAATCAACAAACAAATATTACAGTAATTTTTTTTTTACAAAGAAGAGTTAAAGAAGTTGAATAATTCATGCGATTATCTGTAATAAAACTCCAAACACATAGTACAGTTGTCTTCACTAGTCGACAATGACATTGATCTAAAAGGTGAAGACGAAAAATCTGCAACGTACTAGACTTGAATAATACGTTATGTAGCTACAGGAAAACATAAAATACATCCAAAAACAGGCATTCGAACAATTCTTCAGCTCAACTTTGTTCCATGATTAATAACGCGATCACCGCGCTAGCTAACATCCTGCATAAATATGGAGTGATTAAATTGTATGAAGATTATATGCCTCAAATAAATAAATGATCGAATTAATTAATTAAATTGCGGTCAATAAAGTAACCAAATATAGTGTGAATTGCTAACCAGGGACAAGAAAAAAAAATTAAATGATCAACACACTTACTATGAATGGCTGCAATGATGGCTTCCCCCATGATCAACGAAATGTCCAGTACTATCAATATGCTGCTACTTCGTGCATAAGTTTGAGATCATTACTGACGAGCAAATTAGTATACTATACTCACTTATTTACCCGATGAAAAAGAGATGCGGGAAACCATCCTTGTGTACCAACATATATATCTATAACCACAATGTGCACCACCACAGATGTGTGACACGAAATTAAAGCAGCGCAACCAAAATCAGGCCATTTGTGACACGAAAACAGCATACTGACCTCTGTTATTTGTCTATTTTCATCTCTCTGGCTTTCTACCTGTAAAAAGTAAAAAAATAAATAAAAAAATAACTCACCTCTCTATAGTGAGATTTGAACTGAGGTGAGACTTAACATTCAACTTTAGTGGCAACTACAATAATATTATCCTCCAAGCTAGTCACGAGCTAACTTAAAAACACAGAACATACCCTTTCTCCAGCAAACTCAGAAACACCAATTACAAAACATTCGCTTTCCTCGAGCTCAATTCTCTTTCTTCTCCAGCGAACTGAACAGACTCTACTCGTGAGCAGGAAACACAGGTATGTAACCCCTCTCTCTTTACCGCCACCATACCAAATTGAATATCTCACCATGGTAAAGTTATGATTTCACCCTAATTTCGTCGATGTCTATGGCTAGGGTTCTTTGATATTAATGGTTAGGGTTGAGAATTCACTCGAGTTTTCATACCAGAACACTTCATTATTGTCGTTGAGAATTCACTCAACAAGTACGTTGCCTTGTTAGTATCACTCGAGTTCAAACCTTTCCATTGAGTTTCCCTCTGTTGAGTTTTCAAACCGGCTCTTGTTAGGAGATGCTTGTTGTTGTAAGTGCAGTCACTATAAGTATTCCATTAATGCATTTTCTTTAACTCAGCGAACAACTGCTATGTAACACCCCGGATTTTGTCCCCAAAAGGTAGTACGAGAGATTAGGACAACACCACAAACAGATCGAAAAACAGAGATCAAACGAATCTTAAAACAATGATTTAAGGTCTGTCCGACCTTGCGTCCAAACATGAATGTTCAGACGAGGTCTGAAAGATCCAAGTAAATGTCTGAACTTGTGTCCGGACTTTGAAGTTCGGACATAAGCCGAGAGTTGAAACCAAGATAGTCCGAACATGTGTCCGAACGTTGAAGTTCGGACACTAGTTCTGACAAAATCAACCTTACGTGGTCCGGACATTGGTCCGGACATGCAAGTTTGGACCAATGCCGAGACTTACACGTTGAACTCGTCCTCGCATGCTGTCCGAACATGCAAGTTTGGACAGATGTTCAGGCACACCATTCTACAGAAAACCAAGGTTAGTTCGGGACCTGTCCGAACTTGCACTTCCGGACAGATGTTCAGACAGGTCCAAAAGCTCAAAATCATATGGAGAAAGTTCACATTATCAACCCATAATGTTAAAATATTAAGATCAAAGCAAAACCAAGGGAATCTTCTCAGCAATTCGATCAAACTAGTCAAGAAATAGCTACGAAAATGATCTAGGATATTACCGCCACACTCATCCACATGAGTGCTAAGGCAAATCCTCTACTACCTCCAAAACATTAATGTATTCCAAATTAAATACTTCAAACGATACAGTTAAACATAATAAGTTCAACAAGGTCATAACTAATGCTATCAACTACGTGGCGACGTGATCCCAACCCCAAAGTCATAGCTATCATTACCTGCGATCAGAAAACATACAACACACATAAGAAGGGACCGCTCCATATTCAATTCAGTCAATAAGCACAATTCAGAAAAACTGAGTAAACCTCTGCCCTATAATGTAAATTACATTTTATTTGGAAACCATTTGAACAAATATATATACAAACACAAATACAACACAATTCATCTTTCCTGAAACAATTTTCCAGCAATTCAACCATTTAACAATCAATCCAGGAGGGGGCTTTCACCGGTAACCAATCACATAATCCACGGACGGACACCCACACAAGTGGAGCTGCAACAAATATCTCACCTCACTCTAAGTCCTTAAGTGCGCACACCCTTCTAAGGGTTCTATTGACCGCATAGAAGTAGATCTGCAGAGCATAAACTGTGGTTCAGTGTTCGCTGCTCAAATAAATAAATATATCACGGGGTACCATGTGTACCAACAATATAACACGGGGTACTAGTGTGTACCAACAATATAATCGTCCCAATGAAAGTCTCCCAAATCAATACCAAAAGATTAATCGCTTCCTCAACATAAAATATCCAAAAGTCCAACCTCTAAGATTCTCAAAACTAAACCTTTAGGTTGCAAAACCATACATCCTCCAGTTCACATTAATTAGGGGAATTAACTCCCAAATCACCAATTCACCAATTAGGTTTTAAATCCACCACCAAATCATAACAATCCACGTAGGCAAAAATATGAGCACAATAGTTTACCTGGAGTTCATGTCCAGCCAAGAAGAGACAATCACCCACAATCAATTGCATCCACCATTAATGAACTCGAGATCTAAAATTTAATATACACACTCTCAAAAATCCACCAACAAAATATAATCCAATCAAAAACTTGTAAACCCCAACTAACATAATTACACTTACCCTTCAAATTAATATGAGACGACACTAATGGAGGAAGGAATGTAAAGTGGAAGAAGGAGGAAGTTGAGGAGGATGAAGAGATGAGGGGAGGCGCCAGTTAGGAGAGGAAAGAGACATGGAAAAGAGATTGAGGAAGGGGGAAAAGAAAAGGAATAAATTAGGTCAATCCCCTTATCCCCTTGCCCCCAATTATTATCATAATTCCCCAAACCAATCAATTACCTTATCACCATTATTTCAAAATCCTCTCACTTAATAAGGCCATCGTTAAAATATATAAAATAATAATAACTCATTTATATTATATGTTCCTCATAATTAAGTAAGATAATCATTTAACATTATTCTCGATATCAACCAAATTTATAAGACTATATTTAATTGTAAAATATTTAACGGTAAATATGAATCACTTAATTTTTATGGGTATTTCTGTATCTCCCCCTAAAAGAAAGCTTTGTCCCCGAAGCTGGATCTAATATAAGATCATGCCCCCTAAGAGCTTCCCAACCACCAGTGGCGAAAAGTAAAGTAGAAGACTCTATTGAATCAATAATTATCCATGAATATCCGCGGGCACACCGGTCGCATAACAAAGGACTGCGTGGTCCCGCCCCCTTGGGTAACCATTTCAATTCATAATATTCACAAATACCCTTGGCACACCAGTAGTATGACAAAGGACTACAAGGTCCACGGCCCCTTAGGTAACCATGCCATCACATGAAACCGAAGTCCAGCCAATAACCAATCATCATATAGAATTAAGTCCAAGCAGTTTAAACCAATCAATCACATAGGACCGAAGTCCAACCCAATTCGACCATTCCATAATCATCACAACACATTAATAACACAATTCCAATACCACTAGTTTCACATCCTACCAATCTACCAATTACCATAATATTTTACCACTTCAAAATCCACATATAATATAACACTTACTATGTCTCATGCCTTCCAAGCAATTAAAACCAACACCTTAACATTCATGTGTCAAGATTTAATCCTTGACACCCCCCTAATTGAGGATGATAAATAACTCAACTCAATACGCACCAAATGTAACACCAGCGCGTGGTGTTCCTCCCACATCGGTTGGAAAGGAGAACGAAGTGTGCCTTATAGGTGCATGGATACCCCTTCCTTGTGTGACGCATTTTGGGGCTAGGAAACCCCAAGAATAAATCTGTGTGGCCTGCGTGCCAAAGCGGACAATGTCACATATGTGGGCTAGTTAGTATGGGCTGTCACATATGGTATCTGAGCCAGACCCAGGTCGGTGTGCCGGTGAGCCCGTGAGGGCACTGGGCTCCCTAAGGAGGGTAGAGTGTAACACCCGGGGTGTTCCTCCCACATCAGTTGAAGAGGAGAACAAAGTGTGCCTTATAGGTGCATGGATACCGCTTCCTTGTGTGACGCGTTTTGGGGTTAATAAACCCCAGGAACAAATCCGTGCGGTCTACATGCCAAAGCGGACAATATCACACATGTGGGCTGGTTAGGCTGGGCTGTCACAGATGGTATCAGAGCCAGACCCAGGTCGGTTATTTCAGCTATAACTGAATTAACCGAAAATTGAATTTTTTTCTACTTAATAACCGAAAACCTAACCGAAAATCGAATTAGTTGCAGTTAACCGTAATAAATTCAGTTAACCGAAATTTTTAAAAGAAAAATTACAATTTTCATTAATATTTATATATTTAAAAATTAGAATTTTTTAACCAAAAATCGAATTAGTTGCAGTTATTCGGTTAACCGAAATATTCTTTTCAATAACTGAAAACCGAACCGAAATAAAATTCGGTTAACGAAAACTGAAATTTTAAAAAGCGGTTATGAAAAAACGGTTAAAAAACCAAAAAAAATTCGGTTTTCGGTTATAACCGAATTAACCGAACCGTATGCTGGCCTGTCACACCAAAGGTAAGTCAACGTTTAAAAGAATTATTTGAACCAATCTCCAACTCATCTTTTAACCACTAAAGAATAAGCCCAAAGATTAAGTTCATTCTGAGACCTTTTATTAACTTCCTCAGAGAAATTCTTCCCAATCTAAGTGTTATTTCTAGGTCCCCATAGTTTGTGTCTCGTAACCTAAAAGGTACCCCTACATTTCTCCGTTGGAACATGTTCTTATTCTTACATTCAATACTCAACCTGGAGTTTCCAAGAGAATTCTAAGATCATACTCCACAACTATTTAAAGGAAGACACTTTCCCCAAAGTTAAGCATAAGCTTATATTTATACCCAAAACTCATAATCAATGCATAAAATATCTTATACATCACAAACGTCTAATCACGATCCACATTTCAACAAGTTCACTCACAATCAAGTCTTCTGAGGAGCTTTGAAATCAATGTAATTCTATTACCCATTTTATTTTTTTTATTTTTTACGGCCAAAGTTATTATGAAGTCATTATAACCACTTAGATCCCCAACTTGAGTTCTCGGTGATCAATATTTTTCCACCAATATTCATAGACTATCCTATAAGGAACACTCAACCAAGGTTCACAATTGATCATTTAATCTAGCTCTCAGTTCAATATAATTTTCCATAAGTCCAAAATAAACAAATTATTTTTGTATCGCATAGCAAAATTGTACCTAAGCTTCCAATTGCAATTTTAAGATCCCAAAGAACACAAATATCCCTAGTCTCACAAAGATGTTTCAACAATTCTTATAGCCCCTATTATAACAATTCTCCTTAGATGAACTTAACACCAACCAGGTGACCGAAGACAATTTTCTTAATGAGCAATCACATATCCTTATAACCCAATACAATTAAATTGTTAGTCGTATTGGCACCATAATAACCAATGACAATTGTATAGCCTATGAGTTGTGAAACCATCTATAGCCCATAATTTACTCCTCAATATATTGCTTAACTGGTAGATCAATTCATCCTTTATCATACTGTTAATAATTCTAATTCCTCCCTTGTTGATAATATCGAATGAATTCATAACAGTTAAACATCATCAATAAAACATCTAATTTAAGCTACTATCAAACCCAGGTCAACCTATCAATCCTCTACTCATAACAGGTTTCACAAGACTAACACAACAATTTCACCACTAATTTCTGCAACGACCTCTACGTTACAAGGATCGTAATTCCAATCCTTTCTCTAACCAACTTAATATTCCTATATCAAATCTACAACTCCCAAATTATTCCCGAACGTCAAATGCTCAAATAAATACCACCCTTTGTGTTGTTATACAGTATGACATAGTTAATCATTCATAACAAGCTATGAGAATTCACAAAGAATTTCTAGTATAAACACGTACTAAAATAGGGTTCAATAAATCAGTACACCATGGTCTCTTCGAAACTTAGCATAAGGCCCACCATAACTACCATCATGTTATAAATATTCACCACAAGACTTTTCAAAAAGCTCAATATGGACAATCACTTTAGTATACACCTCTAGAACTACAAGGGAAACAAGCACGTCAGTGGCCATATACCTTGTCTAACTAACTAGCCTCACATATATTCATAGTTTTACTCTAACCTCCATAAATTCACCTCTAGCTTCATCAATAATTACCACGTTGTTAGAATCTTAATCACAAATTATTTTCTAACTAATTGATTATATCTCAAGGCCACTAGAAGAATCTTCATTATCCGCAGACCACCAAATGCTCCATTACATAGTACACTCCATATTATTACTAAATAAGGCATTGTTAATAGACCTGGAAAAGGTGACCCGAACCAGAAAAACCGAACCGATCCAACCCTAACTTAAACTGAATAGCGTGACTCGAAATGTGACCCGAAAATCCGAACTGAACCTAACCAAAACTGAATCAAACCGAAATTTGGTATAATCGAATCCACCCAAACCGAATTCACCCGAACCGAATCCTCGAACCGAATCAACCGAACCGTATACACCTGAATGTTTTGTTAAATCTAAATCTACTATAGTTGTTCTAACCGTAAAAATAATCTTGAAACCCAAGCCACATAATGGAGATTTAGACATCCAATAAGTGTTCATTACTCACAAATGATATGTATAATATTGAACATCTTCAATCTTCAAGCATCTCAAGCCTTGTTGTATTAAAACATTCACAAACTGTGTTGTTACCCTTCCCACACATGAATGTTTTGCTACGAACTATAGATGCCTTACTTTAAGTGTTTTATAACACAATTTAATGTGTATCATTACTATTTTATAATACTATACTGATTTTGATTTTAATAAAGTTAGGTTTTTTTATTATGTTTAGGACATGAGACTTGGGAATGGTTTAAATGTTGACGAAGTTTAATTATAAAACCTAAACTTTTTAGTTAAGACATATACTATTCAAGATTAATGTGTATATGCCTAAAGAAAATTATGTAATTAAATGAGGAAAATAAATATTCCAAATGGTAGATTATTGTGAAGCGTGGGATAGACTAGCATTTTGAAGGATGATTATTTCATCTACCTTGACAACTTAACCTAAAATATTTTATAAGACAATGTAACGTGTATCATTACTATTTTCACTACTGAAAAAAGAATAAACAACACTCTTTTAAAAACGGTTATATTTACAATCGTTTTTTTATCATAGGCGGACATCTTAAAAAAAGCTTTTCTTTAGAAGCGTTCTTTATTGTAGACAAAAAACAACGCTTTATGGATAAGCGTTCTTTATATGTAACATATAAAGAACGCTTCTTTGGTGAAGAGTTTTTTATGCCGTTGGGCGCGATAAAATAAAGAACGCTTCAGTTAAGAAGCGTTCTTTATGTTACATTTCGCTCAGCATAAAGAACGCTTCTTAAAAGAAGCGTTCTTTATGTTACCTAAATTATAAACTCTTTTCGCCCGAAATCCTGCGCTCTCTGCACTCTATCAATCAAATCGACTACCCACAGCTGTAAGAACTAGAGAGCCCTTTACACATCTTATCTGCGAAACCCTTCGCCTTCTCTTCTCAATCTAATCGACCACGATAAATTACCACCATCTGCGCGCTACCATCGCCGCCACTGCACGCCTCTTCTTCTTCTTTCTCCTGATACTGCGCCCGGCCATCTTCAATATTCTTCTAATCTGCAAACCCCAAACTGGTGAAGGAATTACATGCATATATGCGTCGATATCGATCCTCTCTTTCGCTAATTTTGCGCGCAAGCGAACAGTATACATATATATGCCTATCCTTATAGTATAACCTAGGGTGCAAATATTAGATGACTATGGCGTATTAATTACGAAGACGAGCAACTTGTAACACCCCCAAATTTCAGACCTATAAAAATTCAGGACAATACAGCGGAAGACTATTGCAAATTCCTATTTGGGGAGCTACGTACCGCCACAACGTACCACTTACTAGTGATTGCTAAGGCTAAAACTATATTCTTGAACTATTCTCTAAGTCAACTTGAAACTTTGTATAGTACACATACAATCATTCCAAACACTTACACGAACAAGCATAGCTTTTACATCCAGATATTTTTTTTCCTTCTAACCTTTTACAGCCTTTCTAGTCCCATTTTCTTCCAAAACTAACCAACAACTTTTCATCCCAAAATACAAAAGAGAGCTAACACATATTACTTGAGATCCTTGTTAATTTTTTTAAACATCCTCTTTCGCACTTCGTCCACGTGTAGGACCCGCATTCTAGTTGACTATGAAGTCTGTGGTAACTTAGAGCTCAAAACATTGTTTTTCTAACTACCATGACTTGAACACCAACCCATAAGTAATGCTATGGTCAGCATGCAGTGAATGTGTTTGACCGAGATCAGCAGAGACCGAGTGGTATTGATCTTCAGAAACATCACAGAGAAAATCGGATAAAAAGCCAGGCGAATTTGGCCGATGGTGCACATGAAAACGGTGTGAATGTGGGGTTGGATGTTACGGAAGGAATAATTAAGATGAAGAGACAAGAAAGAAAAGGAGACAGTTGCTGCCTCTGTTGAAGATGAAAGTACCGACGATCATGATGATTCTTCTACTGTTACAAAAGAGACAGAAGAAGAAAAACATAGTACAAAAGAGACAGAGGCAGAAACAGATGAAAGGATGAATGAGAACTCAGAACAGAGAGGTTGAAAAATTGGCTAAGAAGTTAAGTGAGGCTGCCACGAAGCAGAGTCCAGTGGCGATTGACGAATTACTGGCCCACTTCATGACCTTGAATGAAGAAAACGGTTTTCTAGAAGAGTTATATGAGGAGTAGAAGAGGAAACTTAGTCGATTATATGGTGCATGGGGGACTATATGAAGATAAAGTGGTATCAGATCGCCCGGTTGATGAGTTTCATTACTTATGGATGGAGATGGAGATGGAGAAGCTAGACACTTCTCCAGTTTCGATTGAATTAATTTGCATCTTCTTTCAGTTTTAAACATCAATAAGTCTGAGAAATCCTTAAACACTTGGACATGAATGTCTGTAGATTGCATGCAGTCATTTGGAATACTAGCCACGTACACGTACACACTGTTGGTGTGGGGTACTGCATCGTATATCTTTTAAAAAAACTAGATGAAGGTCCCTTGGCAATTAAAAAGACTGAGAGATTCCCCCTAAGAAGGATCCCCCTGAGTTTGTTAAGGGTCTTTAACAAATGATAGCAATAAGTGACAGCTTTTATGCACAATAAGTGACAGTTTTTATGTTATACTGTAACCATAGTAGAAATTGTTAAATACCCTTAACAAACTTAGAGGGAATCCTTCTTAGGGGTATCTCTATCTTTTTAATTGCCAATGGACCTTCATTTAGTTTTTCTAAAAGATACGATGCACCCCACACCAACAGTGTGCGGCTAGTATTCCAATTGACTGCATGCAATCTACAGAGACATTAATGTCCAAGTGTTTAAGGATTTCTCAGACCTATTGATGTTCAAAACTGAAAACAGATGCGAATCCAATCGAAACTGAAGATGGAGAAGTGCCTAGCTTCTCCATCTCCATCCATAAGTCATGAAACTCATCAACCGGGCGATCTGGTACCACTATATCTTCATATATAGTCCCCCATGCCACCATATAATCAACTAAGTTTCCTCTTCTCCTCATACAACTCTTCTAGAAAACCGTTTTCATCATTCAAGGTCATGAAGTGGGCCAGTAATTCGGTAATCACCACCGGACTCTGCTTCGTGGCAGCCTCACTTAACTTCTTAGCCAATTTATTCAACCTCTCTGTTTCTGAGTTCTCATTCATCCTTTCATCTATTTCTGCCTCTGTCTCTTTTGTACCATGATTTTCTTCTTCTGTCTCTTTTGTATCAGTAGAAGAATCATCATGATCGTCGGTATCTTCATCTTCAACAGAGCCAACAACTGTCTCCTTTTCTTTCTTGTCTTTTCATCTTAATTATTCCTTCCGTAACATCCCGCCCCACATTCTTAGCTAATTGGAAATTTCTTCTTAGGTACGTATTATAAGTTTTGCATGTGTTTGAATTGGTAATTTAACTATTTATGCATGTTTGGATAAGTTTAATTAAATGGTGTACTTAATTGCTTTTATAATTCTCGCGTGCAGCTTGTTCATGATTTCTTCTCAATACAATGATGTACTTATTCACAAGCCGATCTTGAGTTTTGTCAAGGGAGCACATGTGTTAAAAGCACTAAATTGATCAGAAGAAGTCATGAGTTGTAGCTATCTTTTTTTTTCAAATGTGTGTGTAGTTGTGAGCTTGAACCATTTAATTGATTGGTACTACACTTTGCTGGTATATATAATGCAAACAAAGTACTACTGCTGCATCTGTTAAAATTCACCATTTTATTTGGTCGATCTGGTATATATAATGTGCGCAGAATGGCAATTTGTGATCTCTGTAAGCATTGTGTTATGCGCAGGGTAATAAACTATATAAAAATAAAATATTAAAAAAAGGACCACATAAGAAACGCTTACATGTATAAGCGTTTCTTATACTCTCGCGCCAAATGTCATTTTTTGTTCACACATAAAAAATGCTTCAGTATGAAAGCGTTCTTTATGCCTCGTAGATATGCCGTTGTTGGGGTAAAACCTAACGGCAAGTATACCGGTCGATTGTGGCAAGTTTACCTAGAAGGGTCCCTCCAGGTTATCGAATCCAAGGGAGACAGCGTTTTAATTTAATTAATATCTAAATCAAACTAATAAATTAGCTCACTCAAGTAACAGGGGGGTTTTGTTTGTTGAATTACTAAATTATGAAACAAAAACATAAATAAAAACAAGAGTAATAAATGCAAGGAAAATGGGTAAAATAATGATATTCTTGAATTAATAAAACAGCGAAATTCCGGTTCGCTAATCCTCCTAATTCTTTGGTTCCTTTCTCAATGCGTTTACCAAAATCCAGACTAAAATCCCAGATCAAAAATATTCCACGTTCGGTCTCCCACTCGGTGGAATCTAATTAACAATTAATAAATTTTAACTCTCGTTACAAATTTACTAATTGTCAACATCTTTAAGACAAATCCAGTTTAAAGATCAGTTAATATCCTAGAGGAATTTACCATCTCTAAATTAACCGGTACCATTCCTGTTGTCTAATATCTGCTGCAGTTTTCACTTATTAGCAGATAAACTGATAAAATCCAGTAATTGGCCAAATCACAAGAGTAATAAAAATAAATAAGGAACAAACACTTTAATCTGTTAAAATGGTCAAATCACAAAGGTAATGGAACCTTGAATTTGGATTACATAGCAAACCGGAATTTATAAAATCTACTGAGCCATGGAAATAACAATATTATTCAAGTGAAATAGAACAAATTAAAGAAAGAAGAATTAGCAGAAAAATTGTTTTAGAAGCGGTCACTATTTTCTGCTTGTGGCCTTCAGTCTCCTCGAATCTGGTTCTCTGTGGCTAGCCTTCCGTTTGTTCTCTTCGCAAGAAAGAATTAGTAGAACTCTATTAGCAGCACCTCTCCCAAAACTCTCGATGCCTCTAATGTTCTCCCTTGGTCTCCTTTTAAACTCCCAAAAGCCATCCCCCAGATCTACTGCTAATCCTCTTTTTCTCTGTAATATGCTGTGTATGTGTGTTGTAAAATGTTGTTGGATTCTCTCTGTCACCCGTGCAATCATGCACAGGTTTGCTTTTCTTTCTGTAATCTGATGCTAGCATGCTTTAGCTTTTGCTTTCTTTCTGTCACTCAGTAATCTGACGCTGGCATGTTTTTTTAACACTTTTGGTCCGGGACTTAGGATATGGAAGAGGTCCCGGACCATCCTGTACAAATAACCGAGAATAACTCTTCGTTGTGGTCCGGGACTTAGGCCGTGTATCAAGTCCCGGACCATGCTCAAAATTGGTCAAGAAACAGGCACAATGTGGTCCGGGACTTAAGGTGTGTATCAAGTCCCGGACCATGATTAAAAATGGGCCGTGAGTGTTGCTAAGGGTTGGTCCGGGACTTAGGGTGTGTATGAAGTCTCGGACCATGCTTTAAAATGGGTCGATGATGCTTGCCTTCATTCAATACAACTTGTTTGAAAATGCAAAATCTCTAACAATGATAGGGAACGTGTTTCCTTGAGATTAATTACCTGAAATAGCACATAAAAACCATCATAGAGGACGATTGCAACATGAAACACAAATATACTCATAAGATGGGAATTTAGCAGTAAATAGTGATGAATTAGGCATCAAAAGACCCTATAGGAAAAGATGAATTCCTGGCTTATCAAATTCTCCACACTTAATCTTTGCTTGTCCTCAAGCAATTACTGCAATCAGAATGTATCGGGTTTCAAAAGCGGCGATTTATAAGATCAGGAAAAATGTACAAGGAAATCTAATACTGAACAACAGTCATAAGACGCAATGATTAGTACTGCAGGTTTTCTTTAAACAGTGAAACTGGGGTGTTTGTTAAATGCCTGAGACAATCATCATAACCATTTAGTCCAGATTTCACTGAGGGCTTTACTTTCCATTTGCTTTCCACAATTCATTGGACGACAAGGGTCAAGAAGTAATGTCATATTCCACATTACCTTTCATTGCCACATACTCATAATCAAGGAAGAATTTGCAATTAACTGCTTAGAATGAAAGAAATTTTCTCCCGATTTTTCTGAGTAAGCATTATTTATTTCATCCCCCAGACTTTTCTCCCCATCCTTGTAACGGTGTTGGCCTTCTATCCCAGATCAGATGATCTTAGGTAGATAAGTGATGAGGCACTCCAAGGGCTTAATTACCAGATGGGAGAGGACTGTTCCGGTTCAGAATAGATTAGAGGAGTACCTTGCCTTTTTCCTTTCCTTCCTTTCATTCCATAACTTTCCAACGCCCCAAGTTAGTCCAAACAGAATAGTCACAAAATGATCTCACCTTTTGTTTGAAGGAAATAGATAAAAAATTTAACAAAAAATTGTACATACAAGCAGTATAACCAAAGTTTCTATGACTAAAGTCCGGATTCAATCTCAGAATAATTGCTACTTGTACGGATATTCCCAACTGACTCATCTAACCACAAATTAAGACCAAGTATGTCAAAAAAAATTGTTGAGGGTCAGCAAAAGTCAATAATGAGAAAATAAGTAATGTCAGAAACCACACAAAATAAGCAAATTGGTGTTTAGAAAACAATTTTGCTGCCACCCCCTTACTTCCCCACACTTAGAAATAAGCAATGTCCGCATTGCTGCCTTAATAATCAAAGTGCAAGAGAAAGAACAGAACTCCCCTGGAAAATTGGTGAAGAGGACGTCCCCACACTTATGAAAAGGAACGGCCTACTGATGGAGTTCTGAAAAGAATTGGGTAGAGTCTCCTTTGTTTTCTTTCGAATATGAACACAAATTTGGCAATCCTATGTGAATATCAAGGAGCAGTAGACAATTCGTTGCAACCAAATAAAGGAACAGTACCACAGATTGTATGTAGCAGAAGTAGCCAAGTAACAAAGAACATCCCAAAGAGAAAAGAAAAAAATAATAATAAAAGAGCAAGCTAACAAGCTTAAATACATTAAAATAGTCAAATTAGGAAATAAGAGAAAAACAACAATAGCAATAAAAAGATAAAGAGTCTGAAAATAAAAGAACAAAAACCAGCAAAAGATCTACTGAGGTGGTGGATGGTCACGAGGGAGACGCCAGGACTCCAGCTGAGCGAAGCGAGCATCATAGTCAAAGAAACGTGCCTCCTGGCGAGCCTCATACTCAGCAAACTGTGCCTCATGTCCAGCCTCATACTCCGTCTGGTGGGTCTCCAAAGCTAAGATCCGCGCTCCATAATCATAGAGGCTCGAATGCATCCCGTCCAAACGAGTATCCACCTGAGTCATATAATCAGCAAAACCATCCAAACGTGTGGTGGCCACCCCCTCCAATCAGAAAGCTCACGAAGCAACTCCTCATATCCTGAGGTCGGAGCAGTGGGCATCGGGATGTTAGGGATCTCACCACCAGTGGCAGCAGCAGACGGCTCAGCCTCAGCAGCTCTGGGAGCTCGCGCACCCAGTAAAGCGCGTCGTCGCTTCACCCACTGTCCCTCGGTCTTCTCCCACTGAAAGAACCTCATCATCGTCATGTCTAGAGAAGACCGAGGGAACTGGGGCTGCTCATCCATAAAATCTACCTAAGCAGCCGCGAAGAAAGACTGCAGGAGGTGCGGGAAGGGAAGAGAAGCACTACTGTCTGTGTCAACCACCCGAAGCATGGACTGAAAAATTAGCCCATGCAAGGCAATTGGGAACGCTGCCTGTGCAAGCTCGTCATCTAGAAGATAGCGCAAAACATAGCAGTCTATAGAATTCAGATCCGCACACTCACGAGGGCGAACATTATACATTATAATTCCCAAGAGAAGACGCTCAACTGGGGGGGGGGCAACTTATCTCTTGTAACCACCTGTTTGTCCCGGTTGTTTTGCCTCTGGCGGCTGAACAGCAGGATCATTCAAAACCAAATTTAAATAGTGCTCCCAAGCTTGTCGCTCACGTAGTGTCTGATTCTCCCTGTCCTCCTGAGTCGGGATCCTAGCCCGAATAGGTAAATGCAAAGCATGTCTAATACGGGTGACATCTACTATAATATCCTTCCCCTTAACCCGTGATTTTATTTCTTTACCATCGCACTCACCGCGGCATTAGCATAGAATAATTTAACTAGTCTCGGGTAAAATTTACCACCCCGGTTCAGTAGACACACCCAATTCCTGGCGCTAAACATTCTCTCTAAATTGAACTCAGCAATTAAAGATGGGCAAACTGACCTCTCAGCAATAATTTTTCGTTCCTTGGCTTGGAACCAGTCGGCAGCAGCCACGGTGATGAAGTCAGTTCGAACTGTCTCTCGTACCCGAAGTGGAGTAGCTTCCGCAGATGAGGAAGCTCCAGTGGTGGTAGGGCGACGGGCACGTTTCGGGGCCATCGAGAATTCGGATTAAGGAAGTTTGTGGTAGTGCGGTGGACTGGTGCGTGGGTTGACTGGGAGTAGAGGTGGGTCGCAGGGTAGGGTTGCAAATTGGTAAAATTGGGAAGGTGAGCAATCAGGGAATCGGATGAAGCTTGTTATTGGATGGAGGCGAGGTACTGGGATGAATGTGGACAGGGCGGGTGAGGGCTGGTTATTGGCGCACGCGGGGGTGTGGGAGAACAGGTGGGTTTGAATGCGAGGGGCGAAGGTGAGATGGGATTAGAGGAACCGGTGGTGGTCTGGGGTTGGGTTGGTGTTGTAGATCGAGTGGGGGATTTGGGCTAATGGGAATTCGGTGGTGGTGGGTGCGATTTGTGGTGCTGGTGCGATTTGAGATGGTGCATGGGAGTGGGCGCGAGGGTTGGAGTTGGGTGATGGGTCACGGAGTCTGGGCAGTGGGTGGGGATTGGTGCTAGAGGAAGTGTCGGGTGTATGGGGGTAACGGCGCGGCTGCAGAAATAGGAAGTGGTGTAGCTGGTGGCGGGTGAATGCGGTGGTAAGTCGGGTGGTGCTGGGTTGGGGTAACGGAGGGTGCAGGCGCGACGGAGGAGGCGAGTACTGTAACACCCCTACTTAATCGGCTCCTAAACATCTCTTGACAATCGTAATTAAGCAATTAAATCATAGCAGTAAATAACGGACAATCGTACTATGGTGTCACTGTCGTCACTCGCCCATACGAGTAACGACGCTTATAACGAAGTAATCAACATACGAAACGTTTTCCCGCAGTGATCACGAGAGATAGACAACAGTTATATATATAAAGCAGTAAAGTACAACCTAAAGTCCTCTAGTAGTCTAGTACGTACACGTGAGCAACTCTAATAATATGTACACCTCGATAAAACAACCCGAGTCCAAAATATAAGTGTATCGTCGTACAATGTGCGTCACTACAAAAGCCGCGCTCCTCGGCGACCTCAGCTAATCTTCTGAAAAATATTGTTGGTGTATGGAATCAGCCCCTGCTGAGTATGTTACCCTATGACTATCATGCCCCCTCGGACCCCCAGCTAATTGGTCGAGAGCATGCGATTCATTTACATGCGATACCGTTTAACAGTAAATAATAACTGTAAACATAATATGGTAATATCATGCGGTAGCAACCAATCATACATGTATATCACAACAATCATACAACAACATATAATAGGCAACCGAACAATAAGCAAGATCACGAGGAATGTACATAAACATTTTAGTTCTCGTATCGGCGTGTAAGGTATAATGCCTAATGACGACGTCTCGTTATAACGACGCATCTCTACTCCATACCCCTATTTAAGGCGGGTCACCCACGGCAGTAGCCGACTCCAACGGTAGAGTCTCCGACCAACGAACTGTCTGAGTTCACAGGAATTTTACTCGATACGTACGGACTAGTCCGCAGACGTCCTGGCATCGTATTGTGATCACAGCGCGCACCAAGGCAGACATCCCTGGCTTTCTCCATACAACTCTCTTACTCTTTAATCACTGATGGTAAGGTCGTAACCTATCCTAAGTCGGAACTTAGGGGATCAGTGTACATCTCGAATATGTGCCTCTCTGGAGGTCTTATACCTAGGGTCACTAGGTGGTTTACCATTCGAATGTAATACGAGAGCGGCGTTATTCAAGGCCAATGCTCCGTATATAATCTCGGATGATATATATCTTAGATTATCTAATGCTATGACGTGTTTTCTCACGTCACTTATATTATATCAATGTATACATACAAGTAGCATCGTTGCCATTAGTTCGTTTTATATATATAGTTCATATATACGAACTTGTACTATTATCGCAACAATAGTAAATAACATGGCAACATTAATATACAATCATGCATATTAAATCATTCATCAGACAAGCAATCTTATTCACAGATTAGCAAACAATGTCTGAACTGAGGAAATCCTCAGAGACAATCAAGCCACAAAAGCAACATACCGTATGACGCTAAGTAAAACCGTGGAGTATGAACAGCTCCAGGTGCGACGTCTCTCGATCTAGAATCTGGTAATACATACCATGCTACGCATTAGTATCTAACAATATAGTACGGTACCTCATACCGTTACTAATCCCTCCCGACTATTCCCCGTCGTTTATTAATTAATGTATCGTGGTTGTCGGGTTCGTTTGGAATTAATTTACGTAGTCGTCATATATTGCATGCAATGTTGTTCGCATGCATAATCACGTCGTAATACGTTAGTGTATTTATCTCATAAATATATCATATAGTCTTAAAACTATATTGCATGTATAATTGTTATTATACATTGTATACCTCTACTTGGCATATATAATATCTTCTAAGTGTTTATACTTAGACATTCCATATAGTATACTTGAATTATATAATTCCATTTCTTTAATTCTTATATTTTATTTATCTCCTCTTATATCAATTTCAACAATTGTTTATAATTGTCTCAACATACCTTATAGTTCCTTAATAATATCTTATGGTTATACAACCATATTATATATCTCTCTTTTGTCACATATCTATTTATATATGTGAGTATATATATATAATATATATCTATATATACATATATTATACCATTTATTATATGGTATTTCCCATAACTTATAAATCTCTTTATAATGAATATATTTAATATATGAATGTTATATCTTTCATAACATTTCCAACTATATTATAAATTCATTTTCAAACCTTTATAATTTCGGTACAGCACTATACTCCTCTTTATTTACCAAAATGCCATTATACTTATATAATGTTTTATTATAATCTTATACTTTATCTCATACATATATCTCTTAACATAATTATAACCTATAGTTATATTATGTCATAAATTAACCAAACAACTTATATAATTGTCGGCTTTCATAATTTATACACATATATTTCCAAAATTATATAATAACCCCTTATGTCATTATCTATTATATTTATAACTTATATCTTATATTATAACCTTTAAAACATTATTATAATTATAAGAAATAGTTATATATATATGTGTAGATATGCAAACAGCCCCTAGGCTATTCTATTTTATATTTTGACTCTTTAACTTATATTATAGTCATATAATGTCTTTTATAACATTAAAACTATATATTATACTCTTTTATTTATAAAACCTCCTATATTAATCCAATAAATTCTCTAACTTTAACATAAGGTTATAAATATCATTACTAACCTTATATATTCTCAGTTACATATATAACCTTCCTTATATTATTTCAAAATGTGACAATGTCATGAAAAACTATATATTATACTTATATAGCTCATTTAAATTCCAAATTTAATCAATTTAACTTCTAAAAATTCCTAATAGCCCATAGGTGTTTATAATACCATTTTATACCCTTTATTTTCAGAAATCTCAATATGAGCCCATATGTTATAAAAATCTTATATTATAACATATAGCTTATTATAAGCTAATGTTTAATTCCAAAATTCACCAAAATTGGTCAAACATTTTATAAAGTCAATATTTGACTTCTAAAGTCTAGTTTGACTCTTTATTCTCGGTAATTACACTTTATACCCCCATACTTTTTATAAAATTCCTATTTTGACCCAAAACTTATAAAATGTTATAATTTTATTTAAAATTCATTTTAAATTCCTAAATTCTTGTAAATAGCCCACGACACCTTATATTCTTGTGTAATTACCAATTTTACCCCATTACTTATAATAAGTGCATAAACTAAATTAAATAAGCTATAAACTTAAAATAAAATGGCCTAAATAACATGGCCTTATCACATCTTTGCTCAATTATTACATATAAAATGTCTCAAAATATAATATATGCTCTCAGCCTCACTTATACCATCTCATTAATTTATCAAAATTCCATATAATGTCATAATTGTGACAATTATGCTAATTAAACCACAAATAAATTACCTAAGGTTGCTACATCAATTTTAATGTCAAAATTTGCCAAATAACCATATACTCTCTCGACAATAGTAATAATGTCATTAAAACTTTGTAATATAATTGTTACAACATTTTTACCTTATAATTTCAAGCTTTTAAGGCTTGTTTGTTCTCGGCCTTGAAGAGGAACAATTCTCCAAATTTAGCAACATGATTAAACTATTAGATAAGATATGATTAGTCTCTAAAATAGAGATAATCATAAAGAATACAATTATGTAGGAATTAAGTTGATTATTACCTTAAATTGTAAGGGAAGCTTAAGCAAGAATTTGGCCTATATGAGAAGCATAACAATATGTTAAAATCTCCACAAAAATATGAGATTAACAAAAGTTTAACTTTGGTAGAAGGTAATTAGGGTTTACCTTAGAAAATGGCTTAAGAAAGGATTTTAACTCCTTAGAAAATCGCCAAGCTTGACAACAAGGTTACTCCATTAATCCAACATGATCAAAGGAAAGATTATGAGTAAATAAACTCATAGAAATCAAAATAAGCAACCGAATTAAGGGAAAACAAGCTTAAGATGTATAATTACCTTAAATGTAATTAAGCTTAAGCCTTGGTCTTTGAATGTCTCAACCGAAATTACCTCTTTAAGCAAGGTATAATGACTATAAGGAAGTCATAAAAGAAGAGAAATCATTAGATTATGAAGAGAATTAAAAAGAATTAAGGAAAATCAACTAATGACACCTTAATCACTTACCATTAATTCTCTAATGAGAGGGCTTGTTATTGCTTGGATTAACTCAAAAGAGAGAGCTAATGAGGTATAGAATTCGGCTGACAAGGGAAAATGGGAAGGAGAAGTCTCTTGTGACTTATGTAATGACATTTATTAATTAAATGAATAGTTAATGGGTGATTCATCACACCATAAGATATAATATTGTGAGCCATGCAATGAGGTGTCCCTCCTTGCTGTAACCTGGCCGACATTGGCCTTAGAAGGTGAGTCATCACTCACTTGTTGACTCATTAGTCAACAAGACTTAAGAAAATGCTTATTTCGGTTACTATTTATTATTAAATTCACTAATTATGTTTTTATTTGAAAACTTGGGATTAGAACCTCTAATGTGGTGCATCATGACCCATTTAAATATTAATGAATGTAATCTAGTGCCAAAAGGCACAAGAAGATCATTAATTAGACCACATACGTAAAACCGCGTTAAGGAGTTTTCGGGCACGTTTTGCGTTTTAAGTAGTTTCTGAGGTTAGTTTTATTTGGGATTTGTTTCTTTAGATCCCTTATAAGATTAGGAAGCTAATGAATCCACTTTGGACCCTTGCTAAGCTAAGAAAACCTTTGTGGTTTCTTAGAGCACATTTTTGGCCTTATATGTCTTAAGGCATATTTATGTGTTGGATGATTGATCTGTGATGTGCAATCATCTTGTATAGGTTATTATAGTAAACTAACCAACTTTGGGGTTTATTAGAGGTCCCAAAGTTCTTGTGAGTTCTTAAGACACATTTTTGACTTATAATGTCCTTAAGGTAAATTTTGTGCTTTAATATTATTTAGTGCTTCCCAATAGTGTTTAAGGATTAATATAGCCTTGTTATATCATAATATAATGATTATCTCTTTATTAAGGTTTGGGGTATTTCAATCTACCCCCCTTAAAAAGACTTCATCCCGAAGTCGTTACTTGTAATCAGTTCTCCTAAGGAATCAAGTTCCACTAGGTATTCGTACATCTCACTACTAGGGATCGAGTCCCACTAGGTTTAGACCTAGTATGCATATACCACCTTCGATGCAGCGCTATCGTATAACATATAACTCACATCATGGAGTAATTTAAATCATGCATCATGCATTGCACTAGCCAAGGTGCATCTCATTCAATGTACTAGACAATGTACAACTCTTCACAATGTACTAGACAAGGTACAACTCATTCACAATGTACTAAACAAGGTACAACTCTCATATATAACAATCAAGCACTTAAGGCACTTAAGGCACGTACAACCAACGTATGATACATACAACATTCATCACAACACAATACGTACATGTATGTCAAAGCATACTACAAAAACATGTCACAAAACATGTAAAATGCAAGACCTAGTGCATAAGCATATGCACGTGCCAAGTGGCTCTACCCCCCTTAAAATGGGTTTCGCCCACGAACCCGTACAAGTATCTCAGCCACTACTCGAAGAGTGCTGGATACTTCGCTCTCATGGAGTCTTCTAGCTCCCATGTAGCCTCCTTCACATCATGGTTCGACCAGAGAACCTTGACCATGCTAACGGTCTTGTTCCTAGTCTGCCTCGTCTTCGTATCGAGGATGCGGAGTGGTACTTCTTCGTATCTCAGAGCGGGGTCCAACTCTAGTCTCTCGGGCTCCAAAATGTGCTATGGGGGGGCACATATCTCTTCAGCTGTGAAACGTGAAAGACATCCTGCACCTTCCCGAGCTCTGCTGGCAGATCCAGCCTGTAAGCTAATGGGCCCACTCGCTCCGTGATCGCATATGGCCCTACATACTTCAGGCTCAGCTTGCGCTTCTGCTGAAACCGGAAAAAGCCCTTCATAGGCGACACTCGAAGAAATACTCTATCATCAGTAGTAAACTCGATGTCCCTCCTCTTAGGGTCGGCATATGACTTCTGCCGGTCCTGGGCTGCCCTCATGTTCCTACGAATCTGTAGGACATCCTCCTTCAGCTGCTCTAGGTACTCAGGCCCAATGATAGTCGTCTCACTAGCCTCGTCCCAGCATAAAGGAGTCCTACAAGGTCTATCGTAGAGTGCCTGGAACGGTGGCATCTGAATCGAGGAGTGGTAACTGTTGTTGTACGCAAACTCTACCAGATATAGTCGCTCAACCAGCTCCCCTGAAAATCTAAGACACATGCCCGAAGCATGTCCTCCAGCGTCTGGATGGTCCTCTCACTCTAACCATCGGTCTGAGGATGGAAGGCCGTACTCAGCTTCAGCTTCGTACCTAATGCTTCCTGTATCTGACCCCAGAATCTGGACAAAATCGAGGATCCCTATCGGACACAATGGTCTGTGGCACACCATGGTGCCGGATCACCTCCTTCTGGAACAGGTCCGCCAACTTTGGGACCTTCCAGGTATCCTTCATCGCTATGAATTTCGCCACCTTCGTAAGACAATCTACGATGACCCATATCGTGTTCAGTCCTCCCTTAGTCGGTGGGAGACCGACTACGAAGTCCATCGAGATGTCCTCGAACTTCCAGCAAGGAATAGGCATAGGCTGCACTAAACCGCCGGGTCTCCTGTGCTCAAACTTGACCTTCTGACAGGTCAAGCATCTAGTCACAAAATCCGCTACGTCCTTCTTCATCCCGCTCCACCAGAAATGGACCTTCAAGTCCTTATACATCTTCGAAGAACCCGGGTGGACGGACAAGGACGAGCAATGAGCCTCCTGGAGTATCTTCTCCTTCAGATCAGGAGAAGACTCCGGAATACATAACCGGCCGTTCAATCGAATCAAGCCGTCGTCGCTCTGTCTAAAATCATACTTGAGGCGCTCAAAGCAACCCTCTGACATCTTCAGCCGGATACTCTGCATATACTGATCGCTATCCTGTGCAGCTCGTATCTCATCTACTAGACTGCTGCCCGCCAAAAGAGTGAATAATGAATGCGCTCGGCGGCTGAGGGCGTCGGCTACTACGTTCGCCTTGCCCTCCTTGTATCTCAGGTCTATGTCTTAGTCCTTCAAGAACTTGACCCATCTTCTCTGTCGCATGTTCAGATCCTTCTGTGTGAAGAGATGCTGTAAGCTCTTGTGATCAGAGTAGATGGTGACTGTCACACCGTATAGATAGTGGCGCCAGATCTTCAAAGCGAAGACTACTGCGCCCAACTCGAGGTCATGTGTGGGGTAGTTCACCTCGTGCTTCTTCACCTGCCGGGAGGCGTAAGCGACGACCTTCCCATGCTGCATAAGCACACAGCCTAGACCGGTTCCAGTGGCATCGCAGTATACCTCGAACCTATCGGTGCCCTCGGGGATAGTAAGAACGGGCGACGAAGTCAGGAGATCCTTCAATGTCTGAAAGGACTACTCACACTCGGTAGACCATAAGAACTGGGACTCCTTCTTCATGAGATTCGTCATCGGTTTGGCTACCTTAGAAAAGTCCTTAACGAACCTACGGTAGTAACCAGCCAAACCTAGAAAGCTATGGACATCTGTGACCGTCTTCGGCCTCGGCCAACTCTTTACTGCCTCTATCTTGGCAGGGTCCACAGATATCCCACTAGCAGATATGATGTGTCCTAAGAATGACACTCTATCTAGCCAAAACTCACACTTCGAGAGTTTGGCGTACAGCTGGTTCGCGCGCATGATCTCCAGAACTCGCCTCAGATGTATCTCATGCTCCTCCTTGGTCTTAGAATAGACCAGGATATTGTCAATAAAGACTACAACTGAGCTGTCAAGCTGCTCTCTGAACAGGAGGTTCATCAGGTCCATGAATATGGCCGGTGCGTTCGACAACCCAAATGGCATAACTGTGAATTCGTAGTGCCCGTATCGGGTGCAAAAAGCTGTCTTATCTACATCGCCCTCTGCAATCCTAATCTGATGGTAGATATATCTCAGGTCGATCTTTCAAAAACGTCGTGGCTCCTCTCAGCTGGTCAAACAAGTCATCGATCCGTGGCAACGGGTACTTGTTCTTGACTGTGACCGCATTCAGCTCGCGGTAGTCAATGCAGAGACGCATACTACCGTCTTTCTTCTTGACGAACAACACTGGAGCACCCTAAGGAGAAACACTAGGACGAATGAATCCCTTGTCGAGGAGGTCCTCCAACTGTAGCTATTAATTAACGTATCGTGGTTGTCGGGTTCGTTTGGAATTAATTTACGTAGTCATCATATATTGCATGCAATGTTTGTTCGCATGCATAATCACGTCGTAATACGTTAGTGTATTTATCTCATAAATATATCATATAGTCTTAAAACTATATTGCATGTCTAATTGTTATTATACATTGTATACCTCTACTTGGTATATATATATATATCTTCAAAGTGTTTATACTTAGACATTCCATATATGGTATACTTGAATTATATAATTCCTTTTCTTTAATTCTTATATTTTATTTATCTCCTCTTATATCAATTTCAACAATTGTTTATAATTGTCTCAACATACCTTATAGTTCCTTAATAATATCTTATGGTTATACAACCATATTATATATCTCTCTTTTGTCACATAGCTATTTATATATGTGAGTATATATATTATACCATTTATTATATGGTATTTCCCATAACTTATAAATCTCTTTATAATGAATATATTTAATATATGATTGTTATATCTTTCATAACATTTCCAACTATATTATAAATTCATTTTCAAACCTTTATAATTTCGGTACAGCACTATACTCCTCTTTATTTACCAAAATGCCATTATACTTATATAATGTTTTATTATAATCTTATACTTTATCTCATATATATATCTCTTAACATAATTATAACCTATAGTTATATTATGTCATAAATTAACCAAACAACTTATATAATTGTCGGCTTTCATAATTTATACACATATATTTCCAAAATTATATAATAACCCCTTATGTCATTATATGTTATATTTATAACTTATATCTTATATTATAACCTTTAAAACATTATTATAATTATAAGATATAGTTATATATATGTGTGTAGATATGCGAACAGCCCCTAGGCTATTCTATTTTATATTTTCGACTCTTTAACTTATATTATAGTCATATAATATCTTTTATAACATATAGTTCTTTATAACATTAAAACTATATATTATACTCTTTTATTTATAAAACCTCCTATATTAATCCAATAAATTCTCTAACTTTAACATAAGGTTATAAATATCATTACTAACCTTATATATTCTCGGTTACATATATAACCTTCCTTATATTATTTCAAAATGTGACAATGTCATGAAAAACTAGATATTATACTTATATAGCTCATTTAAATTCCAAATTTAATCAATTTAACTTCTAAAAATTCCTAATAGCCCATAGATGTTTATAATACCATTTTATACCCTTTATTTTTGGAACTCTCAATATGAGCCCATATGTTATAAAAATCTTATATTATAACATATAGCTTATTATAAGCTAATGTTTAATTCCAAAATTCACCAAAATTGGTCAAACATTTTATAAAGTCAATATTTGACTTCTAAAGTCTAGTTTGACTCATTATTCTCGGTAATTACACTTTATACCCCCATACTTTTATAAAATTCCTATTTTGACCCAAAACTTATAAAATGTTATAATTTTATTTAAAATTCATTTTAAATTCCTAAATTCTTGTAAATAGCCCACGACACCTTATATTCTTGTGTAATTACCAATTTTACCCCATTACTTATAATAAGTGCATAAACTAAATTAAATAAGCTATAAACTTAAAATAAAATGGTCTAAATAACATGGCCTTATTACATCTTTGCTCATAATGAATTATTACACATAAAATGTCTCAAAATATAATATATGCTCTCGGCCTCACTTATACCATTTCATTAATTTATCAAAATTCCACATAATGTCATAATTGTGACAATTATGCTAATTAAACCCACAAATAAATTACCTAAGGTTGCTACATCAATTTTAATGTCAAAATTTGCCAAATAACCATATACTCTCTCGGCAATAGTAATAATGTCATTAAAACTTTGTAATATAATTGTTACAACATTTTTACCTTACAATTTCAAGCTTTTAAGGCTTGTTTGTTCTCAGCCTTGAAGAGGAACAATTCTCCAAATTTAGCAACATGTTTAAACAATTAAATAAGATATGATTAGTCTCTAAAATAGAGATAATCATAAAGAATACAATTATGTAGGAATTAAGGTGATTATTACCTTAAATTGTAAGAGAAGCTTAAGCAAGAATTCGGCCTATATGAGAAGCATAACAATATGTTAAAATCTCCACAAAAATATGGGATTAACAAGAGTTTAACTTTGGTAGAAGGTAATTAGGGTTTACCTTAGAAAATGGCTTAAGAAAGGATTTTAACTCCTTAGAAAATCGCCAAGCTTGACAACAAGGTTACTCCATTAATCCAACATGATCAAAGGAAATATTATGAGTAAATAATCAAAAGAAGCAGCCGAATTAAGGGAAAACAAGCTTAAAATGTATAATTACCTTAAATGTAATTAAGCTTAAGCCTTGGTCTTTGAATGTCTCAACCAAAGTTACCTTTTTAAGCAAGGTCTAATGACTATAAGGAAGTCATAAAAGATGAGAAATCATTAGATTATGAAGAGGATTAAAAAGAATTAAGGAAAATCAACTAATGACACCTTAATCACTTACCATTAATTCTCTAATGAGAGGGCTTGTTCTTGCTTGGATTAACTCAAAATAGAGAGCTAATGAGGTATAGAATTTGGCTGAAAAGGGACAAATGGGAAGGAGAAGTCTCTTGTGACTTATGTAATAACATTTATTAATTAAATGAATAGTTAATGGGTGATTCATCACACCATAAGATATATATTGTGAGTCATGCAATGAGGTGTCCCTCCTTGCTGTAACCTGGCCGAAATTGGCCTTAGAAGGTGAGTCATCACTCACGTGTTGACTCATTAGTCAAC
This sequence comes from Limonium bicolor, assembly GCA_023374045.1. Classification (NCBI taxonomy): domain Eukaryota; kingdom Viridiplantae; phylum Streptophyta; class Magnoliopsida; order Caryophyllales; family Plumbaginaceae; genus Limonium; species Limonium bicolor. Next base: position 347,914,656 of record CM041776.1, on the reverse strand, counting down.
AAAACTTAAGAAAATGCTTATTTCGGTTACTATTCATTATTAAATTCACTAATTGTGTTTTTATTTGAAAATTTGGGATTAGAACCTCTAATGTGGTGCATCATGACCCATTTAAATATTAATGATTGTAATCTAGTGCCAAAAGGCATAAGAAGATCATTAATTAGACCACATACGTAAAACCGTGCGTTAAGGAGTTTTCGGGCACGTTTTGTGTTTTAAGTAGTTTCCGAGGTTAGTTTTCTTTGGGATTTGTTTCTTTAGATCCCTTATAAGATTAGGAAGCTAAGGAATCCACTTTAGACCCTTGATAAGCTAAGAAAACCTTTGTGGTTTCTTAGAGCACATTTTTGGCCTTATGTGTCTGAAGGCATATTTATGTGTTGGACGATTGATCTGTGATGTGAAATCATATTTTATAGGTTATTATAGTAAACTAACCAACTTTGGGGTTTATTGTAGGTCCCAAAGTTCTTGTGAGTTCTTAAGACACATTTTTGACTTATAATGTCCTTAAGGTAAATTTTGTGCTTTAATATTATTTAGTGCTTCCCAATAGTTTCTAAGGATTAATATAGCCTTGTTATATCATAATATAATGATTAATCTCTTTATTAAGGTTTGGGGTATTTCAAGTACGGGCTAGGGTTGCAAAATTGGGAATTTGGGGTTGGGGTAAGGTAGAAGTCGAGTACGGGCGAGTGACTACTTTTTTTTTTAGCTGTAAGCGGTCCAGGACTTAGGTCTTGGGTAAGGTCCCGGACCTATGTCTATTTCACGCCGAGATTTTGCAACGCATGCGGTCCGGGACTTAGGTCTTGAATCAGGTCCCGGACCACCTCTTAATTCTTTTCGAGATTTCTGCCATTGTGTGGTCCGGGACTTGGGGTCTGTAACAAGTCCCGGACCACCTCCAAATTCGTATGAGACTTCTGTCATAGTGTGGTCCGGGACTTAGGATTAAGACAAGGTCCCGGACCACATTGTGAATTCCTCCTTTGTACTTTGCAGTCTCACCCTTCACCTCTCCTTCAAACCAACAAAACATGGGAACAACTAAAAGAAAAATTAGAACAATTAAAAATAATAAACAAGCTAAAAGAAAAAAAAGAACAAGAAAGATAATTGGGTTGCCTCCTAATTAGCTGCCCGTCTTTTCTGTCTTTGGCTAGACCTTGTTTTTTTTTCTGTTTATGATTCGGGATCTCTGAGCCAGAGTGTAGAATGAGCGGTGTCGACTTGCCACCTTGATAAGGTTTCAACTGTGATCCGTTTACTTTGAATGTTTTCCCCTTCTCGTTGATTAACTCTATAACTCCATATGGTGAAACATTAGTGATGGTAAAAGGACCTGACCAACGAGATTTAAGTTTACCTGGAAACAGTTTCAATCGGGAGTTGAATATCAACACACGATCTCCGTTCTGAAACTCTCTCTTGATAAGTAACTTGTCATGCCATCATTTTGTCCGCTCCTTATATATCTTGGCATTTTGTATGGTTCTTCTCTGAACACATCCAACTCACATAGCTGGAACTTCCTCTCTTCACCAGCTTTTTGAAGATCAAAATTTAGGGCCTTGAGTGCCCAAAACGATTTGTGTTCCAGCTTCAATGGCAAATGACAAGCTTTTCCATAGACCAGCTTGTAAGGTGAGATGCCCAAGGGTGTCTTAAAGGCTGTTCGGTATGCCCATAGGGCATCATCCAGCTTTAGAGACCAATCTTTACGAGATGAGTTGACAGATTTCTGTAAAATCCATTTTATTTCCCTGTTTGTGACTTCAGCCTGTCCGTTGGTCTATGGATGGTAAGGGAGAGACACCTTATGTCGTACCCCATATTTCTGTAACAAAGCCTCGAATTGCTTGTTACAGAAATGGGATCCTCCATCACTTATAATTGCACGAGGGACACCGAATCTGGAGAAGATATTTTTCTTTAAGAACCAGAGCACAACCTTGGCATCGTTGGTAGGTGTGGCCATTGCTTCAACCTATTTTGTAATGTAATCCACTACTACCAAGATGTAAAGATTCGAGTGCGACGAGGGAAACGGTCCCATGAAATCCATCCCCCATAAATCGAATGGTTCAACTTCCAAGATAGAGTTCAGAGGCATTTCATGTCGTCGAGAGATATTACCTTGGCGTTGGCAGCGGTCACAAGAAACCACATATGTATGACAGTCTTTGTGCAGTGTTTTCCAAAAGAAACTGGCTTCCAATACCTTGGCGGCTGTTTTTGCTGGTCCAAAATGTCCTCAACTTCCCTCGAATGGCAATGATTTAGATGTCTTGTATTTCGGTCTCCGGTACACAACGTCGGATGATCCCGTCACCACATACCTTGAAAAGAAATGGGTCATCCCACCGGTAATACTTGACAGTAGAGAAAAACTTCTTGCGCTGCTGATAAGTCATTTCTGGAGGTACTATCTGCTTAGCAAGATAGTTCGCAATATCCGCATACTAAGGATCTTCCCGTGAAACCAACCTTGAACACATACTCATCTTGGAAGTACTCGTTAATTGGTATACTGTCATCAGCACATTTCATCCGGGATAAATGATCAGCCACTCCATTCTGTACTCCGGGCTTATCTTTTATCTCAATATCAAACTCCTGAAGGAGTAGGATCCATCGAATCAACCTAGGTTTCGCTTCTGCCTTCTTGAACAAATGTCGTAGGGCGGAATGATCTGTATGCACTATGACTTTACTTCCAATGATATACGATCTGAATTTATCACATGCAAAGACTACGGCTAACAGTTCCTTTTCCGTAGTTGCATAATTTCTCTGTGCATCAATGAGTGTCTTACTTGCATAGTAGACTACTCTTAGCATTTTCTCATGTCTTTGCCCTAGAACTGCTCCCATAACAAAATCGCTAGCATCACACATGATCTCGAATGGTAGAGACCAGTCAGGTGCAACAACAACCGGTGCATATACTAGCTTTTCCTTGATGATGTTAAATGCCTCAAGACATTCTCCAGTGAATTCGAATTTCACATCTTTGGTCAGCAAATCACACAACGGCTTAGATATCTTTGAAAAATCTTTGATGAACCGTCTGTAGAAGCCCGCATGTAACACCCCAACCCGAAACTCCACAACCTGTACGATGATAGCTCCCAAAAATATCTGGATATGCAGCGGATATAATACATAAAACGGTGGTGCTACAATGCCGTTAGCCACCCAGAACTAACAAGGCTAACTCTAATACAACTTATAAAGATACGGTCTGAGCCCTGAATACAATCCGCTATACAATGAAATCTCGAAAGTGAAAGTACAATAACTTGTAAAGATACAATGGTAAAAATCCCATATCTTAATCTCTACCCCACCTACACTCGGTCGGGTAAACTCTTCTTTCTTCAGGTACCTGAAAGGGAAATGGGGGTGCCCCGAAGGGCTCAGCAAACAACTATGCTGGTATGGAATATGTGCAGACTGTAAGCTAGCAGGCCACACGAGCAATTTTGTCGAATACATGCAGTTCATTTTTTTTGTTCAATTGTAAACACATAACATGCAATAATCACAACAAGCAGTCATAGCAAGGACAACAATGTCACACAGAACAAACTTCAGAAGGTCAGTCAGATGTTCTGTAGTTGATAGAGGTTTGTCAGATCCACACAATGGGATTAGACAGGTGTACAAGAGTACGTTTATATAGAGGAGGTATAGTGACCTCGTTAAAATCTATCTTCATAGAGTAAATTGGTCGGGTATGATAAACCCTTAGACGAGATGGGACTCTCGTACAAGTAGGTGGGTAAAGTTCCCTCAGAAGCAACGTAGTCAACTCCTGTACTTAAAAGATGTGGGTATCGTACCCTCGGGAGGAATGTAGCCTTCTTCCCAACTTCAAGAATGTTCCGGTACTAACCCGGTGAGTGAACGTAGAGTGCACCCAAAACCACCGTCGTGACGTATATTTGAAAAGGAGACGACCTGAGACAGGTACAACTCCTGTAGTTGCATGCATGGCCAGATACATCTGGGCTCCTCGCTTCTCGTATCATTGAGTATGTTAGATGTCACATAAGGACGTTAAACAATCATACTGTTGTGTATTGTCAGTTGTCACGTTTAAGGACAACGACGTATTTATAAAGGAAGTTAGTGAGAAACTTGAGTACAAGTTCTCGGTATAACAACTCGTAGGTATTTAATCCACTGGTAAGGTAGTGTTGTATGCGTGGCACATACACGTTATAGTCAGCAACGTTCACGCACATGAGATAACACAACAAGCGTATTGTTCACGCACATAAAATAACACGACGATACACATTGTTCACGTACAAAAATAGTACAACAGTGCATGTCATATCCACATAACACAACAGTGTATAATAGTAATTCCTGTTTACATGCAATTATCTTGGTCGTTATTTCACACAACAGATAGCACACAAACCGGTGTAATCTGATAGTAGACAGGCTGTAAGAATCCCATACCGTACACCGTAGACTGTACTCGAATAATTTCTCGATCAACGTCTCGGTCAAACAACGTCCTATAGTTAAATTAACTGTGACTGTTATTGCATGTCACTGTCGTATATAAATCTTACCATACGCAAAGTGATTACGTATCCCTCGTTATTTTATGTGAGGTTGTTTTACCATAATTATTTTTCTTTCACTTCTTAACTTTACTTGTAATTAAGGAATTATATATATATACCTTAAGTCTCATAGTCTTTATATTCAAAATACTTATAACTCCAAATGTTCATTTTCTTTTGGTTTATTCGAAACCTTAAATGTATACACTTTGTACTCATGCAATATTCGTAGTACATGATTATAGTTGTCATAGTAACATTATAAATTTCCAAATTGTATTCTCATGTCACACATGGACATATCGTTTTCATAGCTTTTACTAATTACAATTTAACCACAAGTTGTATTATCTCTTTACAATTACATCACTTGTATTTATAACTTATAGTTTTAATTTCATAATCCCTTAAATCATATTTTCTCTTTTCATTTCCACCAAATATCCATATAGGACATAATAACATTTTTAATTTCAATGAACAACCTTATACTTTTGGTTATTACAATATAGCCTCAAATATTTTTAAACCTTACATTATATGTCCAGAAGAGTTTGAAGAATTCTGTCGTCTGCTGTGTTGACCAGGAGCGACCTATCTCGGACCAAATTACCGGCGACGCTGTAGCCACGTCGGGGGAGGATCAAGGTGCAATAGGGGGACACTCTATCGACAAGAGTGCTGATAGCCGGCCGATAAGAATAGGCAATTCGTCTGGTACAGATAAGGAGGGTATTAGTTTGATTGTAGAACTTTTTCATAACACTCCGCCCCTACCTCATTCTAAGGAGGTTGCGCCGGCAAGAGATGAACTAGGTAAAATTGTTAATGCCGAAAAAGAAGCCGAGGAGTGCATTGATCTTTTGAGGCAGTTAGGTTGCAAGATTCCAAATCCTAGTCTATCTAAGGCTAATATCATACATTAAATTCAACCTCAGTCTAAGTAGTGAGAGGGTAGAATGGTGATTGTAGGATTGCAAAATATAAGAGGATTGGGGTCGAAGGATAAGCAAAGGAAGATAAGGGAGGAGATTAGACATTCGAAATTATCAATTCTTGGGCTTGTTGAGACTCAGCACAGTGGCTCGGCAGCATTAAAAGTCCCGCGTTTCTGGGGTAAAAAGAGGACAAGTCTAGCTTGGGACGAGGTTCCTAGTCAGGGTAGGTCTGGAGGAATAATAGTAATGTGGGATGAGGAAGAAGTAGAGGTCCGAGGTGTAGAAAAAGGGGCGCGATGGTTGATGGTTGTAATGAAAGCTAGGGAAGAAGGCGTTATGAATGCAATAACGGTGCTGTATGCCCCCTGTGACGTTAGAGAGAGAAGGGAAATGTTTGAAGAAATTCTCCAAGCCAAGGAAAATTGGAGACAAGAATGTTTGTTTATTGGGGACTTCAATGAAGTACTAAGTCCAACAGAAAGAATGCCGGCTCATGCTTCGCGACATTCGAGAGGTATGAGAGATTTCCAAACTTGGGTGGATGAAATGCAGCTGCAAGAAATACAGTTGCAGGATGCGAAATTTACCTGGAAAGGTGGAGGGTCTTTTAGTAAGATTGATCGAGTGTTTGCAACACTCGAGTGGTTGAACCAGTATTCAGATGTTAGGTTGCGGTCAAGTGAGTGGTCTTTGTCGGACCATAGAATGTTAGTGTTGAGTACGGGGAGAGTTAACTGGGGCCCAAAACCTTTTAGGTCAATGGATTCGTGGCTGGAGCACCCAGGTTTTGAGAGTTTTGTGGCCAAAGAGTGGGGAGGCCTCCGTGCAGGATCCACTTTGAGTAAACTGAAGAGGCTTAAAGGGGCTTTGAGAAGATGGAACAAGGAGGTATTTTGGAGAGATGGACCAGAAGATTCTTAAGTGGGGAGGACTTAAGGAAGGTAGAGATGAAATGGAGAGGGTGACAGGTCTCACCAATTGAAGTTGAGAGGATCCGATCAGTGAGTAGGGTGGAAGAGGCTGAAAGATACAAGGAGGTACATTGGAGGCAACTTTCTAGGGACAGGTGGATTAGGGATGTGGACAATAACACTAAATACTTTCATAGGAGAGCCACCATCAATTATCGGAAGAAACTAATACATGCTTGTTACTGAGAATGGGGTCATAGATACTCCATCGGCGATGTGGCTCATATTGTTGAATATTACCAGGGGCTCTTTCAAGCAGTGCCATCTTCAGGTATTGTCCCTTTCTTCTCCCCTCTCCGTGCTCTTACGGTAGAGCAAGCTGCTTTACTTGAGGCTATTCCATCGCTGGGGGAGATTAAGCAGACAGTATTGGAGTGTGATGGCTCCAAGGCTCCAGGGTTTGATGGGTACAACATGAAATTCGTCAAGAAGATGTGGCATGTTATTGGGGCTGGTTTTGCGGAGGATGTGAGAAGGTTTTTCATAACCTCAAAGTTGGAGCAAGGAACAAATATCACCTGGATAACCCTTATCCCAAAGAAGCAGGATGCTGCTCGTGTTGAGGATTATAGGCCAATAAGTATGGTGGGTGCATGTACAAGGTAATTGCTAAGTTACTGAGTAATCGTCTGAGGCCCATTTTACCGATGCTTATTGGAGAAACCCAGACTGGGTTTGTTAAGGGGAGGAACATCCTTGAGGGCCCTTTGGTGGCAAATGAGGTCATAGCCTGGTTGAAAAAGACTAAACGAAAAGGAGTAGTAATAAAAATTGACTTAAAAAAGGCTTATGATTCTGTCTCGTGGGATTTCGTTGACCAAATGATGGAGTGTATGGGATTTGGTGTTACTTGGAGGAACTGGCTAAGAGAATGTATCACGACTTCACGAATTTCCTTACTGGTGAACGGTTCTCCAACTCGACCGTTCTCTCCCGCTCGTGGTCTCAGACAAGGGGATCCGTTGTCGCCCTCTTTGTTTGTCATTGCAGCTGAAGCGTTGAGTTGGTTGATTCAGGAGGTGGTGGAAAAGCATCAGTTCTCTGGATTAGTGGTAGGAGCAAGAAGAGTGAGAGTCACCCATCTCCAATTTGTTGATGATATACTACTCTTTAGTGGGGCAGAAAAAAGGGAGCTGGTGCACTTGCATAGAATTCTTATCGGGTTTGCAGAGATGAGTGGTCTGCGTCTGAATATGGAAAAATCGAAGGCGTTTTGTTTTAATGTGAAGGATGAAGAAGCTCAAATTGTAGGGAAAATATTCGATTGCCAAATAGGTTCCTTGCCAGCTACCTATTTGGGTTGCCCCTTGGGGGCAAATATGAGGAGAGCTGACACTTGGGAGCCGATCATTCAGAAGACCAGGGCAAAACTTGCGTCGTGGAAAGCTTCTAGTTTGTCCAAGGCTGGGAGGGCGGTTCTGCTTAGGTCAGTACTTGAGGCTATCCCTCTTTATTATGCTAGTTTATTTGTGATTCCGGCAAAGGTGCGGAAGAGATTGGTATCCATCCAACGACAGTTCTTTTGGGGCAAGAACAAGAGGAAATTCTTGACTACGGTCTCCTGGAGGAGGATGACTAAACCTAAGGCGGATGGAGGTCTTGGCTTCACTGACCTGCAGGTTAAGAATTTGGCCTTTTTGTCCAAGTGGAGGGTTAACTTTGCTGCTAATAAATCCCCACTTTGGAAGAGAGTAGTGTCTTCGATTTACAAAATGAGGGGTGGTCTTTATACAGGGGAGTTGGATGCTCGGATCTTGAAGGCAGGGGGTATATGGCCTTCCATCATTAAGGCTACTGATGCAAATGTTGCTCTCAAGGGCATCCTCGAAGAGAAGGTGCAAATCGAGGTTAAAAATGGTGAGTCAATACTGTTTTGGTATGACAGCTGGTCTCATGCAGGGTGTCTGCGGAGTCAGTTTCCGCGCCTCTTTAATCTGAGTTTGCAGCAAGAGTGTACTATAGCCCAGATGGGCCATTGGGTGAATGATGGTTGGCAATGGGATTTTCAGTGGCGGCGTGAGCTTTTCTTGTACGAAGAGGAGTTGCTCGTTCAATTTATGGATTCGCTTGGAGTCGTTCCATGTGCGCCGCAGCTGCCGGATATGTGCGCGTGGAGATCTGGGGGTAAGTGCTCTATTGTTAAGGATATTTCACTCTCTTTGCATAGTGCGACTGCTGAGGTGTCTCATACTTCTTCGGAGGTCGACCTACAAGCTATTTGGAATGGCTTGTGTGAGCCGAGTGGTGCTGACCTTGTGGTTTACCCTCTTGAGAAGGCTGATGACAAGAGAAATTCTATTTGAGCGGAATGTTGTCCCTATTGGTGGAAGCATGTGCCCTTGGTGCAGCAGAGTAATGGAGAGTGTGGAGCATGTCTTGTTCCATTGCGCAAGGATAAAAAAGATTTGGGATCTCCTTTTGGTGTGGTGGAATGTACCTTTTGTCTTCAGACAAGGGGTAGGTGATATTTATAGTGACTGGTTTTTGGTTCCCTTATCCAGTAGAGCGAGGCGAGTATGGAAATCGACTTTTTGCTATGGGGTATTTTATATGGCTGCACCGTAATGCGTGGTCTTTCGACAAGAGGAGTGCAATGTCGACCGTATCGCGTGCAGGTCAAGCTTGGAGTGTGGCGCTGGTCAAAACGGGTGGAAGGATTTTCCATTGACGTGTAGTGCATTTGTAGGAGTTGTTTCTCTGAAAGAGTATTTGTAGAAGGTTGAGGGGTTTTTTTTTTTACGAGTTTGGGGGTGTTGTGAGCATATGTTTGCTCGAGTTTGTGGCGATCTCGTTGTTGTACCTTCTTCCTTGCTTAGTTATACTCTTATCTGTTTTCGGATGTGGTGGGTACTCTTTTTCCCCCTAGAACTTTTTTCCCACTGGGTTTTTTTCTAGGGGGGTTTTAATGAGGCCCGTGCTATACCCGTCCGCCTGGTTTTCGAGGAGTTTTTAATATATGGCTTATGCCTAAATTATCAAAAAAAAAATATGTCCAAAATACTTTATATTACATAGTTTTATTTTCTTAATTCATTAATTTATAAAATCACCATTATAAAATTGGTAATTATAATTTGGACACCTCAACTTTTATAAATTGCCAAATGGCCACTATATTTTCGGCCTTTATCATTATTTCCCTTTAATTACATTTTAACCCCAAAAACTTTATAACATTTACATATTAACTTATAAACCATAGTTTAATAGTTAATTCTCCTAAATTCCAAATAGACACGTATATTTCCCTTAATTATAGTTCCACCCCACTTTAGTTTCAGTTTTATATATATACTTTCATAAATTACAATTTCACCCCAAAACTTTATAAAATGTTGTTTTAACACTTAAACCCTTGTTTAAATTCTCCAAAAATCATAATATAAATTCCTACTTTATATTATATCATAATTATGCCAAGAACACTGCTAACTTTCGGTTATCACTATATTTGCCCATAACTTTCTAAAAATTACATTTTTACCACATAACTTATTTAACTAGTCATTTAAGCACTAGTAATTATTTTTAATTCACTCAAAATTCATAATATAAGTTCATACTTTATATTATATCAAAATTCATCAAATTTCATATATAATTCTTGGAAATCATATATATTACCCCAAACCTTTCAAATTTTACAATTTAGCCACATAACTTAATTAACTAGTCATTTTGATACTAGTAATTATTTTTAATTCACCAAAACTTTATATTATATATTTAAAACATATTTATGTCATTAAAACCCAATTTTATCCATTTGAATTCGGCTATAACCATATTATATCATATGGTTTTAAAACTTGATTTATACCTTATAATAAATATGTATATGAGCCATATAACACTTCTAAAAATTATATTAATGACTTAGAATAATTATAAGCTCAAAATTAAGCAAATTACTCATAGGTAATTCGGCCATGAATTAAATTCTTCATAATTAATTTTTTTGTGACATAAAAATTATAACTTAAGGTAATAATCTTACCTTGTATATTCATAAGTTAATCACTTGATTTTTCACTTATATTTTCGGCTTAAATTTTATAAGGGAGATGCACATTAACTTGTACAAAATTTAAGAGCTTGAACAAGGCTTAAACATAGTAGATTTCATAATAGAAACTTACTCTCAAATCAAGGATAATTAGACACTTGATTTCTCCTTGAGTTCCTAAGCTTCCTCCATGGATATTTATGCTCTCATTTTCGGTTTTCATGCATAAAAGGAAGGGGTTTAGGAGTTAGATCTTAACTAAGATCTTAAGTAATATTAGAAGATGATTTCAAGGCATTACCTTAGGTATTTTCCTTACTTAAATTCGGCACTAATTATAAACACCATATGGAAGAAGATAAGGATCACCATATCTTACCGAAATTTCCAGATTGCGCACTCTCTGCGGTTTTTGTCACCCAGAACTGAAATGACCATCAAAACTAATGCTCTTTATATGGTTGGAAAGATAATTCAAATAGGAACAACTTTGGTGTTGAGAAAATTTCGAGAAAACTTACGGAAAATTCAGAATAACTCCAGAACTGAGACCTATTGAACAGATTCACTGCTGCGAACCACTTTGCCTTCTTTTGTTCACCCAGAACTGAATATACCATGAACATTCAATATCTTTATATGGGTGGAAAGCTAATTCGAAGAGGAACAAGTTTGATGTTGGGAAAATTTCGAGATAACTTACTTAAAATTCTAGAATCTCTCTCGAACTCAGACCTCTTGCACAGATCTGTTACTTGATTCTTGCTTGGTAGAATTAGCTAGGAATTTTGACATAAGATGGAGTTTAAAGTCAGTTCTCCATTAATGGAGCTTGAAACTCAAGGAAGAAGATGAAGAGAAGAGAGGAGAGAGGAGGGAGAGCTCACCTATTTTCTGACAAGGCAAATGAAGAGGAATTAAAGTAACACTTGCCTACCGTGAATGTGTAAGAAGGATGGAATTCCATTCAGATTTTAGTTGTTAAATGTCAACATGATTAGGCTAGCTTTTCTTAATTGGATTGCTTCAGATTTGGGTCCAAAAAGTCTCCCATTCAGCATGATAGTTCGGCCATGATATGAGGAAGTAGGGTGGCTGAAATGATTTCAAGGAGACAAGATAATCTCAAGGGTAGGTGGGTTGGTATTCTTTTGAAATTCCTAAGTAGATTACATGTCATTTGTTGTCTTCATTCTCCTTATATTTTCGGTAACATGGCTTTAGTATAGCATCTGACTTTTGGTGATTAAAAACATTAGAACATGGCTAGGTAGGTAGGCTTCTTAGTTTAATTTTTTATAAGGCATTTTAAGCTTCTTTTCTTGCTCATTTTCGGACATAAGGAGTTGTACAAGACAATTGATTTTGTCTAATTTGACTATGAATTATGCTTAGTAGGTAGAGTATTCTTTTGACTAATTAATGAGGCAATAATCCTTCCCTTTTACAGATCAAAAATCGGCAGCCACTTGATAGGACATGGCTGTTTTATTTGTATACTTGCAACTTGTATTATTAGGAATCTAGATCTACTTTTAGCATATTAAATTTCCATAGCTTTTCTCCTAACTTATCCTTGGTGTTTTGTTGCAGGAAAATCGGTGGAAAGGATCCCATTTGACTGAATAAATTGACACAATACAACATGGCATGTGATAAGGTGAGTCATCATCCATAAGACAAATTCTTTTTGCTAAACCTAGTCAATTTTCACACCAAATGGCGCCTACTATGGAGTTCAAACGAGATTGATTTTTAATTTGATTTTTGTTACAATATATTGTACTAAGATCATACTAATATGTGTAATAGGTTCCAGCATTTATTTGGTACATTTACTCTATGGTAAAAGATGAAAGTTTTAAGGTAAAAATGCTGATTTTAGGTACCTTTTTGATGAAAAATCGCCCCCACTTGTACTATGAATTTAGTACTGGAATTAATTGATTTAGAAGCTCAATTTATCCCCTTTTAATATTATCAACTCGTGGCTCCTCAAAAACTTCAAGGTAATTGCGCAGAACGCATTTTTACGGCACCCGAAAGTGCGTTTTTGTGCTCTAAGGACATTTTGGGAAATAAATTGTTCCAACGAGTTCCAAGTGTTTAGGAACATTGTTTATGGTCAATAATAACATATTAAGGTGTTACATTGAGTTATATAAGGTTATATCAACTCATGACACAATTTCCGGGCTCCCGGGACACTCCCTGACCAAAACAGGAGCGTTAAGAGATTTGTCCGAGCACTTTGTTAATTTTTGAAGAATTAGCTTGATCATTCTCTTTATAATGATGAATAATTATGTTAGGAACTCTTGGAATGAATTTTATAGGAGTTCGTGCAACTTCGGCACTTCTCCGAGGCATTCCCGGGCGTTTCTAGGGTTTTCGGCACTTCTCCAAGGCATTCCCGAGCACTTTTCATCTAATTGATATTCTACCTTGACAATTATGTTTTAAATGTTAAATAGTGACTATAGAAAAGTTTAGTAGAATTTATATACGTCCATTTTGGCTCATAGGCCATTTCCGGGACTTTCGTGCTTTAAGGACGTGCATGGGAACACCCGGGCACTTTGCAACTTTTGCTAGGCAAGGCCTGGGGATTATGTTTTTATAGTCATATAATGATGGTAGGACCATTTTTTTTGAGTTAAAAAGGCCGTAGGACTTGTATACTACAAGGACATGCTTAACGCACGTTTTAAGGCGTTTAAGGAACGTTATTGTCGTTAAGGTTTTTATTGTATATCTTTCACCTCTGATGAGTCCTTATGACTTTATGATCCATATATTAGGTGTAACTTGAGGTTTTACATTTATTTAAATATATATATATCAATTTACTTTAGCATTTATAAATGCTTAAGCATCCGTAAAAATATTTACGTTGCTCGTTTGTATAAACGTTCGTATAAATCTTTCCTTGTAGATGCTCTCTGTATCGAGCATGTTATGCAAGGAGTTTGATCCTCATTTGTAATTGTACACGAGTGTTTGTACAAGTATGTCAAGGCGTTTATGAAATTACGCCCGTTAGTATTTATGGTAAAACAATTATTTTTACGTAGCGTTTGCATGCATTTGCATGCGCACACGTAATATTATTTACATAAACGTTTGCATGCAGGAATGAGCATGCGTACGTAAAATAGATTAATTTCCATTATTTTATATTTTTAAAATATTAATTAGATTTGGGGTATTTCACCGCATGACCTAGGAAACTCCTCACATCTTTTACTGTTACTGGTGGTGGTAACTTATCGATCACTTCAACTTTAGCCTTGTCCACCTCAATACCCCTACTAGAGATCTTGTGTCCTAGCACAATGCCCTCTTGCACCATGAAGTGGCATTTTTCCCAGTTTAGGACTAAATTGGTTTCTCTGCACCTGGCTAAGATATGATCCAAATTTTCCAAACAAGAATCAAACGTTAGTCCAAAAACTGAAAAATCGTCCATAAATACCTTGATGCATTTTTCAATATAATCGGAAAATATGGCTGTCATGTAACGCTGGAAGGTAGCTGGAGCGTTACATAAACCAAAGGGCATGCGTCGGTAGGCATACGTTCCATAGGGGCATGTGAAAGTGGTTTTCTCTTGGTCCTCTTCAGCAATAGGAATATGAAAATACCCAGAGTAACAATCCAAGAAACATTAATATTTATGCCCTGCAAGTCTCTTTAACATTTGGTCAATGAAAAGAAGAGGAAAATGATCTTTTCTAGTTGCAGCATTCAACTTTCTATAGTCAATGCACACTCTATGCCCTGTAATAGTTCTTTGAGGAACTAACTCACCTTTATCATTGGGAACTACAGTAAATCCCCCTTTCTTGGGCACTACCTACGTAGGACTCACCCACTCACTTTCAGAAATTGCATAAATAATACCTGCATCGAGAAGCTTAATGACTTCTTTCTTTACCACCTCCTTCATGTTTGGGTTCAATCTTCTCTGGTGTAAACCAATGGTTTAAAGTTTTCTTCAAGGAAGATGCGGTGTGTGCAAAAGTGAGGAACTATCCCCTGGATGTCAGCGATTGACCAACCTATCGCCTTCTTGTTCCTCCTAAGCACCTGCACTAGTGGCTTCTCCTGTATATCAGTTAGTTCTGCAGAGATAATGACAGGCAAACTAGAGGGCTCAATTAAGAAAACATATTTTAGATGGCTCGGGAGAGGTTTCAGCTCCAAGGAGGGTGGTTCTTTGATAGAGGGAATTAACTCCTTAGGTTCCCTTTCTAACTTTTCACTCTCTATTCTGGGACCCTTTCGATATTGTCCTCCTGCTGACAATTGAAATGCCACAGAAGAAACCTCCGGATCATCATGAATTCCTTCTATAGATTCCACCAAGCACTTCTCCAGCTCATCGATGTCAGCAGGGCTAAATACATATTCCTGCTGTAGAGAATCGATAGAATCCAGACTAAAACAAGCATGTACGTCAGATGGGTGTTTCGTAACCTTTGACATATCAAAAATAAGATGTTCATCATGCATTCTCAATATTATCTTACTACCTTCAACATCGATGAGGGTTCTAGTTGTTCGCATAAATGGACGTCCAAGGATTAGTGGTACTTCTTTGTCTTCCTCCATATCTAAGATCACAAAGTCAGCAGAGAAAACAAAAGTACCAACTGAAACAACCAAATCTCGCACTACCCCCTTCGGTAAAATAATGGACCTATCTGCTAGCTGAAGAGTAATACTGGTGGGTTCACATTCACCCAATCCAAGTTTAAGGTACATGGACATAGGGATTAAATTGATGCTAGCACCCAAATCACATAGTCCCTTACCACAATCGATATTACCTATAGAACATGGGATGATTGGAAGACCTGGATCATCGAGCTTTGGGGGAAGCTTTTTAGTGAGCACAGCAGAAACTCTCTCTGTTAACGGGACAGTTTCCTTTTCTATCAACAACCTTCTATTCGAGAGGATGTCCTTCATGAACTTCGCATAGATAGGATTTTGCTTTAACGCATCTGCAAAAGGAATATTTATGGTTAACTTCTTAAAGATGCTTAAAAACTTACCGAACTTCTCATCAAGGTCTTTCTTCTTTAGTCTGTTCGGGAAAGGAATGGGCAACTCAACAACTGCTCTATGTGATGGTTTGGGACCATGGGTAGATTTGTTTAATGTCTCATTCTCTGACTATTTAGGTTCACCAGCAGGCACATTCTCCAACACTGGTTGCTCAACAATTTCAACCTCTTGACCAGCGTCATTTTCCTTATCTGATTGAGTGGGAGTACCCATAGCTTCAGGGATCGGATGATCGAGCTGTCTACCACTCCTCAAGTTCACTGCTTTAGCGTACTCTTGGATTCATCTCTGTCTGGCTTGGCAAAGACCCTGCAGGTCTATCAGAAAGCTTCTGACTAATCTAAGCCATTTGATTTTCCATTCACTTATTGTAAGCTTTTTGTTCTTGCATGAATGCCTTTTGGTTGTTATTGATTTCATCATGCTCATTGAATATGGCTTTTGTTGATGCAATAAATTCGCTCATCATAGCTTCCAAATTTGAGGAACTACCAGCTCCTTGACCTTGTATATGTTGGTTCTGAGGAGGTCTCTGATAAGATTGATTATATTGTTGTGGTGCTTTCTGATTGTAATTGTTGCTCTTGAAATCTTTGCTGCTGATATCCCTGATTATTTTGGTTGTTGTAGAAATTTCCTTGTCTATTCTAGGTAATTCACCTCTTCACTTGGTTGAGGTGTACACTGACACAAATTTGAACTTCTACCACAATACTCACATTGAGGGAATGAATCAGAGATAGCCGATGCATTTGATTTTGGATTCATCAATGTGCACATCTTCTCAAACTGCTTAGACATGATGTCCATCTTAGCAGCTAAGAGGGTATTCGAATCTACCTCATAAATTCCTGCATTCTTCTTTGGAAAGATTTTTGTAGCAGCTCTAGCACCTCCCCATTGGTTAGCTGAATTGGATAGAGTTTCTAACAACTCCTTCATCCCGGTGATTGGAAGCTCCATAAGACTTCCTCCTACACAGGTGTCAACTAAGAGACGACTCTGGGGGTCTAGATCCTTATAAAATGATTGCAATACAACTTCTTCTCCCAGACCATGATGTGGTACTATTCTTATAATTCCTTTGAATCACTCCCAAGCCTCAGAAAGAGTTTCACCGCTATACTGTTTGAAATTTGTGATCTCACCTGTCATTGACAGCATTCGAGATGGTGGAAAGTACTTTGCTAGGAACGCATTTGCCAGCTCACTCCATGAAGTGATACTGTTTGGAGATAGGGAGTTTAGCCATTATGCAGCTCTGTCCCTGAGTGAGAAAGGAAACAAGGTTAACCTGGCTACCTCCTGAGAGGCTGGTGTTGAGCATGCTCCAACCAATCGCAGAAAGGATGTGAGATGGACGTTTGGATCTTCTGTAACTATCCCACTGAACTGTGGTGCGTTCAAGACCATCGTGATGTAATGCGTCTTGAATTGCCACTGTACTCCCGCCGGTAGTGCAGGGAGCACTATAGGTGATGTGAGTCCCTCCACATTCGGACGAGTATAATCATTCATTCTTCTTGCTTGGTCGTTGACGTTGCCCCCCATATTTAACTCCTCTGGGGTGATCGTATCAACCGGTGAATCTTTAAGAGGCACCTCCTGCTCAACTGGAGGATCCAGGACTAATCTTTTTCGGATCCTTCTTGTTAGTCTGTCTATTTCTGGTTCAATTTCAAACTCAGGATTTCCTGTAGAACGAGTTGTAACCATAAAAAATAGTTAAATCAATTGGTTTAAAATACAATAAACAACAAAATAGAGTAAAATTAAATAAACTAGAAAATTGGAAAAGATAAAAGCCAAATTAAATTGCCGTGCCTCCCCAGCAACGGCGCCATAAACTTGTTGGGGTAAAACCTAACGGCAAGTATACCGGTCGATTGTGGCAAGTTTACCTAGAAGTGTCCCTCCAGGTTATCGAATCCAAGGGAGGCAACGTTTTAATTTAATTAATATCTAAATCGAACTAATAAATTAGCTCACTCAAGTAACAGGGGGGTTTTGTTTGTTGAATTACTAAATTAAGAAACAAAAACGTAAATAAAAACAAGAGTAATAAATGCAAGGAAAATGGGTAAAATAATGATATTCTTGAATTAATAAAAAGGGGAAATTCCGGTTCGCTAATCCTCCTAATTCTTTGGTTCCTTTCTCAATGCGTTTACCAAAATCCAGACTAAAATCCCAGATCAGAAATATTCCACGTTCGGTCTCCCGCTCGGTGGAATCTAATTAATAATTAATAAATTTTAACTCTCGTTACAAATTTACTAATTGTCAACATCTTTAAGACAAATCCAGTTTAAAGATCAGTTAATATCCTAGAGAATTTACCATCTCTAAATTAACCGGTACCGTTCGTGTTGTCTAATATCTGTTGCAGTTTTCACTTATTAGCAGATAAATTGATAAAATCCAGTAATTGGCCAAATCACAAGAGTAATAAAAATAAATAAGGAACAAACACTTTAATTTGTTAAAATGGTCAAATCACAAAGGTAATGGAACCTTAAATTTGGATTACATAGCAAACCAGAATTTATAAAATCTACTTAGCCATGGAAATAACAATATTATTCAAGTGAAATAGAACAAATTAAAGAAAGAAGAATTAGCAGAAAAACTGTTTTAGAAGCGGTCGTTATTTTCTGCTTGTGGCCTTCAGTCTCCTCGAATCTGGTTCTCTGTCGCTAGCCTTCCGTTTGTTCTCTTGCAAGAAAGAATTAGCAGAACTCTATTAGCAGCACCTCTCCCAAAACTCTCGATGCCTCTAACGTTCTCCCTTGGTCTCCTTTTAAACTCCCAAAAGCCATCCCCCAGATCTACTGCTAATCCCCTTTTTCTCTGTAATATGCTCTGTATGTGTGTTGTAAAATGTTGTTGGATGCTCTCTGTCACCCGTGCAATCATGTACAGGTTTGCTTTTCTTTCTGTAATCCGACACTAGCATGCTTTAGGTTTTGCTTTCTTTCTGTCACTCAGTAATCCGACGCTGGCATGTTTTTTTTAACACTTTTGGTCCGGGACTTAGGATGTGGAAGAGGTCCGGACCATCTTGTACAAATAACCGAGAATAACTCTTCGTTGTGGTCCGGGACATAGGCTGTGTATCAAGTCCCAGACCATGCTCAAAATTGGTCGAGAAACAGCACAATGTGGTCCGGGACTTAAGGTGTGTATCAAGTTCCGGACCATGCTTAAAAATGGGCCGTGAGTGTTGCTAAGGGTTGGTCCGGGACTTAGGGTGTGTATGAAGTCCTGGACCATGCTTTAAAATGGGTTGATGATGCTTGCCTTCATTCAATTCAACTTGTTTGAAAATCCAAAATCTCTAACAATGATAAGGAACGTGTTTCCTTGAGATTAATGACCTAAAATAGCACATAAAAACCACCATAGAGGACGATTGCAACATGAAACACAAATATACGCATAAGATGGGAATTTAGCAGTAAATAGTGACGAATTAGGCATCAAAAGACCCTATAGGAATAGGTGAATTCCTGGCTTATCAGCCGCCACCTTACACACCTTAAAAAACGCTTTAGTAATAAGCGTTCTTTAAAACTTATGTATAAAAAACGCTTACAAAGCGTTCTTTAAGAGATTTGACCATTTGCGTCGCTGGCATAAAGAACGTATATAAAACATCCCATAAGACAACTACAACCGTCGTTTATTCTTTTTTTTTCCAGCAGTGTTTATATTACTTTATAATTTATAAACTTAGGTTTCTTTATGTTTAGGACTTAGGAATGGTTTGAATGTTGATGGATGGGCGTGGGCGTGGGCATGTGACGCTTGCGCGAGGCGGTGATGGATGGGTGTAGACGCGCGACGCATGCGCGAGGTGATAAGATCAGGGTGTGACGGGTGCGGGATGACGGGAGGCACGATGTTGGGCGTGGACGGGGTAGACTGGACGTTGATTGCCGAATATTGACCACTAATTCACAAAAACTTAATTTATACTTAGTCTATACAATTAATAGATGTATAGTTTAAATTCATTTACAAAATTTGGCATCCAGTTTGATTTTATCCAGCCTATATACAATAGCAGTCTTGATCAACAGTAACACTATATTAAAAGAATTTGCAGCCGCATATGAAAACCAATGCAAGTTACGAAGGTTGCTTAAAATTTGTACTTTAAAATTTTAGTCAATCAAACCAGAATAAGTCACCCGAATTTGACCTATAACCCGAAAAAACCGAATGACGCAAAGGCTGACCCGAACCAAAAGCACCCAAACCCCTAAATCTAATTTAAACCAGTGAACCCGATCCGTTTCAAATCAAACCAAATAGTAAATATCTACAAATTGACCCGAACCGAACCCAAACCGAGTGACCCGAATTGCCAGGTCTAATTGTTAATCATCTCAAAACCAACAACGAAAACTCAACAGGAATCTCAATCTCAATACTTGTTCAGATAATTTCCAATAAACCACTATACCAGTGTCTATCCAACGTAGCACACAGATTAACCAAACCATCATCTTATTATAAATATCAAACACAAGGGGTCAAGAAAATCTAGCTCAAGGGTTAACCAATACGTTATGTCCATCAATATATGTAACATCGCACTCTACCCTGTTTCGAAATACTACTAAAATATAGTCATTTACTAAGTGCGTGTAACATCCCTTAGCCTATATTGGTAATCATCAAGAGTAGTATGATGATACTAAATTACATAAATATCCAAACATATATTCATATTTTGTCACCATTGCTCACATCTCCCACACTAAGCATGTCATTTAACAAGAAACAACTATTTACATTAAAATGATACATCCTTATATGTACACTCATATAAGTACGCTAGTATTTAACTTTCTAGAGTCAAGCATGCAAAGATCTATTGTACTCATCATATATTTTCACAAATCACTAAATGTAACACTTCGCAACCAAAGTGTATGTATATTTATCAAGCTGATCACAAACAATCCCTTCAATTAATACCAGGACCACACTAATGTTCCAGCCAGCGGAATAGTTGCTACAACTTTTTGTTCACAAACATAGTAGATAAGATGCAGACTACATCATCTTAACCATGAAGTATTTTCTTTTAAAGAAACGTAGATATATCCGTGAACAGCACTCCATTGGTTACATATATGGTATCCTTGAGGAACTGGCTAAACATATAACTAATTGTTTTATCACATGCTCTTAAATCCGCATAGACAAAATATAACGATTTGGAAGACAGTTTATAAAACCAATCACCAAGTAACATAGATGACGATCAACACTATCAATTCATCCCTTATGTTTTAGTTAGTACAATTAATAGGTTTTTACAGCGTGGTGCTCCACCTAGTAGAAAAATTTATGACTTGATATAACCTTTGTTAACCCAGCATAAATCACTACAATCACTTTTGAACCAAAAGTAGTAAACAAAGGATGCCAGACTCATTTTATACAAGCTCCTCACACATCGCCTACATAGACAAACATATTCACACACAATCATGGTGGTAGGAAGCAAAACATTTCTCTTTGGTTTAATTCAACTCAAAATCGTTATCATTCTAAAATCCTCTGGAACTAACACCGAAAGTGTACTTATATTTCTTTCATTATATATATAATATATATTCCCCATATCTGGTAGTCATAGCTAGAGTATTTTCTTTCATTTCCCTTTCTAATCCTCAACGGCAAATTAGTGTTATATATTGTAGCAGGAGGTCCTTTATAAGCCATTACCATAATATACACATCCACAAGACAAGGTAAGTGAACACATCTAGTCATTGGACTATCCTGTCTGCCTGATAGATCACACATAGATTCACTGCGTCCCAAAAATCAAGACACTCATAATACCACACACTTTAACTCTTGCAGATTAGTAAATTCGCACATATAACAAATAAGGAGACATAGTATCACAATAGTAGAAGCAAGAGCTCGTCATAAGGCATCACATAAGTGACCATAGAAAATATCCTCACAACCAATGCCCCTAGCCCTTATTCCAAGAAATCTAATTCCCGTTCCCGCGCAAATATAACAAGTTTCAACACCAGGTACTAATATATGCACACATTCAACAGCACAGGTACAATCAGTAACAATCCACTCTTCATATATAAACATACATCACCCAAGATATAATCACACAAACACCATACTCAAGGTTTAACTGTCACAAAAGAACTAATCACATAGCACACCATGCCACATGAATATGTTTCCCCCAAAGACGACTTGATCCAATTTTTAGCCTAATCTACCAAATTCTTACTCATTTTTAACTCATTTCAAGTCTAGCTATGATACCACTTAGTAACACCCCGGATTTTGTCCCTAAAAGGTAGTACGAGAGATTAGGAAAACAACGCCGTAAATGGATTGAAAAGTGAAGATCAGACAAATCTTAAAACAATGATTTAAGGTCTGTCAGACCTTGCGTCCGAACATGAATGTTCGGACGAGGTCCGAAAGATCCAATTAAACGTCCAAACTTGTGTCCGGACTTTGAATTTCAGACACAAGCCAAGAGTTTAAACCAAGGGCGTCCAAACGTTGAAGTTCGGACACTAGTTCTGACAAAATCAACCTTACGTGGTCCGAACATTAGTTCAGACATGCAAGTTCGGATCAATGCTGAGACTTACACGTCGAACTCGTCCTAGCATGCTGTCCAGACATGCAAGTTTGGACAGATGTTCGGACACACCATTCTGCAGAAAACCAAGTTTAGTTCGGGACCTGTCTGAACTTCCACGTCCGGACAGACGTTTGGACATGTCCAAAAGCTTAAAATCAGATTCAGAAAGTTCCCATTATCAGCCCATAGTGTTAAAATGTTAAGATCAAAGCAAAACCAAGGGAATTTTCTCAGCAATTCGATCAAACTAGTTAAGAAATAGCAGCGAAAACGATCCAGGATATTACCGCCACACTCCTCCACATGAATGCTAAGGCTAATCCTCCACTACCTCCAAAACATTAATGTATTCCAAATTAAATACTTCAAATGATATAGTTAAACATGAATCAGTTCAGCAAGGTCATAAATAATGCTATCAACTACGTGGCTACATGATCCCAACCCCAAAGTCATAGCTATCATTACATGCGATCAGAAAACATACAACACACACAAGAAGGGACCACATAATTTAGAAAAACTTAGTAAACCTTTGCCTAATAATGTAAAATACATTTTAGGGAAAATTCACAATATATCCCTGTTTTCTTTCGTAATTCACAACATACCCCTTTTTGAAAGTGTGTCACAAGATACCCATGTTTTCTTTGTTAATTCACAAAATTCCCCTTTTTGCTAATAACCGTCAAATGCCCCGTTAATCTCCCCTGGAAAATGACTATTTTGCCCCTGACCCATTTTTTTTTTTGAAAAATTCACTGTTTCTTTTGAAATGACTACTTTTTTTGAATTTTAAAGTTCATAATATACCCCTGTTTAAGTTTATTTTTCATGAAATACCCCTGTTTATGTTTTGAAGTTCACAAGATACCCCTATTACTTAGGGGTATTTCATGAACTTCAAAACATAAACATAGGTACTTTGTGGACATTGCCACTAGTTGCGTTCTTTATATTATTTTGACACCTTTTATAATGCATCCTTTCTTTTACTCGCAGAGAATCGACCAAGCTCTTATCAAGCAATTGCACGCATTAGGGAGATGGATCTTGGTGCATTCAAATATCTGAGCGATATCCCATTGGAGTGTTGGGCACAACACAAATTTGACCAAGAGGTAGCCATTTTAAACCAAATGCTTGTGACATTATTGTGTGTCTAAACTTTTACAATTGTCTAACTGGTTTTATGTAAACATATATAGTGTCCAGACAATACATCAAACTTTGTGGAGGGTTTCAATGCTACTTGGACTGTCCACAGGACTAAACCAATCTACTCTTTACTTGAAGGTATTTACCTAACTATGTAAATAATTCATGCTATACTAGTTTGTCTCTGGTCACATATTATAATTGTGTCTAATTGTGTATGACAGAGATTTGTACTAAGCTAATGGTGAAACATTTCGAGAGACAGGAAACCTCAGAGAACTAGAAAGCAAACAACATTTGTCCTGGGATTATGAAGATGTTGAAGGCAGTTGAAAAACAAGAGAAAACTATGTGATGCTTTGCCAGGCCATCGGGGAGATAAGGGTATTTCGTGAACTACAAAACATAAACAAGGGTATCTTGTGAACCTCAAAACATAATGAGGGGTATTTCATAAACAATCACTAGTGAAAAAAACGTTTTATAACACGGTTGTTTTTCTTTATATAACACGGTTATAGAGGGTGTTATATGCTGCGGTCGTATATACTTCTTGATTTTACAACACGGTTATTAACCGTGTTAAAAAACGGTTTTATAACACGGTTATGGACTGACTAACCGTGTTATAAAAGTGCTTACCGCACTTCTTTTTTTTGCGCCAAATCAAGTTTCTAACACGGTTCTTCTTTAAACCCGTGTTATAAAGTCCACTTTTACAACACAGTTACATCAAAACCGTGTTATAAAGTCCACTTTTACAACACGGTTACGTTAAAACCGTGTTATAAAGTCTTTCCTCGAAAAAATATGAAGCTGTTTTATAACACGGTTCTTATATAAAACCGTGTTATAAAGTCTAATTTTACAACACGGTTACATGAGAACCGTGTTATAAAGTCTTTTCCGACAAAATATGAAGCTGTTTTATAACACGGTTCTTATATAAAACCGTGTTATAAAGTCTAATTTTACAACACGGTTACATGAGAACCGTGTTATAAGTCTTTTCCGACTAAATATGAAGTTGTTTTATAACATGGTTATATAAACAACCGTGTTAAAAACTTGGTTTTTTTTTAAAAAAAATCTGTTTCTCTACACTGCTTCACTACCTACAATTAACAATCAATGATGTCTATTACACATGACACATTTAATATTCAGCCACACCGCTTGCAAAAGAGCCACTAAATTCATTTGCCATATATACACACTTTGTAACATTCACAAAATTCGACAATCGATCTCTTGTACAAGTACTACAAAAATAAATTACCACCTACTCTATAAGGACATGACCAAGAGTAATCCAAAGTGTCAATTCTTCTCTTTATAATGTCCACTTCCATCAAGTGTTGCTCTCCGCAAAGATTGTGAAACCAGTCATATGCCTAATATTTAAAAACAATAGAAATATTAGAACAAGTATACATAGTTAATAAGTGTTGAAGAAAGAAACACTGCCTTTACATACCTGCCCGCTAAGAAACAAAAACATAGTTCTTCGAGCTCCAACATGACAAAATCATCAAGACAGGCTTCCCAAATATCCAACTGCTGCCATTTGAGCTTCTTCCAGCCCATGTCCAAACTTCCTACAACAGAAAAAAAACAAAATATGCGAAGAAAGCTTTAAATGTTGATTTGTAATAATACTTGCAGCAGAAAGAAAATAACAGATTAAGTTCTGTTTGACGTGTATTTACTGGAACTAAAGAAACCTTTGATAAGAGAAGGAATTTTGCAACAATTAGTTGGGACTTTACAACTTCCTGAGCTGCCCACTTTTTCTCTTTCTATTATGACCTTTTCTTAACAAAAAACAAGGTACCAACATCTTTCAGTTTTGTATCGCCTAGCTTTTCTGACTGTGGTATAACATACAGAAAACCCCCCACAAAAATGCAACAGCAAAACCCTTCTTACTTCACTATCTAATTATTGTTCCCATTTTAATAAATAAATAAACCCTACAGGACTTAATATAGACATCATTTGTTTGTTAATGAGGGAAGTTGATTTGCTTACAGCTTTGAGGTGATACAGTTTCCAGTTTGAAAGAGTGTCCTCCGAGCTCCAAGTCTCATTGTGTTTCCCATATGAGTTCTAGACCCCTTGATTATTTACTTAATCATAGAGAATATGTCAAGCTCAGAAACACAGAAAACCTTCACAAAGAAAAAATATTATTTAAGTACAAGTAACCATACCTCTGGCATGAATACAACCACAGCATCAGAACCCTGAGCACCAAACTCTTCACTATTTGCAGAACCAAGACCCAATACCTACATGGCAGTAGTTTCATAAACAAGTTACAATGTCAAGAGCCCTTCTTCCCAATTGATAAAGAGTGGAAAGGGATAAAAAGGATTTATTCCTTATGTTAAAAGGTTTGACAACTTACTGTTCTAGCGAACTCAATCACAGCAATCTGCATGCCCAAGCAGATTCCTAAATATGGTACTTTATTTTCCCGGGCATACTTAGCGGCCAATACCATTCCTTGTATACCACGCTCGCCAAACCCACCAGGGACCAACACACAATCAGCACCCTACAAAAATAAAATAAATTCTCAAGTTCACAAGCTATTACTGTGATTTTGTACACAGAAATTGGTTTGCCCAGCTGCTTTCTCAACCATTCTAATAAAAATATTTATTCTTTCAAAGCATACTAATCAATTAATGGAAAGCGATTTCAGACGTCCCAGTGTCTTGATGAAGGGATACAGATTGTAACTAACAAACTTTGGAAATAGAGGCTTACCTTTAAGGTCTCCCAGGCAGATGCATGTGCTTCTGGTGTCTGTATAAGAAAAAAAAAACACGATTCACATTCAGTATATCTATTTATAGCTCTCGTCCCTTCTTTTTGTTTTGCGTATATTCAATATCTAACTCAAAATATGTATAAGCTTCCAACCGTTTTTTCACTCTCATCTTCCAGATCAGAAGCAGCTATCCAGTCAATCTTGGGCTTCACAGAGCATGAAATACAAGCATGTTGAAGAGCCTGCAACGAAAGATCATCGATTCAGTGAGCTTAAACAGGACAGGGTATTTCTTACGTATATATTTGCTTACAGTAAACTAGGCTAGCAAGTATCTGACATGCAATAAGTGAATGATCACCTTAATAACAGATAAGTAAGAGTCTGAAAGACCAACATACTTCCCAACCATAGCTATCCTGACCTGCAAGTAAACTTAGAACTATATATCAGTAATATGTGGGTCGTCAAATAAAGATGAGATGTTTAGATAAAAAAATGCTTATATAGCACTAACAAGAGCAGTAAGATTGTCAAAAGTCTCAGCCCGAGTTTTCCATTCTCCTAAAGCTGGAGGATCTTGAGCCACGCAGAGAGAAAAAATATAAATTTACTACCACATCTCATTATCAATAGCAAACTACCATATAAACTGAAGAATAGGTAAAAGTACCAGTAAAATGAATAAACAGAATTAGCAACTTTGAAAAACATAAAAACATGGTAAGAACTGTATCGTACCAACAGTAAATTAAAGACAGCTGCCGCAATGCCTCAATGAATGGCATAGACTCTATCCAGAATTGGAAAAACTGCAAAAATCTGAAAACAAAAATCTGTATACTTCTTCTTCATTCCTTCTTCTTCTCTGATTAATTCGATTTCTATCTTTCCCAAGTGTATATAAATTTACTTAAGTGCCTTAGAAGTGTGTTAGGCTCATTAACAACTCATACAACACTGTTAACTACTCTGGTAGTTCATTTTACAGAAAACAGAAAACTGTAACTGAAAAACTGATATAACACTAGTAAAGCTCCTCAGCTCCATGTTTTTTATTATCCAGCTATATATAAATCATCAACAGAATGATAAGCATAGAACCTCGTATTACAATGGAAGAAAATAAGTGAAATGTAAATATAATTAATATATATATATATATATATATATGAGTATGCGATGTACCATTGCTTGCTCAAAGTTGTGCTTATTAAAATAGCTCTGTGTTGCATCTTGCCACCCATATACTGAATACTCAGATAATAGCCAACAGACTTAGCACAGGAGGGATGACATGTACTATGACAGTCGCCTTCATTGCACTGGAAGTATGATATCCAACATAAAGGTTAATAATAGAATGATACACGGAACCAAAGCAACTAAATCAAATTCACTAACCTTAATGCAGACACCAAATTTTCTGTTGCACACTGAGCAAACATCAGCCCCTTTGATGACAGAATCCTGTTTAAGAATTCAAGGTTATCAAACATTCAGTGCAATTAGACTCACTAATCCTCCAACACGATTTGCTTGTCCTCTTATGAATCCCCACATGCAGAAAAGATATTACGAAGGATACACATCGTATATATAAAAGCTGCCCCATAACAACTTCAGAAGGACAATTTCTTCCCACAGAATTCCTAATATATCTGCATACAGCGTATTTAAAATGTTAGATTACATTACCAATAACAAACGCTTCTGCTCCTTGTTGCAGACTTATAGAGCCTTCACCACCAGCCAAGAGCACTTGAAGTCTTCTATGTCTGTACCAATCTGAAAGAAGTTCAAAGCAATCACCATTATAAATGCATCCCCACTTCCGATGCAAGATACTATATACTCCTCAAAAAATAAGCATAGTTTTCCTAAACAATACCTGTTTCACAGTGGAATTTCTTTGCAATTTTATAGCACAACGCCATGAGTTTCTTATACCTTGTTGATTTCCCAACAAACTAAATGACTTGAAAGCTACTTTTAAGATATATATTTCTACAATATGAAGGAAATGCCAGGATTTCAAGTGATTCTGATCAATCAATTCTTCACAGATACAATTTGATAATTATGAGGGAGTTAAATTCAGTAAGGCTACTATAATATCTCTAGCAGGAAAAGGTTGAGATAGCGCAGTAATAGATAGTAAGGTAAATTAACGCACCGGAAAATAAAACGAGTAGTAGGCAGTTTTGACTGTACAATCCGACAGTGACTGCATCTTGATATGAGCCAATCCAGTATATAAAATTGGAAAACAATCTCCAATGAATTCATTAAACAATTTAGATAGACAAACAATTTAAGACAAAGAATAAATAATGGAACCCAATAAATGAGATTCGGATGTTGTACCCATTCAACACACCAACCAACAACGCTGGAGAGAAAGAATTCATCGTCGGTTAGTTCACATCCTTTTAGCAATTTGCAGTTATCTACAACTGAGAGCCCACGGTTCAATTTCCCTGCCAAGCCAATTAAAAATTACTAACATGGTCAATATTTTCAACAAAGTGCAGAGACATACAATGGAGTAGCTTACTAACCTGTAACAGGTGAACAATCAATTGGCTACTGGTCTACATTCTCCTCAGGCCTGAATGAAAAAAGCAGCGAAGACACATAGTGAAAACAGAGCCAAAGTGCTCAAAACAGAGCTAAACAAGGCTTAACCAAGCCAAGCAAAATCAGATTCACTCACATCCTATTAAGACATAAACAGGGGCAAAAACTGAAGCAGTTATTGCATCACTCTTAATTGGAAAAACTGCTGAGAAACGCCTATTAACAGCAACGAAAATCAGGGAATAAAAAGCATTATTTTGTAGGTTTAATCACCACATTAGCTAGGAATAAAAGCCAAGCTGGAATCCAGATCAAACTTGTTCATACAACAGCGACAACAGTGGTAAAATTCTGCGAAGAACCCGGTTCAATTACCACTGGTGTGTTCTCCATAATTAGACACATGTAGTAAATTGACAACGATCATGTAAGAACAGAAGAAAAATGAGGCTCAGATCATGCTGTGTAACAGGCCAATAATTATAGATTTATGATGCTTCAAAGTGGGGCGTAAGACACCAGCACAAGTAGGTAGATTTTGACCACAATTTGATAGTTAACAAACTGCTAAAAGAGCTTGTAAACAACAGCAGTATCAGCAGCAATTTAATACATGTTATGTGCCATTCTTATCAGCATGAATCAGGCATAATCAAGGTTCAAAATAACCAAATGAATAAATCTTTAAACACACCATAATGTGCCTATAAAATGGAGACTGAATTGAGGCAAAATTGATAGAATATACGACACTATGACTAGATCAAACTATGCCATAGACATGGAACACATTCATCTGGATCCAAGAGTGACATTCCCAATGTAGATAGAGCTTATGCTTAATACATTCCTGGCATACGTTGATAGAATATATGACACTATGACTAGATCAAACTATGCCATAGACATGGAAGACAGTTATATATTGTAAACCAGATAATCTAATGTCCAGAAATTCAATGCGAATAGTGCAAGTGTTAGACGTGAATTATTTTGCCAAAGCGCAGCTGCTTTGGGGCTGTTATCCGTGAAACATCATTTGGATTCCTAGTGTTACTAGGAAGTAAGAAAATAACTGAAGTGTTCATGAACTAGGATACTCACGTTGGATGAACAGGGATGGCAATTTCTTCCTGACCAAAAAATAGCTTTTGGAATCCGTCTGCACCCGGGTTTATAATTCCAGCAACCGATGGTGTCTCCCTTCCTGATAGCACAAAAGAAAACCCATAAATGATACGAACAAAACTTTAAACGTGCACTTTGTATTTTTTTCAGTAGTTTCAAGCCCTATCATTTTACGAATCGAATATTATTTTGTTTATAAACCCTAACTTCACAGGGAATCAAATAAGATAAAATAACATCATAGACATACCACAAAGAACTTTCCGAGCTTCCGATTCAAGGCTAGAAGAGAATAGGGCAGTAAGACTGGGAACAAAACTAGTTTCGAATCTAAGAGGGAAATAAAAAAAATAGAAACCAGACCTTACCTCTATTACGGTCGGAACACAAGCAGAAATGAAGCTAGTTGTGTGTTCCTTGTTTCGTGTTGAACAGCAAGAGAAGGAGAAGGGCACAGACTTATGTTCCTTGCTCGACCGTGGTGGAAACCGGAAAGGGAGAAGGAAGGCGCAGATCACCAGACATGGTTCAAGGTAGAAGGAAGAGAGGCGGCATGGTTTGTTCTCTGGATTGGGGTTGCAAATAAATGAAGAGGGGCATGAGGAAGGTGAAGAGAGGCGCAGAGCTCTTTCCTATCACCGGTTAGGGATGCAAATTACCGTGACTGAAGGGAAAGAAATAGCCGTGAGTTAATGAATACTACAAATTAAAGACAATATAACACGGTTGTTAAAGAAAACCGCGTTATAAAGAACTGTTTATAACACGGTTCGGACGAACCGTGTTGTATTAAAGACACTTATAACACGGGTAACATATAACCGTGTTAAAAAACCTCTTCTCCAGTACCACGATATTTATCTCACATATTATAACACGGTTAAATCATGCAGCCATGTTGTAAAACATTTTATAACACCATTACAACAAAATCGTGTTATAAAATGCGTGTTATATAATATTTTTTCTACTAGTGAATAAACTTAAACAGGGGTATATTATGAACTTTAAAATTTCTCAAAAAAGTAGCCATTCTAGAATGAAACTGCGAATTTTCAAAAAAAAGGTTAGGGGCAAAATAGTCATTTTTAGGGCAGGTTAATAGAGCATTTCACGGTCGTTAGCAACAAGGGGCATTTTGTGAATTAGTGAAGAAAATAGGGGCATCTTGTGACACAGCTTCAAAAAAGGGGTATATTGTGAATTACGAAGAAAACAGGGGTATATTATGAATTTTTCCTACATTTTATTTGGAAACCATTTGAATAAATATATAAACAAACACATATACAACACAATTCACCGTTCGTGAAACAATTTTCCAACAATTCAACCATTTAACAATCAATCCAGGAGGGGGCTTTCACCGGTAACCAATCACATAATCCACGGATGGACACCCAAACAAGTGGAGCCGCAACAAATATCTCACCTCACTCTAAGTCCTTAAGTGTGCACACCCTTCTAAGGGTTCTATTGACCGCATACAAGTAGATCTATAGAGCTTAAACTGTGGTTCAGTGTTCGCTGCTCAAATAAATAAATATATCACGGGGTACCAATGTGTACCAACAATATAACACGGGATACCAATGTATACCAACAATATAATCATCCCAATGAAAGTCTCCCAAATCAATACCAAAAGATTAATCGTTACCTCAACAGAAAATATCTAAAAGTCCAACCTCTAAGACTCTCAAAACCAAACCTTTAGGTTGCAAAACCATAAATCCTCTAGTTCACATTAATTCAGGGGAATTAAGTCCCAAATCACCAATTCACCAATTAGATTTTCAAATCCGCCACCAAATCATAAAAATCCGCGCAGGCAAAAATATGAGCACAGTAGTTTACCTGAAGTCCATGTCCATCCAAGAAGAGACAATCACCCACAGTCAATTGCATCCACCATTAACGAACTCGAGATCTAAAATTTAATATACACACTCTCAACAATCTGCCAACAAAATGTAATCCAATCATAAACTTGTAAATCCCTACTAACATAATTACACTTACCCTTCGAATTAACATGAGACTACACCAATGGAGGAAGGACTATAAAGTAGAAGAAGGAGGAAGTTGAGGAGGATGAAGAGATGAAGGGAGGCTCCAGTAGGGAGAGGAAAGAGATGTGGAAAAGAGATCGAGGAAGGGGGAAAAGAAAAGGAATAAATTAGGTCAATCCCCTTGCCTCCAATTATTATCATAATTCCCAAAACCAATCAAATTACCTTATCACCATTATTTCAATATCCTCTCACTTAATAAGGCAAATCGTTAAAATATATAAAATAATAGTAACCCATCTACATTATATGTTTATAATTAAGTGAGATAAGTATTTAACATTATTCTCAGCATCAACTAATTTTATAAGACTATATTTAATTGAAAATATTTGATGGAAAATATAAATCACTTAATTTTTATGGGTATTTCACGCTACTTGAGGCAAACTCAGTTTTATTCTTCTCTTACTCAAGTTCTTTCTTCTCGCTAGAACTAATGCTACTCAAGGAGGTATGTAACCTTTGTTTCTAATTTCACCCTAATCTCTTCGATCTCCATGAACTATATGCAGTATAATCAACAAATATAGGAACAATTTTGGATTACCAAAAATTACGAGTGTGTTAACAACATAAACGTAAAGTTTAATGAACTATATACAATATAATCAACAGATTTTGGATAGGAACAATTTATCCTTTGATGACATAGTTTAATATAATCAGCAGTCAAGGAGTCACCCATTTAATTGAGAACTAAGTATGTAGAAATTTCTTATAATCATTGGGAATAGATCATCTATACTGATGATTTTGTTCCATATCCTCATGCTTCATTTTTCTTCTTTGTTAGTTAGCAACTATCTTGTCCCCCAACCATTCATTAGGTTTTTCTAAAATCATATTTTGATATAGGTTTATCTTTAAGCTCCTTTAAGATAATTGTTGACTAATGGATATGTAACATGAATCGAGTTATTTGACTTACATGCTTGCTCTCTCTATAATATATGTTTCTCACTCATTCTCTACTAGAGAAAACAACCTGAACAAATTGTATTTTATTTTTCAATCTTTTGCCATGTTGTTTCAAGAGAGACATTACAAAGTTTTTGTTCTGGTTATACTATCCATTAGTTTTAAATCACCACATAGTACAATACTTGTTTTTTTTTTCTATAGCATTTTTATGTCTACACTCTTACATGTGCTTTCGAATGATAGTGTTTGTCAATGTATAAACTTTGATTATGCTTGCATTTGAAAACACAACATCCGTATGCTTGCAAGCAACCAGCGTTTTTCAATATCATCTAGTCTCCAGTGTACCAATTTGATGTTATTATCCAGAAAGATGAAGTAAAAGAGAGTCTTAAAGTGCATCAGAGTTGTACTAAATTTACGATCATGCTATACAAATTTTACAACCTTATAGTATTAAACCTGCAATAAGATTTCCTTAAATTTTCAATATTGTAGTACTAAATTAGAATTGACTTTTATTATATTTACTTGCTTCTCCTAATATTAAAAAAGATGATGAAATCTTCTTCCTTATGGTCTGTCTTTTCTTATGGTTAGTATCTTATCAAAACTCCAAACTGCATTTGCTAATAATTGATGTTGATAACATTAGTGTTTTTGCATGTTTGTGGCTTTTGTATTTAAAGCATGAGTTAGGAAACAATTCCTGACGTTGATTTTCAACCGGAGGGTCTGTTGAATCCTCTCACTTGTCCACTGTCTAGAAGAAAAAATGAGAGGGTAAGGTGTTATATTCCTCTCAGCTAGCTAATATGTGAAGTAATTACATTATTTATTGCATGCACTCACTAATATACTTTCTACAGGTTCATATCGTGGTCCATGCAAATCCTTAAAGTACAAAAAAATGCGACGCTCACAACCTTCAAGAATAAAAGTTTCTATTCCAGAACAATGGGGTGTGGTTGTCGGCGAGAGGGCAAATCAATTTGTGGCTGAATGTGGTGAGTGGGTAAAAGAGTTGTGCCCTCAAAATGTTAAGAAATGGTAAGACATGCCCCAGATGTACTCGACTGACTATATAGAAAAATCATGGTAATTATTATATTTTGTAAGTTGGTTTTAATAAAGCAACTTGTTATTTAATTATTATAAGTTTGTAATTATTATTTTTTCTGTTTTGATTTTACTGGTAGAGTAAATATGAGTTGTCGGAGGGAGTTTATGTGAAGAGGGAAATGAAGAATCAATGCTCGAACCTATATAGGCATTGGAGAGAAAGGCTGCAAAAAAAATATTTCACTAATAACACCTCCTTAAGAGTTGTAGAACGTAGTTGCCCATATGATATTGATCCCGAGAAATGGAGATGGTTGGTGTATAATTACTGGAGCTCTGCTAACAAAGGGTAAATTTATCCTAGTAAATATATTATTGTGTAGTTATACATATTAGTGTATAAACTTTATAATCTAACAAGTTTTGCATACTGCAGGAAATGAGTGAAAAAAATCGGGCAAATGCTTTATCCATGAAGATTTGTTCCATTACTGGATCAAAATCCATTCCAAGAGTACTTCATGAACTAGTAAGATTATACAATCTGAATACTTCACATGTTTAAGTAATTTGATATGTAAATGACTGATAATTATGCTTTAATTGTTCATTATAGGATAATGAGCTTGAGGCCACTAAAGGAAGCACATCAAATTCCACTTCAATCACACAAACAGCTGAGCCAAAGTACATACAACTTTGGATAAAGACTAAAGGGTAATGATTTCTTTTGCTTGCTCTTCTTATTTGATGTTTAATTGATTGGCCCCATTATTTTGCGGGCTGATAATTTAGCTGATGTCAGTTGTCAGCTGAAAGTTAGAAAAAGTAGAGGAGAAAAATAGTTGATATGACAATTGATGTATGTGACACACAGAGACAATAAACTAGCTGATCAAATAAACTAGCTTATAATACTGGCAAAAGAATGGGGCCTTTATTTTAATATTAGCTTGTAATTTGTTGTGAGAGTGAAATGTCTGTTTATGATTGTGGGAATTTTTTTTTTATTTTGATAATTTGCTCTAGTCACTAGGAAGGTAGATTAGATGAAGAGGCAGAAAAAGTTCTTGAAAAACTGCAAGAATTGCATTTGAAAATGATTGGAGAGAGGGGCTCGGTTGAGCTATCTGTGGAGGAGGCCTATGAGATGGTCGTAGGTCTTCTGGTCATGCTCGTGGGTTAGGAAGAGCTCACCCAGTTCCATCAAAGAAAGATCGTTTTGGGACATTAGAGCTCCAACTAGAACTTCAACAAGTTCAACAAAGAGAGCAACAGCTAAGGGCAGATTTTGAAAGAAGAGAGATGGAAT
This sequence comes from Limonium bicolor, assembly GCA_023374045.1. Classification (NCBI taxonomy): domain Eukaryota; kingdom Viridiplantae; phylum Streptophyta; class Magnoliopsida; order Caryophyllales; family Plumbaginaceae; genus Limonium; species Limonium bicolor. Next base: position 347,879,412 of record CM041776.1, on the reverse strand, counting down.
TGAGGGCTGAGATTGAAAATAAAGAGAAAGAGGCTAGGGAGAGAGAGCAAGACTTGAGGGCTGAGATAGAAAGAAAAGAAAAATAAGCAATGGAACGGGAAGCCAAGATGCAGGAAGATATCCAAGCTCAAATGTTTCTGTTGTTCAGCAAGATGTCAGGTTAGTTTTCTAATTGTTCGGTTATGTAGTATTATTTTCTTGTTTATAGATTTGATTAATAAATAAATGGCCTTTATTTTTGTTTGTAACATGTTCAAGTGCTGGAAGATAATCACGATTTAGAGAAAATTGTAGAAATAGCTTTTTATACTGTGGAATTGCTTTTGAGATGTTTTTGTAAGTTTAGAAATAGCTTTATTGATGTTTTTACTTATCAAAAAAAGCTTTAGTGATGTTTTTGGAAGCTGGAAAATATTAGGAAATGTTCATCTAAGTTGAGATATAGATTTTGTGATGCTTTTGTATGCTCAAATATAGCATTGGGACTATTTTTGTAAGTTGGGAGATAGTTTTTAAACTGAACTACTTTTGTTATGTTAATATATAAATACAACTTTTTTTTTCTGTGTTATTGTCACCCCACACGTAGGAAATGTTCATGTAATGCGAGATATAGATTTAGATGGACACAACTCTACATATATCAGGCCAACTCTTTCAGAGCAGTGGTATGCCCCTATGTTTTCCGTCACCATGAGTTTAACTTTACAGTGCAGGTAATTGTTAGCGTATGCTGATATGAAATTGAACAATCATAATGATTTTACTCATCTGACGGCTATTTCTTTATGTTTTGTTGCATTCTTAGGATGGTATAGATGCTATTGAGGATGTGATATACCACATTGAAACCTACAACGTTACAACAATCAAAGCCAGTTCACCTTGAACTGGTAACATGTTTCTGCAGCTTAATCTCACCATGGGTTACTCATCAACTGGCTTTTCTTTCTATTTAGTTGATAGTTGTGTATATGTTTTTTCAAAGAAAAAAAAGAGGGGAAAGGGTGAAAAGATCCTGACGATTGCAGGTTGTCATTGGGTTGTTGTTTTGGCCTTATCCTCCACACATGTTTCAACATTATATTCCCTGAGTTTGATTGCTCCAAAGCTGTTTGGTTCGATGTATTGCTTGAAAGTTGTTGTGTAATTATGATGACAAACCAAACTTGATATTCTTGCATATGAGAACTTTTAAAAGAACGGTTTTATTTGGGTTTCCATGCCTATTAAATTTCCCGACTTGTGCTCATATCTTGTTTATTATATTGTTATCTCTTTTCTATTGTGTAGTTGCGAAGGCCTTTTTTATCGCCACAACAATTATATTTGGTGGTGGCTCGTTGATGTTCGGTATTGCTGTTTCAGAGTTGCAAGTTCAAAATGTAAGCACTATGATCTTCTCAAATTGTAATAATTTCTCGAGTGCGATGCTCATTTGTGAATTACGATTATGTTGTTGACATATTCTTTATGATCACTACCAACAAAGCATTTTGGAAGCAAAGAAGCAGCTATTGGTTCTCTGATAAGTTAGCAGAGGTTTGATACTTCATAATTAGTTATTTCCTTTATTTTTCTTCTTATTAGTTTCCATTTACTGCTTCTGGGATTCCTTTTGTTTGATAGAGAACAAGTAGAACTTGGTTGACATACAACCATAATGTGAGCTGTCATAAAATCTATAGCTAACTTGCTGCCTCAGGTTTATTTTTTCTGCTCACCTAGCTACTCAGAAGCATTCGAGTTCAACTTCTTCTTTTTTTACATTGCCTATTTTGTGAATGTACAAGATTTTTAGTCTGTATCATTTCTAAGTATAGTTTGCTTCCATCACTCTTTTGGTTTGTAGGGGTACTTCTTGAGAAAAAAGCAGTCGTTGATGTTGATGATGGGAAGCTACTCAATGAAGAGAATGACATGAGATCTGTAAGTACAACCTTGTCAAATCTCACGCACTTATGAGCAGAAATACTTATCTACTTTACTATACTGCTACAGTTCATTTCTTCTGTTTTCACTTTTAACAGCTTAATTATTCAGGATAAAACCTTAAATTTGAACAAAAGACCCCCTCAAGTAATATTTGCGTGTATTGCTTCTCTCCCATTCTTGTGTTTGTTTATGTCGGCAACTTAGCTATATAAAGCATTATTGTATCAGGCTTGGCTCAGGTAGTTTTATAAACATACCGAATGATTAAATTAATATGCTTTCATAATATCCAGTCTGAGTAACAATAATTTTTTAGTATGGTTTAGGTCTTGTTGTATAGAAATCCTTGAAAAGGAGGTTTGACAACAAAGAACCCGTGACCTTTTCCCAAAATGCAAGATTAGGAAAAAATTGACAAGCATTTTAGTTGGAAGTGAATGCATGCATTTGCATAGACTGAACAACTTCTAAATCCTGACACATTAAGTTCCTGTGTGTTGTCTTACCTCCATGCGTGTGTGCAAATCCTTTGTCTAGTGATCACAGTGTGACTTTTCATGTACTCTGATTTAGATATTTTGCCTGTATGGTCCCTTACTTCTTACTTTTGGTCCGCTGACTCTATTTTACAGATATTGAACCATCCTTGGATACTGCTAACTGATGAAACAGAGGGTTCTAGTAAGCGTAGAAGATGATGATACTCTTGGTCTGAATGATTGTTCCAGTGATGAGAACACTGATGTGATAATCCTGTACATTGCTATCTGAAATATTATCTAGACCAGTAGTAATCTATTTCGTTTACTTTACCTGTTTCTGATGTGATATTCTGTCGGCGTAGTGACTTTGACAGTATTGTGGCTCCTAACTTGAATAAAGAACTATAAGGCATTGTCTCATGTAATAATCCTGTTGGCGAGTGACTTTGTAGTCTTTAGCCAAAATCTGTTGTGGGTACACCGGCATAAATCGCACCGTGAGGTGGATATCATCCTATAGATAATAAGTGCTTTGAAGTATTAATGTGATTTTATTTTATTTTATTTTTTGTAAAAAAAACTCTATGAGGGCAACAAATGTCGCCCTGATAGACAATAAAAAAGGGTGACTAAACTGGTTTGTTACCATTGACAATAATCAAAGGGGATGACTAACAAAGCTTGTCTCCGTAGTATGTAATCAAAGGGGGCGCCTAATAAAACTCGTCTATATAGAATGTAATCAAACGGGGCGACTAATTAAGTCGTCACCATAGTTTGTTGTTGGAATAGAGACCAAATAGAGTAAGGTAAAACATTGCCTTCTTGACTGAAATCAACGGGGTGACTAGGTAAACTCGTTGCCGTTGACCATAAGGCGACCATAGTAAGTCGCCCTTGTTGATCATCGATCAACAAGAGCAACAGGGTTGCTTCCTTTGGTTTGGATCAAAGAGGGAGACTTTAGTTGCCCTCGTAGATCGGGTCAAATAGGGCAAGCGAAAGAGGCAAGGGGGCAATTGTTTACTCGCCCTCATAGTTTAACGGGGCAAGTTATTGATCTATTAGGGCAATAAAAGTTGCCCTCATAGATCTAATATGTTGTAGTGGCATGATGGCTTCCCCCATGATTTTAATGTCTCTTTTAAGGACAATCTAATCACGAGTGTTGCCAGCAGCAAAAGGATCTTGATGCCTGAGAAGTACTGCATCACCAACCCTGAGTTTGCGGTCGCGAACAATATCAAGCCAGTCATCAGTGAAGACAGGTTATCCTGCTTAGGGGTGCAATTTGGGTTAATGGATTGGGTTGAAGCTCACTCATACCCAATCCGATTAAAGTTACATTGATTCATACCAGACCCAAAAATAATTGGGTAACAAATTTTCAACCTGTACAACCCATATAAAATCATTGAACCCAAACACAACCTGTTTAAATACAAATACTCTTGTTTTTTTAAAGAATGATCAATCGTCCCTAAAAGCATGCACATGACGGCCATTTATTTTGAATCATTGTATGCTTTTGTTTTTTCAAATATCAACATTCTATTAAATCGTACAATAATCTTAACCCATATTTGTTATTTGTGCGGACGAAATGGTGTGAACGCTAGAGTTTGTGTGACTGCAAGAATGAATGACATATTATTTAGGTTTTCAAACAAAGGGCGAATGATGGATATAGATGGGCTAGAGAACGTATTTGAGTTTAAAAAAAGTATGTGGACCTAAAGAAGTGATAGTATTTTTGTTTACTATTATACTAATAGTTATAGAATTAATACATATCCAAGTAACATCTTTGAATATTAATCAATTTCATTATTTTTATTTAAATTAAGTAAACGGGTGGGTTTGAATTCGGTGACTATTAACAGATACTCTACTCATATATTTAATAGGTAACCTATACTTGATCCAAAAATTAAATGGGTCAATAATCTTAACCCACATCCCTTATTTACATGTTATATTTCGGCTTGGAAAAAAATTCCCGCCCCTGTTCTGCTGTTCGGACACGGCATCTAAGGTAACCTATACCAGGCAGGTAGTGTAGGCTATGATTAGGTCTGGTAAGATGCAGCCTTTGATCCACGTCCGTCTTGGTGAGTTCTTTTTCAAACACCACGACCATGGTGCCCTCGTTCATCTCCATTAAATTGCTAATGGTTCTTTGGTTTGAATCTTCTTTCTGAAAGGATCTCTTTCTATTTACTGCAAAACTTTTAGTTTTAGTCAATTCAATCCTATCACTTTCGATTTGTTTGCTTAATCTCACTTCTGTAAAAAAATTTGAGTCATATTGTTGAATTTTTTTTTTTTGAAAAAGTGATATATTAATATTAAGTAGAACATAATGTTCGTACAAATTCCGTAAGATTATCCAAAATCCATGAACTATGTTGTTGAGCACAACGGACATGGTTAGCAAGACAATGCTATGATATGTTGCCAGTTCTAGGGATGTAAACCATCGCATATCAGTGAAAGTATGTAAACTAGAGACTATTCTATCCAAGATTGTAGTAGTAGATGGTAATAAAGACGTGGTGTGACCGCAGTTGAGACAATCAATCAAAGCCTTGCAATCTGATAAGACCCATATTGAACGGAAACCATTACATTGAGCGGCTTGCAGCCCCGCTTCAATTGCTAGAGCCTCAGAATCGAAGATTAAGAAATTTAAGTGAAAACAAGAAAATCCTGCTAGAGCAATGTGCGCATCGTAACAGCCAATGTATGCATAACCCACCCGATGATGATTGTCGAGACTTGCGTCTATGAAGAGATAAGTCCAATTAGGATAAGCTTGTTTGTGCTGTTGCAAAGCAGCTTATGAATTATTTTGTAATGGTGAAGCTATTTGTAGGAAGCTATTAGCCTGGCACCATCCGTGGGCAAAGGTGCGCACCCTACCGTGAATTAGAGCTGTCAAAATTTGACACAACCTGAAAACCCGTCTGTTTTATCCGAACCCGAAACCCGAATGAAACCCGAAAATGTTTAAATATAATAAACCCGAAACCCGATTGGGTAAAACCCGAAATGACCCGAACCTGAAATAACCCGAAAATTTATAACCCGAAACTGACCCGAACCCGAAATGACCCGAAATAATAGTAATTAAAAATTAGCCAAACTCGGATAGTGATCATAAGTTGTTCCAAACCTGAATGACCAAATAAATATGACAAAAAACTTGATTCTAACTTAGTATATCTGAATGAAATTCATAATAGGCATTGTATTGAAAGTTTTGTAATCTATAAGTTGTATATTCTTATAGAAATTAGGTATATATTTATATTATAATTTTTCAAAAAATATTAACTATGACCCGAAATAACCGAAACCCGATTCTATCTGACACTATTACAACCCGAACCCGAAATGACCCGAACCCGAATGACCCGAACCCGAAATGACCCGAAAGTTTAATAACCCGAACGGATATTGACCCGAAAAAATATGACCCAAAACCCGAACGGATAACCCGTTTGACAGGCCTAACCGTGATTGGCCTAGCAACGAGCAAACCATAGACTCCACAGGAGTTTGATAAGCTTGGACAAGGATTGTTTTGAAAGCTGCACACACATTAGGACGAGCAAGTCTTGGAATGCCTGATCAGAGACGGGACACGTATATAATACATGTAGCATTGTCTCTGGACGGTTGCAAAAGAAAGTAAAAAAGTTTGAGGACTGTCACAGTGTATCAATAGCCTGGTATGTTACTATTACACATTAACACGTAGTGAAGATAGCAACATATATATAACTCATATACGATTGAATCTAAAAGAATAAGAAACCTGTTCTATTTGTGTGATAATAAAAGACATAAATTAAAAGTTAATGATGATTAATCCCCTTTAGATCAGAAACACATGAAATTAATTAAACTGGATATCTTATAAAATACGAGAGAAGTTAAGAAGAAGACTTCATATTCTAATCTTAAAACAAATTAAAGTTGCTGAACTTTTTAATCCGTCATGGCATGCATGCTGATGTTTGGACCCAGCGTGCGCGGTGACCCCAACCACGTTAATATTTGGGAAAATTACATACCTCATTCATGATATTTGATGAAATTACACTCTATGGTTTTAAAAATTACTTTTCTCGTCTATGTGGTTTCCCACTTTTTACACTCAGTAACTTTTCTAATTTTTGTTCAATTTAATAGATACTTAGACGTTGTCCAAAATTGATGAAACTTTACATGGATGATGTTAAAGTCCTATATTTTAATCCAGTTTCAAATTTAAAGTTTTTTAAACTCATATATGACCCGTAGGACCCAATTGAACAAGTGACATGTGAATATATTTTCATTGGGTCCCCACATGTCACATTTAAGCTTAAAAAACTTTAGATTTGATATTAAATCAAAATATAGGACTTTAGCATATCCATGTAAAGTTTTAATAATTTCGGATAATGTTTAAGCATCTTTTAAATTAAACAAAAATTAGAATAGTTATTAAATGTAAAACGAGAGAAACCACATGGATGAACAAAGTAATTTTTGAAACTTCATAGATAAAATATATAATTTCATCAACATCATTGGTGAATCATGTAATTTTCCCAAAGTATTGGTGGGCTACTGCCTACCGTACCACCAGTAACAGCTTCAATCGCATTCATTGAAAGAGATGCGACGGTCTAAGTTATCAGTTTAGTCATTGTATGTGGTCCTTTTGATCAAAAAATCATTGTATGTGGTCCCTTCTCTCCTGTCAGAAAAAGAAACAAATCTATCACCAGTCACACCACCTGAGAAGGACGGAAGTCGGTAACGAAGTCTTGAGAATATTTACATTACCAGAAGTCAAGCCTCACTTGTCTCCCAAGTATTCACTTTAATAAATGCAAGTGATATGTTACAGTACAGATAAGTATAAGAATTTATTATACAAGCAGTAGCAATCTAGTACAACATTAATAAACTGAGAGTACTCTAATTAACTCAGAAGCTAGCTACCTGTTGAAGACATCCACTCTACCACACTGCTTAAACAATGAGATAGATAGAAAGACTTCTTCAAGTCTAGTAACGTAATTTTACATACACTAATTAACAACTACCTCAAATATCCAGTGAGAAACACAACACTAATCATAATTAAAAAGAAAATGTAAAAAAAAAAAACTAACTACTTTTATGAGTACAATCCTAGACAAAATCCTACTATATATGTCTGAAACTGAAAGAGTCCACTAAAAACCAACAACAAAATTCAGAAACACGTAGACAAACCCAATTTAACGGTGTTAATTAATTCAAAAAGAAAAATATTGTTAGGTGCATAGAAGATCCCATATGCAAATAAATATTTGGGAAAATTACTTACCTCACCTGACGTTTGGTGAAACTACTATGAAGTTCCGAAAGTTACTTTCTTCAACCATGAGGTTTACCCTGTTTTACATCCAATAATTTTTCTAATTTTGATCAATTTATAAGATCTACACTTTACAAAATGATGCTAAAATATTATATTTTACTATTACGTCAAATTCGAAGTTTTTTAAACTTACATGTGATTTGTGGGACCCAATAAAACATATGACAACAGAAAATCTTATAGGGTGGGAAAAACAATTTTTAAAACTTCATAGATAGAATATGTAATTTCACCAAAATGAATGGCGTATGTAATTTTCCTAAAATTTCACGATATACTATATGATTGTCGGTTGTGCCATTAACAACCACGTGGAGTACTATGTAACACGTAACAATGCAATCACGCGCTGTCGACTCGGGATCGTTTGAATTCGGATAGGACACTACTACTACTTGCTCCTACTATAGTACTATCAGAACTTTCGGATATATTTATATCTGTTTTGTGGCATTTGTGTATTTGGCAGTATTGGTAAAGATGCCAAAACTACCCTTTGATTGTTCGGTTGACGCAGTTTCTAGGTTTTATGTTTTATGCGGATAATTGGACGCTGAAGTCGTTCGCGCCGCTCATCTTCTACCTCCGTAGTTCTCTGTTCTCCTCTGTCGACCCCGCTTGTCGATTTGCAAATGTCTCACTAAAGCCCGTAGCTGCCCGGGCGTGTCGTCTTCTACCTCCGTTCTCCTTTCTTTTCTTGTGCTACTTCCGTTTTTGGGTGTTTGATCTCGGATCGCCGGCTCACCGCACACAGGTAAGTGAAGCGTTGTGCACTTCGTTTCTTCCCCTTCCCCTTTATCTTCTACCTCCGACACTCACCGGTGGTTTCAATGGCTTCACCGGTTCTTCTATGAGCACTTCCTCCTCGAATCTTCTTCGACATCTTCGTCGCTTTCTATTTTGGTCCTGCCTTTCGAGCTTGGTAAGTTGCCCTGCTTCTGATTTGCTCCTGATTTGAGAAGAAAGGAAAAAAAAAGGGTTGAGACCCTAACACCCGGTTTGAATTCGTGTGTTGTTTCGGGAGTTGTTTATTTTCTGATCCGCTTCACTTGCTTGGTTTGTTTAGTTGTCTGGTTGGTTCATGCGCCGCCTCCTTTACTCCTTCTCTCGCTTCGGTCGTACCATCTACTTCTCCAAGGTACACACCTCACCATTTACGGAATTTACTATGTATGCATGTGTTTGAACATCCATGCTCTGCTTTGCGGATTCGAATCTGGCCCGTGGAATGTTTCTGGAATTGTGGTTATTTGGTTTGAAATCGGTTGGAGCATTACTTTTGGAATGTTTCTGGAATTGTGGTTATTTGGGTTGAAATCAGTTGGAGCATTTCTTCTGGAATGTTGGTGGAATTTGTGGTTATTTCGGTTGAAATCTGTTGGAGCATTTCTTCTGGAATTGTGGTTATTTGGGTTGAAATCGGTTGGAGAATTTGTTGTGGCATTCCTTGCTTATCTGGTTATTTTGGTTGTAATCTGTTGGAGCATTTCTTTTGGAATTGTTTCTAGAATTGTGGTTATTTGGGTTGAAATCGGTTGGAGAATTTGTTGTGGCATTCCTTGCTTATCTGGTGGTATTCGCTGGTTTAATTACCGCATCTGTTTGGAAAATCAATTGTTGTTCCTATTTGGTTAGCTTCGTTCTAATTAGACGGTGGTGATCCAGGAACTGAAAATCATGTTGACATTAATAAAATTGCCCACAAAATTGCGGACAAGTGTACAACACCCGTCATTTGTCTTAAACTGGAACTCATGCTTATAACGGCCGCCCCACATTAGGATGTACCCGAAACACCTTGGCCCGATTCCGAAAAATCTGATTCGAACAGATACTAAATTATGGGTCGTTTTATTGTGTTAGATGCGGTAGTTATAAGTACAGTTGTTCCTTTAGTTGGCAGTTGGGTGTTGAGTGTCTACACTTGTCTGCTCAGCGATGATGAGGGCAAACAAACTCTGAGCTGAATAGTCCCGAATAATAAAACAAAGCGATGACGAGGACAAAATTACTCTGAGCTTAATTGGTAGAACAACATCATTCGTGATCAGTTGATGGTCGGTGACGTGATGAAGCAAACAATTGGCATCGATAGTACTCCACCAATCTGCAAAGAAGACGCAACAATGATGGAGCGGCGGCAGACGGCTATCAATTAGGATGTTAGCGAATATTAGTAGCACGACTTTATTGAGTTGTTGTACATTTTCAAACTAAGTAATGTACATTCGTGTTTATACGTTGTATTAATTACAATTGTGTTTTGAAATTCATAATAATTTCTAAAGCATAGTTCAACACATGTTAATATTAAAATTGTCTAATAACAATTGACCACACACTGGTAGTTGATACTAAATTGAATTCCAATTTTATCTACTTATAGATGGCCACTGAACAATTAACGCAAAAAAACATCTAAGGGAAAGAAGGGAAAGGAAATAGATGGTGGTGAAAGTAGCCGTACCAATGTCACGTGGGATGATGATCAAACAACTTGCCTAATTGCACTAATGGGTCGACACTATGCACACTCTCTTGGACGAAATGGAGAGGTAGTAAGCAGAACCGTTAAATGGGCAAATGTTTTGAAGGAATTCAATGCCGTCTTCAAGACGGAATACACTTATGCCAATTTCAAGTCCAAAAGGGAAGTAATTAGACATCAGTGGGTGGATTGGAAAAGGCTGAAGGGTTCAGGCACTACGGGCATTGGGTGGTCTTCTAGTAAGCGTACCATTGACGCTCCCGATGAGTGGTGGGACGCTAAAATAGCGGTAAACACAATTCATTAGTTAACATTGCACAAATTTTTTTTTTCATTTGAACATGACTAATTGTTTTTATATTCCGTAGGAGGATAGCTCGTTCTTGCGCTTCAGGACTAGGGGCTTCAGCCCTGATGAAGAGGACTACCTCCAGCTAGTATTCGGTGACTGTGACGCGAAGGGAAAGAAAAAGTTCAGCATGGGCACTCCTATCCCGACGTCAGACGTCGGCGATACTGAAGGAGAACTCGATGGTTATCGGCCTTCGTTCCACCAGGACTACACCGACGAGAGCGAGTCCTTCATCAACAACATGGGGGCGATCAACTTGGACGATGATTTCGTCCCATGCCAGCTTACGATGGCACAGAGACTCCGACACCTTCTTCTACCCCTACCGAGCCAGCTCCGTCGTCTCTTCTAGGAAAAAGGTCCTCTGAGTGTGATGATTCTTCCGGATGTAAGAAGCGGAAGAGGGTTAACAAGAAGGACCGACATGCGATGCAGTTGGACATTATTGCTGAGCGTGGTACTGCTACACATTCTGCACTTAACAGATCAAATCAGTTGTTGGAGGCGTTTACACAGCAAGCTATCGGCATTCAAAGCGATCAGTGGACCAAAACTCAAGCCGCTAAAGCTCTGTTCAGTATACCAGAGGTGAGGGATGATGAGGACTTGCTTGTAGATGCCGCAGTGGCCCTGGAGGTTCCGAGTCGTAGGGCCATGTTCAAGGGCATGATGGAAGAGGGAGGAAAAAAATCTGCCCTAGCATACATCAACTCCCTTGTGCGGAGTCAGTGCTCTTCTAGGTCTTAGTTTATTTGTTACTATTAACTTCTGAGGGATGTACTTTGTTTATTTGTAGAACTATATCGGCTTGTATTAATTGTAGTCTCGTGTGGATGTTGGACTTTGTTTTTCCTAGAACTAGATTTGCTTGTAGTAGTAGTAGTATTTTTTTCCACAAATGCGCATCATTTTGGGAACTTGTATTATATAACTACATGTGTGTAGTTTATGCGCATACCTGTTGTATGTTGAGTGTTTTACATTCCTTATGAATTTGATTATGCATTATTATTGTTTCTTCTCATAGTAAATTATCGAAATTCTTTTAACAGTATCATGGCTGACCAAGAATTCGTTAGACGTATATTGACCGATCCACAAGCATTTTTGCAATTTAACCGCGTGAGAGGTATTCACAAGAGGCAGTTAACCTGATTGATGAGACCACCTTAATCTTGCATCACACCGACACAACATTCCCCTACCTATTCCCATGCATGACAATGAATTCACCGGGGAAATGTGGGTTAATGCTCTACTTAGGAGCAACCCAAAAAGAATTCACAATGCCTTAAGGATGGATAAGGATTCGTTCCTCGTTTGTGCGAGATGATGGAAGTAAAGTATGGGTGAAGCGCACACAACACGTCAATTCAAGTTGACATAGCACTGTTCTTGTACATACTAGCACACAAAGCATCGCACCGAGACGCTTGTGAGAGATTCAGCCTGAGTCCAGAGACTGTTAGCCACCACTTTAAGAGGGTATTGGGTTTGATGTGGGCATTCGGACACGACTACGTGAGCCTAATACTGACGAATGGGCTACAATTCATCCAAAGCTTGCTGGGGACCCTCGTTACGACCCGTACTTTAAGGTATCGGATTAATCACCTCATGAGACTATGTGTGTTTCATTTAAATTGTAATTATGTGTTATATTTTCCCCGAATAATTGGCAGGATGCCATTGGAGCGTTGGATGGTACCCACATTAGCGTCGTCATACCAGGACCGCTGCAATTGGAGTACCGTGGTAGGAGCGGCCACCCAACGATGAACGTGCTCGGGGTGTGGGACTTCAACATGTTATTTACGTTTGTGCTTACAGGATGTGAGGGATCAATGCATGATGCCCGTGTCCTTCACGAAGCACGATCTGACCTCAGCATGTGCTTCCCTGAACCACCACCAGGTATGATAATCGTGACTTACCAGACTATGAATAATATGTTAGTGTTAATATTGGGTAACCAAAAAAGGTGCTTTGCAGGAAAATACTACTTAGGTGATAAGGGATACGCAAATCGTAATGGTGTGATGGCACCATACTTCAATAACCCTGCTCACCCCACCCAATTTAGAGGAGCACCACCAACGACCGTAAAGGAGTACTTTAATAGATCGCATTCATCAGTAAGAAGTGTCATTGAGAGATGTTATGGAGCGCTGAAGAAAAAATGGAAGATATTGGCCAACGTTCCACCGTATGATGTCAATGACCAGAGTCGGATTATAAGTGCGTGTTTCGCATTGCATAACTATGTGATGTTGAACAAACCTGCCTCGGACACCTCAGCCAGTGTTGAAGGGGGAGGAGGAGGAGAAGGAGGGGGAGAAGGATCCAGTGCTGCTGCTGCTGATGATGATGATGATGATGATGATGATGATGATGATGATGATGATGATGATGATGATGATGATGATGATGATGATGATGATGATGATGATGATGATGATGATGATGATGATGATGATGAAGACGAAGAACACTTGCCCGATGATGACCCAGATGAGCTTGCCGATCCTTTGAGCATGACTAATATGCGTAACCAGATCGCTGATGCTATATATGCTAATGTTAGGCGTTGAATTCTCAAAAAATAATATTTTATGTCGTATGAACTTTTATTGTATTAAATTAATCGACGTTTGGGTAAGGAGAACACTACGACGGTAACAACTACTCTTTAAGTTTGAGTTCATGTTTTCAAATTTCATTAAATTATATTTGCTTAGAGTCAATTGTTTTGTTACTAGAATGAATTGCTTTTTCATTTAACTTATGGATATTAATAAAGAATAATAATAATTAATGGCTATAATTGAATTTCTACATATATTTTAACATCACTAACAAAAAATTGTTTTTAAATGTAATATAGAAAAATGTTGCTCTGAATAGCATGGTTTGTTTCTTCTTCACAAATATATCTTAAAATTTTATTCATAAATTAATATGTATATGTATCATAAATTAATTGTCAATAAAAAATTAATAAGGAATAATAATAATTAATGGCTATAATTGAATTTCTACATATATTTTAACTTCACTAACAAAAAATTGTTTTTAAATGTAATATAGAAAAATGTTGCTTGAATAGCGTGGTTTGTTTCTTCTTCACAAATGTATCTTAAAATTTTATTCATAAATTAATATGTATACGTATGATAAATTAATTGTCAATAAAAAATTAATAAGGAATAATAATAATTAATGGCTATAATTGAATTTCTACATATATTTTAACTTCACTAACAAAAAATTGTTTTTAAATGTAATATAGAAAAATGTTGCTCTGAATAGCATGGTTTGTTTCTTCACAAATGTATCTTAAAATTTTATTCATAAATTAATATGTATACGTATTATAAATTAATTGTCAATAAAAAATTAATAAGGAATAATAATAATTAATGGCTATAATTAAATTTCTACATATATTTTAACTTCACTAACAAAAAATTGTTTTAAATGTAATATAGAAAAATGTTGCTCTGAATAGCATGGTTTGTTTCTTCTTCACAAATGTATCTTAAAATTTTATTCATAAATTGATATGTATACATATGATAAATTAATTGTCAATAAAAAATTAATAAGGAATAATAATAATTAATGGCTATAATTGAATATCTACATATATTTTAACTTCACTAACAAAAAATTGTTTTTAACACTACTATAAAATTTTTAATTGTAACACCGAAAACGGTAAACACACTGCACATAACTAACATAACTAACTTATTCAAAACAGCCAGACGAAACCACCGTCTGTCTAACACTTTTTTCAAAACAACCATAAAACAACCAACATAAAATAACCAGTAAAACTACCACAAAACAGTCAACCAAAACAATCAAACCAAAACTATCACATTTCTACCATCAAAAACTCAAACGAACGCAGCCTATGGCAGTATATGATGTTTTGTGCACGAGCTTTCATTGACAAACCATAAAGTGAAAATAAATGCAGAACTTTTACACGTGTAATTATAATAGTATCGGTTATAAGAATATAAAATATATGGCCAACTAATTAAAATAACTGTTTTTAATCTGTTTTAGGTCTTGTTTCTGGGTTTATCTCTTATACACATTGTATATCATACTAATATTCTAGATATATAATGGTTCAACGTCCTTTCCTTATGTAGAATTTTATTTTATTTTTCTTAAACTATATTTACAATCGGAAGAAAAAACATCAACAGTATTGGTAAGCATTTATACTAGAATTAAGAGAATTAATTTGGTTCGTGCATGGATCATTTCAACAAAAATAATTACTTGTTTTGTAATTATTGGTTTTTATTTTCTACATCGCTATAAATTGATTTAGAATACTAATATGTTCAACAAAATTATCAAAACAATCATTTATGTGAATGATGGGCCTGTGATAGACCATGAGTAGTAATTAGTTAGTCACCTCATCATAATTTCTTCAATCATGAACTGCCGTATTACAACGTTCAAGATCAACCGAGTTAGAACATGTCAATGGGCCGAACGGGGCTATTTGAGTTCGTAACTGGGCTGAGTATCATTGGGCTAAATAAATAATCCATGCTAGCTCCGATGGTGACACCCTGCAGTCACAAGTTAATTAATCAAAAAGATTGTTCGACTTATTTTATAAGACTTTGCGTAATGCATGATAATGACTAGGAAATCAATAAAAATATCACCACTTAAATGTTCATACCAGATGACATTGATCACGTATGGGATTACGTAATTAATGGTTAAGCGTGATTCCCCTTTGAATTCGAGTAGATATCAAAACCAAGTAATGAGACTCGAATGGAAGTCAATTAGTAGTATTATCTAAGAAATTCTATGCTCACCTCACCGATCACTAATAACTGTGATAATAAATTGGTTAGTAGACTCTTTCTAAATGATTGTATGATGAAATCCTATGGAAATGACGTCTTTTTATAACAAAAATGGGAATGAACCTTGGATGTGATATTTATATGTAATAGGAGTAATTTAAATGACGTACTCACTACTAGTGCACCTTTTTCCTTTTCCTTTTCTTGGTAAAAGTATATGTAGACAAAGGGACGAAGCTGGCCAAGTACTCCAGTAAGACAGAACAAAGGACCCATAGAAAGAAAGCCCATGCTACAACTAGATTATCACTTACTGTCAAATCAGACAAAGTGATGAAAACTGGCTTGAAAAGGTGTGTAGTTACAATTTTACAAGAAGAGAAGTCCCTAACAGAAGCTATGGTCTTTTTGCAGGATCGATGGTCAAACATGGGAGGATTACTTGCCTTCTCACGAAGGAAGTTCCTCATGGTTTTCAACACAACAAAGGAGGTTGAAGCCGTGCTGGATCAAGCAGAAAAAAAGGGCAAAGAACAAGAAGGGGTAATAATCCGCCGTTGGAACACTTCGGATCAGGTAGAAATGAGACGTACATGGATAGTTATCTGGGGGATACCATTGCATGCGTGGAACAAGACAAATGTTCGTAGGATAGCCCAAACTGTAGGTGAGGTTATCAAAGTGGAGGAAAAAGAAAGTCAATTTGTGGAGAACGCTGAGATTCAGGTTCAAATCGAAACCTCAACGCTCCAATTAATCAACTGGAAAATTACTGTCAAAGTTGACAACCAGAATTTTCCTGTAAGTATTGTTGAAGCCAATGAACATATGTTTCAGTCCAAAAAATTTGGACCTCTTAGAGAGTATCATCTAGATGGTTGAAGAGGACCAAAATCAAAAAGCGCAGGAAGGTGAGGGTCAGTCGAACGGGCTGGTACAATCCCACGGTATAGATGCGTGCTCAGAACATGAAGTGGCACCCAGATCCCAATGCCCCCTTTGTAAATGAGGCAGGGAAATTAATGAGCAAGCGGGCACATGGGGGGGGGGGGGGGGTGTGATACCCCAGACACAGCTCCTGAATAATTTTCAAAATGGTGAGAGAGATGAAAATCCTAAGCGGTCGACTGACCTTGTAATCTGTGCGGGGGTGGACAGGGGGGATGAGGACGCAACCTTTCCCTTAGTCACAGAATTGTTCTCTAATCAATTTGTCAGCACGGAGTAGTTAGGCGACAAAAGTACTGCAAAAGACGGCTTCAATTATGTTCAGGCGCAACATGCTCAGGACGAGAATGAGGATTCTGTCATTATAACCGACACATTTTTCCAAGACGACACATTTTTCCAAGATACTCCACTGCAAACACTGATCAGTCCTAGGTTTGGAAAAAGTTCTACACTTCACGAGGTGACTTTTCCACTCATGCAGAGCAGTGATGAGTCAGGCCGGTTGAGTGAGGGCTATGATAATAACGGTGCACGACTCCCAAGCATAAGAGAGGATAACGGGAGAACCGCTGAGAGGATCAGAAGTGCGGGGGGGGGGGGGGGGGGTGCGAGTTCCAAAGCAGCCCAAGACCCATTATTAATGGGATAGTTTATTAGAATTATTGGGGGGGGGGGGAATAGGCCCAACAGAGGGAATTATATAAAAATACCCATATAGACTAGCAAGGCCCAATAGCCTATGAGGTTCCATCCTAAAACCAATTGGCATTAGGTGGAGTAGCTCTAGGCTATATGAAATACCCTGAACTTAAATATGGTGATTAAATTATTCTAATATGATTTTAGAGGCCTTATGGTGCCTAAATAGTATTGGTAAAGAGAGTAAAACCAAAAGAAAGAAGAAAACACACAAAACGTAAAAACGCGCGTTAAGCAAGTATAGGAGGCGTATGACCTCGACTAGAGTCCTATATGGATTACTAAGGCTTAATTAGGCCTAAATAACAAGTGGGAACAATGCCCGAAGAAAACTAATCCAAATAATGGGTTAAAACGCTAACAAAGTCTTAAAGCACGTTTTTGAGAAAACCCGAAAACGTGACTTTAAACAGTTTAAAGGACCTGTAAAAATTATAGTTGATCATATAACTATAATTAAACATTAATGGAAGCTTAATAACCATTAAAAATAAAGAAACAAGAAAAATCCTGAAAACGGGCCCAGTTGGTGAATAGTGTCAAAACCGGGGATTTAACGAGCGTTCTTGCGAAAAGACGAAAATGCCCCCAGCTTAATTACTATAGGGGGCCGGTTTTTAATGAGTGTCCAGCACTCTCTCTCCCTCTTAAATTAATAAGCTAGTCAAAGAAGTCAAAAAGAAAAAAGTGGAAAAAGGTACAAAAAGGCTTTTTCCCTCTCTCTCCTCTCATTTCCGTCTTCTCTCTCCTTCCTTTTCCTTCTTCCACCGATTCCTCTCTCCTTCTCCCCCTTGCTGGTGATTTCAAGGTGCCTCAATGGCAGCCCACCTTTCTCCTCATGCCCAAGTCACATCAATGCTCCAAATCCGAAAATAAACACATATTCTTGCTCCTCTCATCTAGAGCTACCTTTCCCTCTTTTCAAAATCTCAAATGGGTGAAGTTGACCACCATTGGTGTAGTACCAATGGAGGAGAAAATCAGATTTTATGGGGCTTGGGAGTCTCCTCTTTCATTAAAGGTAAGAAAAACACAAAAATCCAACATTTCCTTTCATTCCTTTGTTCAACCGATTTTGGGTTGCTTAAGATGCCTTGTTTTGTCTCTGTTTGGGCACTCGATTCAAGCTTCAAAAGAGTAGTTGGAACCCTCCTTTGATTCATGATTGAAAGCCTCTTTTAGAGCTCCAAAGGTAAAGCCCTAAGTTTTATGCTTTAAGCCTCTTCTTGAATCCTAGGGTTATTTCAACATGTTTAAGTGTTTTTACTTAGTCTCATTCCCTCTTTGAATGGTAATTTAGAATTATTGGCAATTGATTTGTCCCTTGGCCGATTTTGGCGTCAAAGAAAAAGAGAAGAGGAGAAGAGGAAGGCAAACTTGGAAGATTAAGGTAAAAAGCTTACCTTAATTACTACTCAATGCTTTAGAAATTTTAGGATGAGAATTTAAAAGAATGAACTAAAATTGAGTTAAAGATGTGTTTGGTAGTTAGAGGAGAGAATTGTGAATTTAATAGTGATTTAAGGGCCTTGGAGCCTTGCGCTTTATAAATAATGCTTATATTGTTGATGGGTTTTTTGAATGGAGTTTGTGTGCTGGTAGAATCCCTTGTGGATTTGGTTAGTTTGAAATTGGTTTAGTGAATGGATGATGAAATGATGTATTTGGGAGTGTTAGAATTGTAGGTGAACTATGGCAAAATTTCGGTAGGAATATAGTGTTTTAGGTGGTGATATGAGTTTGGAGAATCCAAGGGTTAACTAGGAGTGGAAAGGAATTGAATTGAGTTAATTAACCACCTTGAAGTATTGGTTGGAGGATGGAATGGAGTGCAAAATCTGTGGCACAAATGGGTAGAAAAGTCATGGATTTTGCTAGAGATGAACTAGAGTGTTTAACTTGTGAAATAATGAGTGGA
The DNA here is from genome assembly GCA_023374045.1 of Limonium bicolor. Taxonomy (NCBI): domain Eukaryota; kingdom Viridiplantae; phylum Streptophyta; class Magnoliopsida; order Caryophyllales; family Plumbaginaceae; genus Limonium; species Limonium bicolor. Next base: position 347,860,315 of record CM041776.1, on the reverse strand, counting down.
CTTGGGTATTAGAAATGCAAATGCTTAAGAACGATTTGAATCGTCAAAGTGGTTGAGAATGAGCTAAAAGCTATCTTGGGGATGTTGTTAATGCACTAGTGAGTAAAGTGTAGAATTGGAGAGTGAGAACTTGTAGAACTGAACAAGAATTGGATAATGAGTTTGAGCAAGGAACTAGGAAGGTTTGAAGTGTGTTTAAGGTGTTGTAACATGTTTGGAAACATGTGGAAAGGTTGGAAAATATTTGGGTAAGAAGTAAGGTTGGAATGGCAATTGAAAAATGACAATTTAGCAGCTTTTTAGTAGGGTCCGAGACATAGCCCTTGGATAAGGTCCCGGACCACTCCTTAAAATGAGCCGAAAATTGAATTCTGTAGGTGGTCCGTCCTTAGTCCAGGACCAAGACCCGGACCAGTGTCAAAAAGCTCCTGAAAGTTTATTTCTGTATTGGTCCGAGACTTAGGGGCCGGACCAAGTCCCGGACCAGCCCAAAAATTGCACCGTGAGTGTTTTAATGAGTTCTAATGAAAGGGAATTGGATGAGGATGATATTAGATGATGATTAGGACTTGTTTGGTGACATGTAAACGTCATTAGAAGTATAAACAAGTATGAGAAGTGAATGAGAAAGTCGTGAACTTAAGAACACTTGAGAAAAATTAAGATTAACGGGATGACGGGGTTAACTACAGGAGTATTAGTCATTTACATGCCGTATTACCTTAGTGTTAATAGAAACACCCGAAATGTTATCAGAGATTCGAGAACTAACTAAGGAGTGTGAGATGACACGTTAGAGTAAATCCTTGGTGACAGGTATGGTTTTCTTACAACCTGTGTACTACCGAGTTACACTCAGCTTGTGTGCTACTTACTATTTGTGCATCGACCTAATAAGATTAATTGATAAGTGAGAAATACATCTATTCTTAGAGCTATAATTCTTCCTATTTTCATAACAATTTATGTCGTATTTCTCCCTTATCATATGTTTTTCCTTAGATTTATGTTTTGATATGAACTGATACATTTTATGTGTCAAATGCAGTAAAAAGTCTTGGAATCACATAGTTTACTTCACAAGCTTCGCAACGCAACAAACGGCGAGTAAAACGAAGTTCAAACGAAGAATCTAGAGCCAGTTGAAGTTGCAGGAGAAGACAAGAACGAAAATACACATGTCCGTACACGGACAGCAACTCGGACATGTGTAAAGGTTGTGTCCATACACGGACAGCAACTCGGACATGTGCTAAGGTTGTGTCCATACACGGACACCAACTTGGACATGTGTAAAGGTTGTGTCCGTACACGGACAGCCACACAGACATGTGTAAAATCTGTGTCCTAGCCACGGACAGCAACTAGGACACGTGTAAATCTGTGTCCTATCCACGGACAGCCACTCGGACACGTGTAAATCTGTGTCCTATCCACGGACAGCAACTCGGACACGTGTAAATCCGTGTCCTATGCACGGACAGCCACTCGGACATGTGTAAAAACGGCCCAGAACGAGAATTTCAACAGATGGTGAAGACGGTGCCTAATTAGGCACCGCCATTGATGTTTCTGAGCAGCGGCAATCTCCAGATTGCTTTCACATTCTACAACCACACGCTACCACACTCCTCAAACTCCTATAAATAGCCACGCACTTCTCCAGTATTAGATATCCCTTCTTCAAATCCAAAGTTCATCAGTTCACCACCACCACTACGTTCATCCTCCACAGCTCAAATTTCCAAATTCACACAGAGGCACAGAAAACTTCGTTTTCTTGTTCCTCTGCACAAATTCCACCTATATAAACTATCTCTACTTCATTTATCATCTTTTCCCTTGTTAATTTAGATGTAGCAGTTGATTTTCCCGACTTACAGACGAAGAAGACGATCTGCAGTAAAATTAGCCGTGTCCGAGTTTGTGTCCGAGTGGCCCCTACACGGACAAGAGGTGTCCGAGTTTGTGTCCGAGTAGCCCCCACTCGGACAGAACCAATATTTGCCCGTTTGTTTGGTTTTCTTCGTTCTACCTTATTATTGATATTTGTCCTTATAATTATGTGTGATTAATAAACTTAGCCCTCCCAGGTTTGGGAAGCGAGCCTATTTTCTATAATTATGTTATGTTAAGTTTTCCACTATGATTTTATCTAAAGTAATATTTTTATTCTTGTCCTTAATGCAGTTTAATCTTCTTGTACAATTATTAAAGTGATATTTGTAGCTCTTTGTTAAAATGCTGTGCTGAGACAAGGTTCTAGACATAGGAAGTCAAAACGGATTAATGACTAGAAGTGTACTTCGCCTATAGGTTAATCTGTCTCCAATAGGAATTGGTAATAAAACGATTAATTTATAATGACTTGGGCAATGATTGCGGCTTGTTTTTTAAATTAGTCAGGGTTTGTTGTACAAGGACCAGTCAACGAACTAATTAAGATTCCTGAGTTTATTACTTAAGTGGTGAAGTTTATATTAATATAATTGATAAAATAGGTGAACAGAATAACCCGGGGCGCTTTCTCAAAAACAAAAAGATTTATAATTTCTATTTCTATTCTATTTTATTTAATTGTTTTTATTACTGTTTAATTTAAGTTTGCAATTATTTCTTTTCCTAAAAATGATAAAATCTGTTCTCTAGAAGTCTCAGTAACTTTAATCCACTATCAGTTATCCACAGTGAGGTCCCCAAGAGTACGACAACCCCACGAATCCACTATCCCGCAAAACGATTAGGTACACTGCCTAAGTTGTAGAAGTCGTAACACACTTTTGCACAACATTAATGCATGAAAATGATTATTGCATTTCATGTCTTGATGCATGTTGTGTATGCGTTAACCAACCGTGCTTGAGTCCGTGATCTATTTGAGTGTCTTAGTTCGACTCACAATAGAATAACGTTGGTTAGGGACTCGTAGAGAGAGTTGATCCATGAACGAACAAACGTGGAAAACAAACACACAAGAAATTCTCAACTAAAGAACAACAATAGTTCAACTCTACGAACTCACTTGTGGAGAAAGCACACAAGAACTCCTAACTAGAGAATAATGGTAGTTCAACTCCATGAACTCACATGAATCGTGAAAAGAATACACGGGATATTAAACCCCTTCTAACTGATAGTCGACCTCCTACATGAGGATTCGACCCTATATGAGAAATGTCCCGAACAAATAAGTATTCGAAATGTTGGGGTAACCCTTAAATTTGAGAATACGAGAACTCAAGAAAAATTCCCTGAGTTATTAGATGTCATCAAAGCAATGCTTCTAGACTAATATACAAGATTGTATTATGACTCCGATGAGAGGACTGAATGGGAATAAGAGAAGTCCGAAAGAGAATTGGATGTATGTAAAATAAAGAGGAACTATGAGAGTAGTTCCGGATCCTAGCTGAACCCTCCCAACATGTTAGACCGGTGTATGTCGTAACCGGGGAAGTAAGGCTAGTATTGTAAAGCCCGGTGGTGAGACTTGTGTATGTCTCTGCCCGGAGGTCAAGTGAATTGACTTAGTAATTATTCAAGAGAAGAATAACTGAGAAATGAGATCGAGACCTGTAGTGTCTGTAGATCTAAGAGGAAGTATGTAAGGTAACCAACGAGAATGGATAAGGTAGTGAATGGTGAGTACGAGACATTAGAGAGGTAGTAATCCTCAAGGCCAAAAGAGCAAAATAATGTAAACTAACAAACTTGATGTGTTAGTCTTGATGATAGTATTGTATGTAGGAATACTAGTATTATGCGAGCATGTAGTATGTTTACCGCACTTCATGTCATGATTTAAATCAAATTAATCGCATGTTTATACGGGAATTAGTTGTTCGTGGCCCAGTAGTATGCGGGCTGCACGGTTACCATGCCAGCAAAGGTGATGAGCCCCTTTGTGGCCATCCATTACTATTTCAGGTACAATGGAGAAGATTACCATTCGAGAGTAGGATGGGGATGGTGGTTAAGCATGTGTAGCTAAATTGAGTACATTGTATTGTATTGTTCGAATGTGTTATCGGCATAGAGATTGTGTCAAACTCGGTATAATTGGAATGTATTATGTAACTCAATTTACTAATGAAGTGAGAATTGTATTTGTATTGATTACTCGGGAATACCGGTCCATCAGACCGATACTGTATTGAGTTAGGCCTTGTTAGTCACGTGGGTGACTAACGGCCACTAGTAGAAAATAGGCATTTTCGATGGTTCTTTTAGGCCTTTTTTGGCGGTTTTAAACTGCCAAAAATGCCATCACCGAAAAAGGGTCTTCACATATTTTCGGCGGTTTCATAACTGCCAAAAATAACAACCTTTTTCCGCGGTTCCTAAAGAGAACACTGCCGAAAATAACACCTTGTAGAAGGCGAAAAAAATGGCAATTTTCGGTGGTTCCTAGTAAGAACCGCCGAAAATTGGTAAAAACATGGAAATTTTCGGTGGTTCTTAAGGAAAAAACCGCTGAAAATTGCCATGATTTTACCAATTTTCGGCGGTTCTTACTAGGAACCGCCGAAAATTGCCATTTTTTTTTTTGGTTTTTTCGTTTTTGTTTACAATCCCACATATGTCAACAAACCTGTAAAATATATCAAAACAACATCTAGATATATCCAAACATCTCTCTACATCACATTGTAGAGGATGTCATTCACTTTTTGTAAGAGAATTGTCAATTAATCAAAATAGTGATGAAATGGTCGCAAATGACCATACAACACATTTCAAATGGTCACAAATGACCATATACATATACAACTACCAAGATATTCACTATTGTACTCAAAACGGTCATCTTTCACAATCTATCTAGCCATAAAATTCTAAACAATGTTCTAAATAACAATTCGAAAAAACAAAGTGAAAATCAAACCAAATTCATGCAGACGAACTCGGCCCAATCCTCCAGCACACAGTTGATCGCTTCTCTATCGTATTCTCCAACAGTAGGGAAAACCTTTGAAAAACAAAACAAGACAAAATTAGTTAATCATTAAACAATTACATTAGAAATTAAAAAATATATATAACTTCGACATACTTGTTCTAACGGATCTTGCATGTCACTAAAAAGGATGACTATGTCATGCATATACCTCATGACATAATACCCACACTCCAAACCCCTGGGTTGACGTGGACACTTAAACACATAAAAAAAAGATTAATTACATAAGACATTTGTTTTATCAATAATATACAAGTAAGTGATGCATGTACCTTCACTGCAGTCGAGGGGATAGCACCTTTTATCCTTACACCAAGCTCTGACATCATAACACTTTAATATACACTACACATTAAATATCATAAATATAAATTAATAAAATTAGGATATCCATGCACAACAAAATTAAATTAAAAGAGTTGAAATACATAAAGAAGTGGTTCATAATGTACTTACATGCTAAGGTGTGGCTTTATCTTGATGTTATTTGGTACTGAGTTCCGCAGCGGATCAAGATATAGTATACGTGGACGATCCAAGCACAACGCCAGTAGGATCCAATGAGCACTATGTAATACCAAAACACTAACATGTCATTATAATGTCAAAATCAATAACTACAACATTTATTGGAATTAAAATGATAAACAAAAGTTATTACCTTTGATGATAGGGTAGCAAGAGATATTTCTTTTTTGCTTTGATGTTGTTGCTCATCACACACTGCAAGTAGCCCTTACAAGCATCTGCATCACTCTTCAAAGAAGTGTACGACGTTTTTTCAAGACATAGAAATCCATATTTGGTAAGTGAAAAAGTTTGCATTTTGTCATGCAAAAACCTGTTCATAAAGTAAAAGATATAATAAGTAACATTGTCTCAGGGCATCAGTTTATAACTTAATTACGGAAAAAAGACTAATGCTTACAGAATGAATGAGAGCACCACTGTGATAGGCACCCATTCAGATTTCAGGATGTCCCTCAAGTCGGTCGTCCACAAGTCGACTTCTAAACCGTCTTGGTAGTGAAGGAGGTCATCTTCAAAGCTGAGCAGGATGGAAGATTTGCCAGCTGGGAATTCACAGATTGCATCATGCAACAATCTCATGTTTGGCCCCAAGCGTGCATATATGGAATCATCCTCTAATTTTTCTTTGTGAACAACATTGGTGGATGCTCTGTATTCAGAAGATCTAATCTTTGGCTTCTTTTTGTTAGGAGACCCAGATTTCTTTTTTAATGCCTATTTGTAATCGACATGCAATACTAATCATGAAATGAATATCCACACATACTATATACATATAATTTACTACAATAACTATATTAGTGGTTTGTATTGGGCGTACCTCCATACACTTCTGAATCAGACGAACAGGCCACTGAACAAATGCACCCTTTGCAGACCGAACCGTGCTGTACTCCTCCGTAGGTACAGGGAGCTCTAGATCAGGACACTCATATTTCGGTTCGTCCACAGAGACTCTCCCGTGATACGGCCGTAATTGCATGCCATGAGTCACGTCGTTCGGGCCTGATGAGTACACTCTTCCTTCTGCGACACACATATCTTGATTGTTGTATGGGAGCAGGAAGTTGCAGTTTATCGGATCCTACAATTTAATCAGATTAGTAGATGATTGAACTGATAAATATGTAATAAAAGATACGACAACTAATTAAACAGTTAAAGATATAAAAATTTACTTGTACATATGCGTAAGGATACGGATCATTCGACTCGGTGCTTGTGTACAGTTCAGCAGAATTATCACCGTCTGAGGGAGGATTATTATTATAACTAGGGTAAGAAGGATCATAAGCATGAACATATGGCTGAGGTACACCACTGCCCTGATGTATTTCATCAATGACCTCCTTCTTCCACTGATCTCTCATGTTGTTGAGGATACGCATATGCTCCTCATAAGAGATCATCTGCTCCTGACTACTCCCTTTCCTCAACCCGGGGTTTCAAATACTTTTCTTATCCCTATGTTAACCCCCTAACCCACTGCTCGGCCTGGATGATCTTTCTTTCCAAGCGCCCGAGATAGCTGATCATCATGACGATCAGGAACCTAATTCCCTTGGGTTACTTGCTCATTCAGCTCACCCTTTAGAAGTAAATGCATCGAGGAGTGGTTCATACTAAATCATAGGATTGTAAAACTGAATTTGTAAAAAAATTTAAGAGTAAACAAAAGTACTTACCATCTTATCAACAATTTCCTTCCTTTTCTCGAAGGGATACAAACACTCTCCAGTTTTTGGGTCTTTCTTAGTGCGTGAAAGCTTCCAAAACGTACCCCGTTTCTGGTGGTCATCCAGAGTGTTCATATCCGATGGCATCTCCCCTTCTGCCACCCACTCAGGAACTCTTCTATTAACCCCTTTGGCACCCAACACGTGACGATATTCATTCTTCTTCGCAATCGCTGTTGGGCGTCACAATACTCCTATTATCAAGTAAACATACAAACATTATGATGATTAAAAATATATACATATGTAAACATGATGATAATTATTTAAGAGTTAGTATGTACCTTCGTCTTCATCTTCGTATCATAAAACTGCTGCCACTTCTCTTGGGTTATTGGCGTGTCGATCTCCCAAGGCTAGTGTGTCGCCGTCAGGCCTCTTAAGCTTCTTGGTGATGAACCACTTGACCAGATCATGCTTATGATCTGAAAATTTCTTGCGTATCATCGATTTGACCATGGTGTAGTACTCGCTTTCTGCAGGTATTCGATATCGTTTCTGCATATTACCGTAAATGAAATGGATGTTAGTTATACATACCTATAAATTGTAATCAATAAATACTTTAACTATTGTTTATTTACCTGTACGATCTCAAACACCTGCTTCTTCAGTCCTTCGTCAACATGAGGTCAGGAGAGAGTGATATCACAATACTCTCGCACTATGATGCCCAGCTCCGTAGTGAAGTCTCCAGCCCATTACCCAGTCGGCTGCAGATACTCATTAAACTGCAGCGGCTTTGACTCAATCTTTTTTGCCTTAAGAGCTTTTGTAGGACCTCGAGGTTTTACGCTCCTGGTCGATGGGATCCGTGATCCAGAAGGTCTAGCTTGTGTGTCCTCGGCTGACACATCAAACACCATAATCTTGTCCAAGCCATGACCCCCCTCATCAGTTCGGGCCTGTGACTTGCGGACCTTTCCTCCACGTGTCTGCTTCTTCTTTGGTCGGGATGCCTCTGTCAGCAACTCGCCTATCGGATCATCCATATCATCCATCTTAGTTGTCTGCACAGATAAAAAATACGATATTAATAACAACACAACACATAATGTAAAAAAATACATAATAAGACATCATGAATATTCCAACAAATTATTTAATGAACAAACAAACAATAAAAAAATTATTGTTTAATTACCTAACAAAAAAACACATCATTTACAGTTTTCAACCCATAAACCTTCATCGTGATCAGACCTAGTATACACTACATCGTTTGGAATATCAACAATGTCTGTCACAGGAATACTGTTAGAAAAGGGTGGTGTCTCATCAAATAATAATTCATCATCATCAACATCTTGATCAAGATTTGTGTTGACAAATCTTTTCCCTGGTAAAACCACTGACCATCTGGGATCGATTGGATCTTCTATGTAAAATACTTGTTCATAGTCCTTTGGGAAATATGAACGGATCTTGTATATGACCAAGGCGTGACAAATCAACCAAGTTAAACCCATCATGAACCCGAAAGCCATGTCTGTTATCCACCCATTTGCATTTGAAAATAACGACCTTTTGAAACTGATAATCAAGTTCCCTAATTTCTTCAATGAATCCATAATACCAACTCGAGGTTGAAATCGCTGAAGCTGGATCACCTCTTGTATACTCAGTTGTTGTTGCTTCTACTTTAACCCCGCTATTCTGGTTTGAACATCTATCATCTTGCCTTTTTGTCCAATACATGAATCCATTAATGTCATACCCTTCATAAGATACAACAGTGGAACCTGGTCCCAAAGCTAACCAACGAAGCTCTTCACTTACATTATCAGTCGCTAGTGATGCAAGTTTCATGACATGATCTCTGAACCATGAATAAAATGTCTTGTTTTGCTCTTTTGTCAACCAAACAATATTCTTGCCAGGATATTGACCTCTTAGTGTAGTCATGGGTGTTTCAAAAAAATGATTCAATAATCTCAAGGTGATGTAAAACGAACAGATGTGCTAACTCCATTGAGGATGAATCAATTGCCACAATTTTTTCCCAATAACACCTTGACCTTCTGTCCCTCCTATGTGTCTTAGTTGTGGCACTCCAATAGCTGTTGTACCCTTCAAGTATTCAGTACAAAATTCGGTTACCTCCTCGGTAATTGTTCCTTCTATAATATTCCCTTCCGGTCGATATCTATTTTTCTTCCTTCCTTTCAAGATCCCCATGTATCTTTCAAACGGATACATGTATCTCAAATATATGGGACCGCATTATTTGATTTCTCCTACAATGTGAACAACTAAGTGGACCATGATGTCAAAAAACGATGGTGGAAAATACATTTCAAGCTGACAGATCGTAACAACAACATCACGTTGCAGACTGTCAAGTGTGAACAACTAAGTGGACCATGATGTCAAAAAACGATGGAGGAAAATACATTTCAAGCTGACAGATCGTAACAACAACATCACGTTGCAGACTGTCAAGTGTATCAGCATCCATGACTTTGTTGCACACTGCATTAAAAAAGGAACACAGCCTTGTGATTGCTTTTCAAACATCTTTTGGCAATATACCTCGAATGGCAACGGGAAGGAGGTGCAACATCAGAACGTGATAATCATGAGACTTCAACCCAACCAACTTCAAGTCCTTCATGGACACAAGATTTTTCCAGTTAGATGAATAACTCGTAGGAATATTAAGGGAATGAAGGCATTTGCAGAAACTGATCTTCTCATTCTTAGACAAAGTGTAACATGCCGGAGGTAAATATGTTCGTTTGCCTCTTTCTTGGGGATGCAACTCCTTACGTATGCCCATAGCTTGCATGTCCCTTCGAACCTTTATTCCGTCTTTTGTTTTCCCAGGTATATTAAGCAAATTCCCAACAACAGTCTCACCAACATTTTAGACAATATGCATAAAATCAAGACAATGCCTAACAGATAGATATTTCCAATACGGAAGTTCCCAAAATATTGAACATTTTTTCCAGATGTTTTTTTGGGAAGACTTGGACGGAACACGGAAAACATTCTCAATGTCTTTCACCTTTTCATAGATCTCTTGCGAACTCAAAGGTAGACAAGCAACACGTGTCTCAGTCTTTTAGTTGAATAACTTCCTTTTTTTACGGTACGGGTGTGCTGATGGCAACAATCTGCGATGACACATGTAGACGTTTTTGCCACAAAATTGAAGACAATCAGAACAAGTGTAGTCCTCACATATTGGGCAAGCAAATGCGCCTTTCACTGTGAAACCAAATAAGTTCCCGTACGCTGGAAAGTCATTAACTGTGCAAAACAACATGGCATGAAGTGTGAAGTTTTGTCAGCCGTAACCGTCATAAACCAATGTCCCCTGATTACATAACAATTTCAAATCGTCAATCAGCGGTGCAAGATATACATCGATATTATGTCCGGGTTGTTTAGGTCTAGAAATCAACAATGATAACATTATGTATTTCCGCTTCATACGCAACCACGAAGGAAGATTGTAGATCACCAGTAGAACAGGCCAAGTGCTATGTTGACTACTTAGAGTGCCATAGGGATTCATCCCATCTGTACACAGTCCGAGTCCCAAATTTCGATTATCACTGGTAAAATCTTGAAATCTTTTGTCGATGTTCCTCCATTGTGGTGAATCAGCTGGATGTCTCAGCTTATCATCATTTTTTCTTCTTCTGCATGTCATCTTAAATTTTGGGCATCTCTGACATTTGCAAACAAACGTTTGAATCTTGGTATTATGGGTAAATACCAAATGACTTTTGCTGGAGGACTTTTTTTCTTAGAATTGGATGATTGGCCGTCCTTCTGTTTATAGCGTGACAAATGACATTTTGGACACTGATTCAAATGTGCATTTTTTCCTCTGTATAATACATAATTGTTTGGACATGCGTGTAACTTTTCGTACTCCACACCCATAGACACATCAACGTTTTTGCATCATAAGTGGAAGTAGGAAGTTTGTTATCATCTGGAAGCATGTTGTGGAAGAGTTCTAGTAGTGTCGTAAAACTCTTATCACTTCATCCAAATCTTGCTTTTAGATTGAACAAGTGTAGCACGACTGTCAATTTTGTAAATTTGACACATCCAGGGAACAAAGGGGACCGTGATGCGTCAACTAATCTTTGATATTCATCGGGCTTGTTTGTGAAATTATCTTCAACATCTTGCAGCATGGGATCCAGTTGTTCAATATTTTCACTATCATCGTTGAATTCAGTGTCACTCGGATCACACTCATTATCAGAAAATGTGGTATCGTCGGTAACCATTCTTGGTTCACTGTTCGGCCGGGTGGAAGTATGCACCCTGCTACTAGCTTCTAAAGACTCGCCATGCAAAAACCATATCTTATAGTTCTGCATAAATCCACGCCTTGATAGATGAAATCTGATTATATGTAGGTTAGGGAACTTGTTGCGAAGTTAACACTGTGCACATGGACAGGGAATGTGAGTCTCGTTCATCCTTTTTTGATGATCGAGAGCTGCTTTTCAAAATTCATTTTCCACTTTTGATTCAAAATATTCCTCACTGACCGTACATCCATTCACGGTCCATTCTACAAACACCAATTGAGAGATAAAAATTAAAAAAATATCTACACAAATGTATTTATAATGTATAATAACTTAAATAATATTTAAAATAATAAATATAAAAATAACATTGATTAACGTATCTTTGGCAAATGTCATATAATGATATGGTTCTTGCACGACGAGTCTGTATATATAAATATATATATAATTATCTTATATATATTTATATATCTATTAAATATTATATATACTACTTGGTGATATATCTATAATATTATATATTTATATAATATAATATAATATATATCAAACAGTTCCATAAATCATAACAAGGAAGGCTCATTCTTGTATATGTTCTTGTTATTTGCTTCTGTATATTTTTGTTTCTGTTTTTGCTGCTGCTAAATAATATAAATTGGGAGGTTTAACTCTGTATTTTAAGGGCAGTTTGAAGTTGTGAATTTTTCTATTGGTTAGTTTGTCGATCCGTAATTTTTTGGCAGTTTTTAAAATATTAATTACTTTCTAATATTTAGTGGCTTATAACTTCAATATAACAACATATCATATATAGTAAAATAGCTCCATAATGTATCTTAAAATTTTATCATTGCACAAGAAGCCTATAATCTAGTCCACTGTTACTGATGAGTATTGTTTAATCCTCTTTTATCCAAGTCTCACTTGAGCCTCTGAAGAGACATGGATCGTTCTTGGTGTTTATGATGCTTGAGCTGATATATACAGGTTAATCTTGCTGTTTTTTTTTTTTTGCAATATTATGTTTGCAATAGCAATAGGAAATCCCTCATTCTTTCTCAACAAAAAGCTTTTTCTATTCTGATTTCAGTCGGTCAATCACGTGAAATCAAATCCAGGTCGTATAACTTGAATTATGTTGCCGTTTTTAAGAGTATCTTAGCCCATCAGTCTTGCCTTTTAATGTAATTGAAACGATCTGGTACTGGGTGGGTTTAAAAGATGCATAATCTGGCCTTATGTAGATAGAGTTGAATTATTCAAAATATTATGAAAAATGAGTCCTAATTAAAATCATTGTGAACTTCCTATGGCATTTGCTGTTACTTTTTTTTTTCATAAAGCTATTCAGGTGAAAATATATTTTTATGTATATCGGATCTTGCATGCACCTGATGTTAGGACTAGGGTAGTTTAGAAAGTTCTAGGGGTTTTTACTATTAGTATTTATAGTCATTAATGTTTACTGTAAGTTTGAATAGCTTTTATTATTAGTTTGAATAGAATTAGAATCTTAGCATTTATTATTAGTTTGAATAGTATTATGATCTTAGCACTTATTATTAGTTTGAATAGGATTAGGATCGTAATATTTATTAGGATAGATATTTCCGTTAGCATTTATTGTAAGTTTGAATAACATTGATTGATAGTTTGAATGGGATAGGATTAGGATTTTGGCTAGTATGTTAGTATAAATAAGGGATGGAGGTTGAAAGCAAAGACATCGATGAATTGAATGTATTTTGGGCCTCTTTGAGAGGATATTGTCCACTTTGGTGGAGTTACTTGGCTACTTCGGTGGAGTTACTTAGCAAGATTGGGTTTGATCATATCACCTTACAGTATTTTCTTTTAAAATTAATCAACACCGTTCAATTGGGTTTGTCTGACGTGTTTCTGAATTTTGTTGTTGGTGTTTAGTGGACTCTTTCAGTTTCAGGTAAGGATTTTGTCCTGGATGGTACTCATAAAAGTAGTTAGTTTTTTATATGTTCTTTTTATTATTAGGGTTGTGTTTGTCAATGGATATTTGAGGTAGTTGTTAGTTAGTGTATGTAAAATTACGTTACTAGACTTCAAGAAGTCTTTCTATCTATCTCATTGTTTAAGCAGTGTGGTAGAGTGGATGTCTTCAACAGGTAGAGTACATGTATGTTGCGACAGTCCTCAAAATTTTTGACTTTCTTTTGTGTTCAAAATTAATTTCAACAATATGACTCATTAAAATTACAGAAGTGAGATTAAGCAAACAGATCGAACGTGGTAGGATTGAATTGACTACAACTTAATATATACTATGTTACAATCTTGAGGGGCATGCACCTCTTAGTCTTATAACTATAAAAATCCATGGTAGGTCCATCTTTCAGTGAATAGAAAGAGATCCTTTCAGAAAGAAGATCAAAACCAAAGCAACAGTAGCAACTTAATGGAGACGAACGAGGGCGTGGAGCAAAGGCTGCATCTTAGCAGACCTAGTCATAGCCTAAACTACCTACCTGCTATCGACCGCAACACTAGTCACCATGTGGATTTTGATGTGTTCGATGAAACAGGAAAGGTGTGGAGTCTCAGATGCCGTGTCCGAGCAGCACGACAGTACCTGAAACCTGTCTTCACTGGTGACTAGCTTGATATTGTTCGAGACCACAAACTCAGGGTCGGTGATACAATCAGACTTCTCAGACATCAAAATCCTTTTGCTGCTGGCAATACTCGTTATCAGATTGTCCTTAAAAGAGACATTAAAATAATGAGGCAAGCCATCAGTGCATTCATTCATAGTAAGTGTGTTGATCATTTAATTTATTTTCTTGTCTCTGATTAGCAATCCACACTATATTTGGTTACTTTATTAACCACAATTTAATTACTTAATTCGATCATTTTATTTATTTGAGGCATATATATATATATATAATCTTCATACAATTGAATCACTTCATACTTATGCAGGATGTTAGCTAGCGGTGATCATGTTATTAATCATGAAACAAAGTTCCATATTTATGGAGGATGTTAGCTAGCAGTGATGGTGTTATTAATCATGAAACAAAGTTCTATATTTATGTAGGATGTTAGCTAGCGGTGATCGTTCTTTTTCATAATTAATAACGTGATCACCGTTAGCTAACATCCTGCATAAATATGGAACTTTGTTTCATGATTAATAACGCGGTCACCGCTAGCTAACATCCTGCATAAATATGGAGTAATTAAATTGTATGAAGATTATATATATGCCTCAAATAAATAAAATGATCAAATTAAGTAATTAAATGGGGTTAATAAAGTTGCCAAATACAGGGTGGATTGCTAATCAGAGACAAGAAAATAAATTAAATGATCAACACACATACTATGAATGAATGCACTGATGGCTTGCCCCATTATTTTAATGTCTCTTTTAATGACAATCTGATAACCAGTGTTGCCAGCAGCAAAAGGATCTTGACGTCTGAGAAGTCTGACTGTATCACCGGCCCTGAGTTTGCGGTCGCGGACAATATCAAGCCATTCACCAGTGAGGACAGGTTTTGGGTACTTTCCTCTTCTTCAGACACAACATCTGAGACTCCACACCTTTCCTGTTTCATCAAAGACATTAAAATCCACGTGGTGACTAGTATTGCGGTCGATAGCAAACAGGTAATTTAGGCTATGACTAGGTCTGCTAAGATGTAGCCTTTGCTTCACATCCGTCTTGGTGAGTTCTTTTTCAAATACCACGACCATGGCGCCCTCGTTCATCTCATTATTTGTGCACTACTTACAAATTAGTATGATGAACAAATGATGCTTTGATCTTCTATCTCTCTTCTGTTTACCGTAAAACTAATTAATCTGGTGATCGACTCATGACCATATCTTAGGTGATGGTATTATATAGAGATCGACCACTTATCAAAAAAAAAATTATAGAGAAATATTTGAGCATGTATGCAGACATGAAGATAGACCCTACCGCATCAACACTTTTGTTTCTTAGTTAGCATGTTCGGTCAATTCAATCCAACCGCATGCCCACTATGATTAAGTTATAGTTGTTCTTTATGCCGAAAAGGACACTGCTAAGTATGTTATGTTTTTTGGTTTATTATATATACTTCGTTGAAGAAAAAGAAAAGGTCTAAAAAGTTTGAAGATCTTCAAGACTCTGAAGTCGCCAAGTATCAATAATTACTACTAATACATTATATATTTAGAGTGTGTACTATACACTAACACGTGAGAGAAAGAACAAAAAAAAAATAACAGGGTTTATTTGATCAGCTAGTTTATTGTCTCTGTATGTCACATACATCAATTGTCATATCAACTATTTTTCTTCTCTACTTTTTTAACTTTCAGCTGACAACTGACATCAGCTAGATTATCAACCATGTAAAAGAATGGGGCCATAAGAACTTAAAGAATAAAAAACTTCTACAATATAATACTATTAGTTAGATCGATTGATCTCTTTAGATCAAGTACGCGTGAAATTAAGTTGCATCTTTGATTTTTTTTTTAAGTGATCGAAGGCTCGTAGCATATAAGCTCCTAGTGCTAGTTGCTTGTTTCATGATACGCAACAGTTTAGAGTTAAAGACATGAATTGAAGTATGTACGTCCTCTATTGAAGATTTTTGATGTATTTGAGTTCAGAGACCCCTAAAAAAAACTTTAGCACAAAAATATTATTGCGGGAAAAAGTAGTTTGAAAAGAATTTATAAATTTTCTACGAAATGAGCTACACGAGCCAGTCAATATATATTATCATCAACATACATAGACAAGGTAAATAAAGAATGGTTAGATTAAAAGACTAAAATCTAGTTCCATAAGTAAACAATTAAATGAGTTTAGTATACCACAACTTAGGATATTTCATATTTTTTTTATATCAGGGTGCTGAAAAGATATCTCTTTAGACCAAAAAGAGATCTTCTAGCATACATTAATAGGAAACAATTTGTCTATGAAACTAAAAGGTTGTTTAGTGTAAACAATCTATATGTACAACAGTTTGACATTAATCTTCTGATTTTAAGAGGCATGTCTTCTTTATCAGATAGACGGTCAGTTCCTTATTTTTTTCGATTACATACGACAACATGTAGCATATATGCTCGAAGTGCGGTATATTTATGAATGTTTTTTTTTTATAAAGGGGCTACATCAGTAGCATAGAACCTTGCGGTTTAGACAGCTTAGGTTGTTACCCAGCCAGAGTACATAACAAAATAACAGACAACATTAGGGTAGCAAATAGAAACAAAAGAGATACAGATACATCACATAATACGTAGTCAAAAGGTTCTATCACACTTTGCTGTCTAATGGTTGCACACGATCGAGAACTGAAGGGCTCAATCTCAAAAGTCCTTCACATTTGTGGGGACGAGTAAGAAGTTAGTGACAGATTTGGTTTCCAGATCTTCTTCCTACACCACTCCAGGATCTGTATCTTCACTGAAATAGCCACATTCTCCCAGTCTACCTCTTCATACTAATAAATCAGTCGATTTCTGCTCTGCCATATGTTGTACATAGAGAACATAAAAGTTGCTTGCCATATCGATCGTAGACTGGCACGTGTAGAGATTCCCTCCATCTAGTCAGGTTCTCCTCTGTGCTTGATTGTGTTTCCTGCTACTTCTAAGGATTCGATCCAAGTTAGCCATAGACTTGCTGGGATATGGGGATATTATGCCTAATCGTTTTCCATACTTGAAGCACCTCCTTGCTTCGGCTGATGGTTTGGGAAACGACTGCTTGGGTTTTTTCGAACATATCTGCTTCTTGTGTAAGGGCTGGGACTCAACCATTTCAGGTGAAATAACTACCTGGAGGTCAATCCCTTGTAGGGAGCTGGCATTCACTGGGGAAGGCCATCCTTCATTTTGGTTTGTTGGCGATTCTGCGGTGATACATTATATGGTTTCTTGATGATGTGCACTCTGGGGACTTTCAGGATATCTCTCCTCCTTACTACCACTGCCTCCAAGATTTGTTTCTTCACTGGATATTTCAGTAGTTATCTGGTATTGTGGTTCCAAATTTTCAAAAGTAAGCAAAGTAGTGGAAGTTTCCTTTTCTACAATCACCAGTGTCTCTGAGTTACTTTCCTTCCCCTGTTTCGAATCCTCGAATGCTAAAGTGTCGTTACTTGTGCTGTTAATCAATCTCCCCCCAGCGTTTGATTTGATATTCCAATCCACATGTCCTGCCATGATTTGTTCATATCTGTCCATTAGTCCTTTTCAACAAATACGTTCCACTTCCCCAGTCATCCCTTTCTCCACTTTACTTGACCATCTGTGGTCAGTAAAATCATCTGGTTTGTTCCTTTTCCACACACAGCTGCACTCGCCGCCCTACTCTTGCCAACGATTTGCGATGTTGACTTTATTGGGCACCGGACCACTTCTATCTCCCGTTCAACTTCTTTCCTCGGGTTTGATACCTCCTCCACTGCTCCGCCTTGCTCCGGCTGATCACAGTTTTCCACAGGGAGATCTGTCTGGCGATTACTTTCTGCTAATTTATCTCCAAGCTCCTCTGACCAAACTTCTACTACCCCAATGACAGAGACTTTATTGTCAAAGATTACTCTAGTTTCCTCATTCAGGATTTTGAAAGTGAATGTTCTTATAGTCGCAAACACTTCCAAATTAACTGGTAATTTAGCCATATCTGTTTTAATTTCCACCACTGCTCCGAGTCTTTCCAGTATACTTCTGACTGACCTCTCGCACCAGGCATGTGGGGGAATTCCTCTGATTGCGACTTGCACACATCGGGTTACTTGGGTATCATTATCAGACCACGGTTTCACTTCCCATTCCTCACTTCTCCCTTTTTGATTGTCTATGAATTTCTGGCATCCTTCCTTGTTGTGAAAGATGACGATAAAGTCAAAAGCAGTCCTAGTTATAATATGTTCCACCCCTTCGTATGTCAATAACCCATCCTGGATGCCTCCCGCACTTGACTTGTTCCTAGTATGAATCAGTACGCTCCTGTCCACCCTTGGAATGAGTAGCTCTGAGGGTGATAATGTTACAATATCTCCATTTTCACCGAGTCTCCCCTGATACGTCGTCTCCTTTCCTTCATCTTCCGGGCGTAGAACACTCGCTATTTTCTCTGTTGGCTGGGGGTACTGCTGCTTCATCAGAGGTTTTGGGTTCTCTTCTGGTTGTATCCACTCCTTTCTCACCCTCCCTAGTGGTCTCGCAAATTGGGTGGATATTCTCCTACCATCTATCCATAGACCGTTCATTTCCAAAATAGCTTGTGATGCTTGCTTCTTACATTCATATGCTACAAAAGCAAACCTGGTATTTGTGATGATTCTTCGCTTTTTTGGCCTGTAGACATTGGTTATCTTCCCAAAGGCATGGAAAGCACCCCACAGAGTAACCAGGGTGGTATCTTCATGTAAATTATCAATAAACACCGTTGTTGACTCCTCTCCCGTATAGTGCCTGCTCATTTCAGTGGTGGGGTGAGATTGGATTAAGGTGCAGGTTGAATTTTGTGGTGCTGGGGCGATTTGGATTTAGTGGAAATTGGATTTTGTGGTGCTAAGCTTATCGGATTTTGGTCTCTGTTTAGGTGATTTGGGTTGGTTTAGACTGTTGGTAGTGGAGCTTAAGTTAGGTTGGTTTGGGTGTTTAGTGGAGCTCATTGTGGCAGCTTAGGCAGTTGAGGCGGTTGATTAAGTGGTGGCCGCAGGCGGTGGTGGTGCTAATGGGAAAAGGGGGAAAAAGCTGAGAGGAGAGAGGAGAGAGCATAATTTGAATTTTTGAACCCATAAGGCAGTGCAATTTGCGGTATATTTATGCATGTGACAGAGAGTTTTCCCTACTCGAGTACTAGTGATGACCGTCTGCAATTTGGAATGTGGCTATCTATTGAATCCTACCTTGCTAGTACCAAGATGTCTATTCCATATTTCCTTGGACAGCCTGACCCCTTGGTTTCAACAGACATTAGGCTTTTATTACATCAAATATTAAGTCACTCGACCTACTGGATATTTCCATACCACGCCAATGTGGTGCAAGATGAAACTCCTTAAAGGTCCTTGAGCAAGAAGCCTTTTCAAAAACTGGTTATTGAGGATATTAGGGATCTAAACTTAGCAAGGCACACCAACGTGCATAGACAAAGGAGATGAGCTCATCAACTTTTTTTTATCAGGGGGCTACATAGTAGCATAATAACCAATGTATGGTTCTCATGGTTAGAGAGTGATCCACCATGGCAGAGTACATTCCTCATCCTCCTACATCACTACAGAAGGTAATTGGGGGCGCGTCAACATCAAGACAAAGGAGAAAGAGACAAATTAAGGTGACAGATTAATATTGGTGGGGAAGAAATTCTGCGTGAACCCGCACCCCTTCTCCATATCTAAACTGATGCTAAGGGAGTATGGTTGGTCGGAACTTGGATCGTCGATCATGACAGTTACGTTTGGTTTTGGACATGGGTGGTTTTGTGATGGTTTTTGCAGTTCAATGTAGATTTAGGATAGACATATATGTTTATAATCTAGACTTTTGTTTGGCTTGGTTATATTAATCTTCCTCAGACTAATTCGGGATGTGTTATTAGAATAGTTTGTGTAGATAAACAAAGACGTAAAGATGTAACTTTTATTAATTTCGTGTTGTTCAACGATGACCACAACTGGTGTGAATATATAACAGCTTTGTTCCTATATTCTAGCTAACTAAATGTAACAATATGTAAAGATAAAAATAATATAAGATTACATAAGTTGTTAAGATTCTAAATCTTTGTATATCTAGTAAAAACTCTCTTAATTATCCTAATACTTTTATTAATTTTGTGTTGTTCAACAATGACTACAACGAATATAGATACAAATAAGGATACTAATTCTCTCTGAACCGTTCTGGACATAAAACTAACCATTAGATCAAAAAAGTAATAATGAAGGGTTCAGATTAATTTGTGAATTTATCTATTTGGTACCACATTTTTTGGGATTTCCAAATTGGTATTAGGTTTCTCTACTACCTCTTGACTCATCCCGTCTCTCTTCATCATGAATTGAACCCTAACCAGTGAACTAGAATGCTGTGTTTTCCGTTGATTCTCTCTTGTGGTTGTTCTCTGTTGATTCCCAAAAAATTGATTGCAGAACTTCATTTTTGGTAACGGATGAACAAGAGAGGTGTTTGGTATCTAAAGAGGATTTTTATGATGAAGAGTTGCTGAAAAATAGGAAGAAAAGATTTCTTTGAATGTGGTCATGATGAAAAATAGTATCATCCCTGTATGTTTATACATAGGTAAATTTTGAACAGGTGCTAGGTGTTGAAGGTTTATGGTGTTTGGTTTAGTAAATGTCGGTGTATAATATGTACCTCTGTATAACAAGAAGTTGGTACAATTATATTTGTATATGTGGTATTCTTTTGTAGCGCATAAGATATTATACACTAACAATAATATAACCAAACACCATAACTCCTATAATAATACACCTAGCACCTGTTCAACATATATCTATGTATAAACACTGTCATGAACCTAGCCAAACACCACGAATCCCCAATAAAACACCGGAACATGTTCATTATGTACCTAAGCATCTACTAGACATGGTGTTGGTAGCAATACTATCTGTAAAGACACTAGTATTCTTTTCTAGTAGTCAGGATGTAATGAACCGATATCAACAAAACCAAACACCACGAATTCCCTAATGAAACACCTAGCACTTGTTCAATATGTACCTATGTATAAATATCGTCATGAACATAGCCAAATACCACAAATTTCTGAACGAGACTCCCACTACCTATTCAATATGTACTTGTGTATCAACCAAACACGGTGTTGGTAGCAGTACTATCCGTAAAGACATTGGTATTATTTTATAGCAGACATGATATAATACACCGACATCAACATAATCAAACACCTTTAATACCTCAACAAAACACCTAACACTTATTAAATATGTATCTCTGTATGAACTTGCATGGTGTTTGTAACAATTCTATTTGTATAACTTTGGTATTCTTTTCTAGCAACAAAATATTATACACCAACAACAATATAACCAAACATCACGAATCTCCTAATGAAACACCCAACACCTGTTCAATATATACCTAAGTATAAACACCGTCATGAACCTAGCCAAACACCATGAATTCCCCGATGAAACACCTAGAACTTGTTCAATATGTATCTGTGTATGAAGCAAACACGGTGTTGGTAACAATATTATCCGTAAAGACATTGGTATTCTTTTCAAGAAGACATGATATAATACACCTACATCAAAATAACCAAACACCACGAATTCCTTAATGAAACACCTAACACTTGTTCAATATGTACCATAATGTATTATATATAGTTTATAATGCAATAAAATACCTAAAACATAAAACAAATGTCCATGCTAAAACGTTTCACAATGTCATCATTAAATAATCTTAATTGGGTTGAAACATAACTAGTACATAGTGCCATACTATTGAACTCAAACAGACATTAAACTATATCGATTATCACTATACTAAATTATTTCTTTTTTCTTTGTGACTGATCTCCTCATCTCAGCAACACTCTTGAGTCTCGTTCTCGACTTGATATTGTTATCACATGTTAGGAGCATAGGAACAATTGTAACTTTGGATGTTTGACCTATAAGTTGACAAATGATAATTACTAGTAATATAAATTGATGACATACTAAATGTGTATGAATAAAGTACCAGGTTATCGTCGCTATAATACCGGTGCTAATTCAACAAAGTACCACAAATTAAAAATGTCAATAAAAAATGAGGTCTAGTTAAGTGGTGCAATTTCATCAAAGTTGACACATCCCATTATCAACTCAACGTCAACAAAAATAAATTGTAGACAAAATTATCAAACCATTGCTTTTCACGAAGAAAATCTGTAGCATTTATCAACATCTTAAAAAAGAAGGCAACAAAGGTGCCATAAGCAACATTCACCGTTCTTCTAAAATCAAAATATGGGCAATGGAAAAAGACGTTAGTGGAACTGAAAGCGTATGCCAGCTATCATCTTCTTGTAATGAATCATCAATAACACACCTAAGGTTCAATTTCTTCTTCTTTTGTCAAAATAGAAGTATTAACAGTACGATGATCTTAAGATGCTAATAAATTCCTTTTCGGTCTTCTTGAGAAGCTAAAACATATAACTCTACAGAAGATACAGGCAGAGAAATGACTACTCTTTCCAGCCTCCAGAAAGAAAGTAACTGAAGCTCTGGGAGAGGGGGGATAGAAGGATTCTATGAACAACAACCAGAGCTCTGAATTCTACAACCTGGCACAACCAGGCGTTAATTCAATTGTTATTCTTCTTGTTTTTTTTCTCATGTGGTACTGGTAATGAAGACGTGAGAGGATGAAACGTGCCAAGAATGAGTTAGAAGAGTTAAAGACGTGATTTTGGCTGACGTAATGAATAATAATAAAAAAAGAACCCGCAAAATAAGGAGCTCTTGTTAATTGCCGCCTAAAACAATTTAAATCAAAAAAGAAAAATTGATACAATATGAGTCATTCATTCATACAGCCCCTGATCTAATGGTCATAAAATAGTCCAGATGAATTAGGGAACAACTTTAAGG
Organism: Limonium bicolor; assembly: GCA_023374045.1. Lineage (NCBI taxonomy): Eukaryota > Viridiplantae > Streptophyta > Magnoliopsida > Caryophyllales > Plumbaginaceae > Limonium > Limonium bicolor. Next base: position 347,837,154 of record CM041776.1, on the reverse strand, counting down.
CCATGAAGTGAATCCATCTCCATTAATTACGTAATCCCTTTCGTGATCAATGTAATCGGGTATGAAAAGTTAAGTGGTTATATCTTATTAAGTTAAGTGGTTATATCTTATTGATTTCCTAGTCTATATCATGCAATATGCAGTCTTATAAATTAAGTAGAACAATCTTTTTGATTAATTAACTAGTGACTGAAGTGTGTCACCATTGGAGCTAGCATGGACTATTTATTTAGCCTAATGATAATCGGCCCAGTTCGGAACTCAAACAGCCCCGCCCATATGAAATGTTCTAACTCGGTTGATCTTGTTGTAATACGGTCGTTGATGATTGAAGAAATTATGATGAGGTGTCTAACTAATAACTCATGGTCACAGCAGGCCCATCATTCACATAATTATTGCTTTGATAATTTCGTTGAAGCATACTCTGAACGTCCTACTTACTATTTTGTTTACTTTAATTTTTAAAAATAAAAAGTCTTATTCTAAAGCAATTTATATCGATGTACAAAGGTAAAATTGTGATTCTGTTTCCCATCCTTGTCAGGTGGTGACAGATTTGTTTCTTTTTCTGACAGAGAGAAGGGACCACATAAATATGGGACGGTCAACACTCAACCGCACGCGCCGTGAGTCCAAACATCAGCATGCATGCATGACATGACGGGATTAAAAAATTCACCAGCCAATTCTAAGATAGTAGTATTATATAGATTACATAAACTAAGATATCGAGTTTTATTAATTTCACGGGATTATATTATTATACTTTTCTCCTAATTTTGTTTTCAATTCACGTCATCACTCATATTCGTTTGGTGATGAGGTTCCAAAATTTATATTCCAACAATTTTACTAATTTTTATACAACTTCAAAATGACTAAATTAAATATTGTTCAAAATTATTAAAATTTTATACATTTTTATCCATTGTCAATTCAAAGCAACCCACTCTCTTAAAACGCTGACGAGATGAAAGTGTACAAACCAGAATATCTAAATTGGTATGTGTGAACTGACCATCGACCTACCATTTCCAAGGAATCTCCTCTGTCTTTAAGAAAAAGACAGGAATCTTCTTTATACTTTCTTGAATTTCTACCTGCTGCCAATATTATCCTCTTCTCTGCGGTCAGACTAGGCCCCACTGGGCCGGACCATTATTAACACATCAGACAAAATAGTAACTTCGTCCTAAATCTGTTTTGACTCATCTGAGTATAGGGAAGAAGACAACAACAAGAAGAAAACTCATTTATAAGTCTTTGATTTCTTACATTGTTTTTTAGTGACCCTGACATGATAGAAGCAGCAAGATAAGATCCTGTATAGAGAAAGGTTTGAGTGACTCATGGAACGGAACGTGAATATTTCTATTACTACACTGTTTTATTGATATTAATTAACTTGTGATTTATGATTCTAGCTAGGATATCATTTCAATATTCACCAAAACACACTCGTTTGTCAAAGATATATATCTTTGAATTTTCAAAACTTCATAGACACTTAGCCGCGTCTCAGATGTTATATAGAATCGAAAATAGGATGCACATGCTTCCATTCATACAAGTTGTTTCACGCAAGGGGCTCACGGCCGACAACATATACTTGTCGCATACATCAACAAAACGACACACGGTCTGGTCAAACTTTTGTTATTTCTTTTATAAAAGACACTTCTTCATATGAATTTTGTTATATATATCCACAAGCATCATATAATATTTTCCATCCTACACTAAAATTCTATATTATATGAATTATATGGTTTTCCATGCTAGGTTACTTCATCATTTCATGTGAAGTGAATATTTGTTCTCTTGTTATTTATTCACAAGTTTCTCATTAAAACTTTATTCCAAGATTATACAATATACTTTATACACCTTTTTACCCCTTATAATATATGGTTTCTACTATATGGTATACTCCCTATATTTCCCAATTTAGGTTCATCATTTTATGTGATTATTTAAAAGGTATATTTATACCATGTTACTTCCTTAATGATATATTCACTTACACTTTAAAATAGTGTCACATTATATCATTTAAAACTTATATTATTTTCATCCTAAGTTACTAAAATTCCAAACAGCTCACTATAATTTTTGGAAATCATACTTCTTCCCCACATATTTGCCATTATTTACAATATCAACCCAATTGTTTTTTTTTTACATTTCTATCCTTATTTAGTTTATATCCTAAGGTTTTCAACTTTGTAATATACCCACATACATATTTATATAATTCCGAACAGCAGCCCCCAAATTTTGTCCAGATTTTAGTCTAATTCCCCACACTTTCTTTTTATTACATATTACCCTCTTTATTTTATAAACTTACAATTTAATACCAAAACTTTATACTATACATATTAATTATTTAAATCACAATTCTAACCCAGATTTTTCTCCAAATTGCGCACAGCCCCTTCATTTAATTTGATTCTCAAATGGCCACCAAATTTTTGGTAATTACAATCTAACCCCCCAAATTTTATAATTGTTATACTTTAATACTTAAACTATATATTATAACCTTTAATTAATTAAATCACTAAAATTAGCCCAAAATTTATCCAAATTACAAACAGACCCCTAGTGGTCAAATTAATTCCATTCTAGTCACTAAACTTACAGAAATCACAAAAACACCCCATATAGTTTTATAAATTTCATTTTAACTTATTACTTCATTAAATTACCAAATAAATTTATTTAGCTTTCTAATTAGGTCAAATATCACAAGAGGTCAAGGTTGACCACCCCAAATTATTCCTTTGACCCATATTCACCATAATTACGGAAATACCCTTTTTATTTCTCTAGTTTTACACTTAGTACTATAATTTCATAAAATTGCATTTATGTTTTCTAAAATTGTTAAAAGCATTTCCTCTCGGTTTTAATTAGCTTTAGCCCTCCATATTTTTCTTAATTTCATTTTGACCCCATAAATGATCTTTTATTTATTTATATACTTATAAAGTTTATTTAAATCATATTGTAACATTATATTTAATTTAAGTAACACCTAAATTCACTACTATTCACCTAAAATATTCCTAGGTGGTTGTGTTCACTAAAATTATATTTTTGCACCAGAGTTTTTTACATAATTCATTTCATCACTCTAAAATTTAATAATCAATATTTAAAGCTTAAATCAAGCATAATAAAAATGGCCTAAACATATGGCCTTAAACATAACATAATGTTAATTACAAAATGACATTAAAATGTCTCAACCATATACATTAACTCTCGATTTTTTTGTACAGTTTATTCTTAACATTTCCAAATTCTTTTCCTTTCATCATTAACTTATATAATTTACATTAATAAGTCATTAATGCCTAGTCTCACTACTCCTACACTTAACCATTAGTTTCTACACATATTTAGGATTTAAAAGTAGTAGACATATCATATGCATACTCTCGGTTTTACAACTTCACTATATATAACACTTCTAAAATATTTCCCTTTTATTATTAGCTCATAACTTGACTTAAACAAGTCATTAACATCTAGGCTCATTTACCAACATATACCCATTATCTTCTACACATAACCATGGTTTAAACAACATATATTATACATACAAACTTTCAGTTTTTATGCTACATTATGAGGTTATGATTTTGAAAGCATAAAATAAAGTAACAAGTGTGTTTACCTTGGTATAATCACAATAGACTATACACCCAGTTTTCAGCCACACAAATTTTGTAAATCTCACGACACTACATATATATATATATACTTAGGTTAGTTTTTAGTTTATGAAATTTTCAGTTAACACTAACACAGTCATTAAGGTATGTATTAGTAATTTACCTTTTTTTAACTTGATGTTACTCTTGGAAATCAGCTCCTAAAGTCACGGCAGTTTATGGGTGAGGACAACCCATTTCGGTGGCCATTGCACCATGAAGATAGATCAAGTTATAGACTCTTTTAAGTAACTAATTTAAAGAGTCTTTAAACATGAATTTTGACACTAAAGGAGGAGGCTTTACCTTGAGCTTTGAAGTGGTTTTCAAGTACTATTTTCGGTCATCTATAACAAGGAAAACAACCTCATTTTGTGTGGAAAATAACAAGGGAAGTTAAGGCTTTAAACAGCCATGGAAGCATCATGGATTACCTTCATTTGGAGCTCCCTTCTAGGTGTATTCATGGAGGGTCTTCGGCTCAATGGAAGGGCTATAATACAGCTTCATGCACATGTAAAAATGTAGAAGAAGGTGTGAATAAAATGAGGCTACTGGACATATATATATATATATAACAAGGAGAAAGAGGTTTTTTTATGTGTATTTCTTTACCTTGGTTGTGCTAGCTTTCCTCCTTGTAGTTGCAATTTTATAATGGCCCATGCTCAAAGAGTTTTCGGTCACCGTGGAGAGGGAGTTTAGTGATGATTTGAGTGCAGGAAATGGGGTCTTAATGTGGAAGAAATGAAGGTTTGTTGTTGTTGTTGTATTATGTTACCGGCTGGGAGAAGAGAAGATGTTGCCGGCTGGAAAAGGAAAGAAAGGAAGGAAAAGAAAGAGAGGTGGAAGGGTCTGTACCGAGAGAGCATGGGCAATTGGGCAAGGTTGCCTAGTGTGTGTATTTGAAGAAAAAGACAAAGCCTTTACAAAGTATTGGTAGGTGAAGCTAGTTGACTAGGCTGTCCTTAGTAGCTTGTTTAAATTTTTCCAGTATGCTTTTGATCCCCTTTTCTAGTAATGCATTCGGAAGTGATGGGGAGAAGGAGGTGTGTGCAGCCATGAGGTAAGAAAGGATGGAGGAAGGTAGCTTATTTTACTCCTAGGTTTGTACTTGCTTGTCTAGCTTCATGATAATTTTTGTTACTTTTCTTCTTCTCTTGTCTATAACAGCCGAAACAATAGGGAGGCTGGAGCATAGTAAATTGAGAATGCAAGGGATGGAGGTGAGAGATGATGGGAAGTAATAAATAAGTACAAGTGATTATCTTTTTTTTTGTATTAGACTTGTACTTGTTTATCTTCCTCATGTTTTGCTTTTCTAACTCCTCTTTTCTTCTTTGCTAGGTATGTGCCGAGAGTATACATAAATGAAGGGATTTTTTTTTAAAATTTGTGTACATTAATGTTATACCTTAATGTGTATAGGTGACTTGTTTATGTATTAGGTGATAACATGTGTTATTTCATGCTTTAGTGTGTATATACAAGTGTTTGTTGTATTTATAATTTTAGTTTGAGTATATATATATTACTCCATGTAATTTTATCACTTTATTTATGACATCAGTATATCCATTTGAACTATATATTTATATCATACCATTTATGGTGAGTATTACCCATTAGGTGGACAATTATTCTCTTTATTAAGTTAATCCTTATTAATTAAGGTAAGAAATATTTGGGGTATGTTAGTCTACCCCCTTAGAAGGACTTCATCCCGAAGTCGTCTAAACCAAACAAATAGTGTAACTACTCAAAGTAACCTCAAAGGTATCCATCAGTTCGGACTGTCAATTCTAAGGTCTCGACACTTGCCCAAAGTGTTAACAATTCCATTCATCCACACAATCAACACATATATACCACAAGTCTCGAAGGACATCAGTACATAGTCGTTTGAGTGCTTAAAGCACATACACATAATCAAAACACATCACTAGTGCTTTAAAGCACATACACATAACAAAACAACACAAAACAACTAAGTATGCCAAGGGTTCTACCCCCTTAAAAAGGGTTATGCCCCGTGACCCCAAAAGTATCGAACAACCGCTATGAGAAGAGCGCTGGATACTTCTCTCGCATGGAGTCCTCTAACTCCCATGTCGCCTCCTCGATCTCATGGTTCGACCATAGAACCTTGACCATCTTAATAGTCTTGTTCCTGGTCTCCCTAGTCTTGGAGTCTAATATGCGTATCGGGATTTCCTCGTATCTATGTGTAGGGTCCAACTCGAGTCGCTCGGGCTCTAAGATATGCGAGGGGTGAGGCGCGTACTACTTCAACTGAGATACGTGGAATGCGTCATGCACTCTCCCAAGCTCAGCAGGCAAATCTAGCCTGTAAACTAATGGGCCTACTCGCTCTGTGATCATGTACGGACCCACAAATTTAAGGCTAAGCTTGTTCTTCCGCCCAAATCTGAAGATGCCTTTCATAGGCGAAACTCTCATGATCACTTAACAGTCCCCTTGTTGTTACAAACTTACTCTCCTCATTCTCTAACTTTTCCATATTTAACATTTGACCCCCTTTATTTTACAAATCTTACAATTTCATCCTTTAACTATATATTTATACAATCTCATTAATTAAATTCCAAATTATACTCCAATAATTCCATTAAATTTCATACAGCCCCTATGCTGTTTCTAAATGCCGATTCTGCCCCTTAACTTTTAGAAATTACCTACCCCAATAGTTTTATAAACTTTACATTTAACCCCTAAACCTGTTTAAATTCCTAATTTAATTATTTCACTCATCCCATTTGGTCAACAATCCCTCTATGGTCAAGGTTGACCACCAACCTACTACCTTGACCATAAATTTTTCATAATTACAGTTTTGACCCCAACTTTTCCTAGAATCATTTAGGCCCCAAACTTTACAAAAACTTAGATTTTTCATCAAAACTCCAAATAAGGCCCAACTTTCATCCATATATTATTTTGACACCCTAGATAATGTTTATTTATACTTAGTCACCCATGGTTTACCCTTTTGTACATTAGAACAATAATTCAGTTTATATCACTTTTAAACTTAGTTTTAACCTTACATTTAAACCAAGTTCCACTCAAGTTCGTAGGTATTTTTCCTTGATAATTTTAAGTGGTTTTAAACTCACCAAACAGCCCATAATAATCATATTTTCTCACCACATTGTATACTAATCAAATACATAACTTTTAAAGTATAAAAAGCATAAAAAAAGAGTTATAAGAATCGCCTAAATACTTGGCCTTATTACAAACTTCAAATGTATCACTTAATGACATAAAAATACTTAATATAGCTAGCTAAGCCACAACTTTTACCCTTATGACCAGAAACTTTTAGTTCTGTTAGGTCATACAAGATTAATTTAGGGTTTTTTCAATTTTTTACCGTTGTCTAAGTTGTTTCTTAAGGTAATCATTACTTTAATATTCGATTTCACCTCAAATTCATAAGTACATGCACTAGTACAAAAACAACCTATTTCGGCGGTTCCAAATAGCCTATTTCGGCGGTTCACAACCGCCGAAATGGAGTGCGCCGAGATAGGTGTACAATCCTATCTTGGCGGTTGTTAGCTAAAAACCGCCGAGATAGGCGCGTTTTAGAATAAAAAAAACACCTATTTTGGCGGTTCCTAGCTAACAACCGCCGAAATAGGTCCTTTAAAAAAAACGATTTCCGCGTCGTCTTCAACCTCTCAGCAGCAGTTCCGGTGATTTTCAAGAGGCGCAGCCACGAGAATGAAGGCGCAGAGCATGTAAGTTCACCACGAGAGAAGAAAATGAACACAGACACAGAGCATGTAAGTTCGAATATATTACCGGTTCCCCAGAGAGAATAAGATAAGTTCGAGTATATTACCACTAGAGAAGAAAATGAACACAAGCGCAGAGCATGTAAGTTCGCCTGTAAAATTACCGTGAGATTAGAGGATGAAGAAAGGTGTGCAGAGCATGTTTGTTTTCCAGTTAGGGTTGCGAATTTACCGTGAGAGCAGGGGATGAAAAGAGAGCCGTCGCGGTTTGGGTTGCGAAGAGAGAGCCACCGCGGTTTCTAGTTTGGGATGAAGAGAGAGCCGCCGTGAGAGAAAGTGAAGAAGAGAGGCGCAGACCATGTTCGCCAGTTAGGGATGCGAAATTATAGTAGTGGGAGAGAAGAGAAGATGAAGAGATGAGGCCGGCGAGCAAATATGTAATGAAATAGACTGAAATTTATGCGGCATTTTAAAATTTTCAGAAAAAAATCCGGGAAATGACCTTATTTTGGCGGTTGTAAAGACAACCGCCGAAATAGGGCCCCGAGATTTCTAGTGTATTGAAAAAGGACACCTATTTCAGCGGTTGCCTCTACAACCGCCGAAATAGGGCCGCCGAAATAGGTGTTTTTTGTACTAGTGATGGGTGGGCATTATACTTTCTTAATATTACATGGGTGAAAGTTGTAATTTTCTAAAGCTAATGGGTGGGCACTATAATTTCCCAATAGCTCACAGGTGGGCAATGTAATTTTTTCTAAATTAAACAATTAAGGTGAAACCCTGAGTTCAGATTAATTGTTTCTCCCTAGATAGATTTAGTAAATTCTACAGTACAATTCAAGATATGGATTGACGAATCCTTTAATTTTTCTTTCCAAGACTAAATCCTAGCCACCGAAAAGCTCACTTAATAGAATGTGAGTTCTAATCTAGAATCAAGCAAAACACGAATACGTGGATTATGCGTGAATAATTCTTAGCATCTAAAGGAAAACCTAGTCTATCCGATTTAATTCTTCACAAATTTTCAGATTATAGAGACCTTCCTAATACTCACGGATCGGTTTGTAAAAGGATTCGCGAAGCAACTCACTTAATTCATGAGATTAATCAAATAGCGCAGAGAATAACTTTTATTCCAAAACAATCCATATAATTGTCAAATTTAAACTGTAAAATATAAACATATTTAGATTACAACAACCATTCCCAAAGATAAGTCCTCTTAGCCAAACACATTTATGGATAGAAGAAACAACAAAGAGCAAGAGGAATCAATCATGGGAACGAAGAAAACTCTTGGATAAATTCTGGTTGCCAGATCTGTAGAGAACCAGACTCAAAGTTGAAGTGGATGATGGATGTAATGAAGAAAAAGAAAGAAAAACTAAATCTAGAACTAAAACAAAAGTGAACTGATGTTGCGTGAATGGATAGATTGATGGATAGTTATTTTATCTGTCAAAGACTTTCTTATTTATAAGATAAATTCAAAGCTCTTCGCTTGTTTATTGATATCATCTTTTAATTTTCTTCAGACCTCATAAACTTACTATAGTCTCCGTAAGTGTTGGCCATTGTGACAAGGGATGGAAAAGACCCATTATTTTCTTCTTCGCTTAATATGATATAAACATGTTATTTTCTTCACTTTCTTGTATTTGTAATTAATTAAAATCTAGCAACAACAACACTTACAATCCGGCAATTCCATAACTGCAAAAACGAGAAAGGGAAAGATGAAGATTGGTGGCTACAATGTCAAGGAGGCTGCTAGCTATTGGCACTAGAGACTTGTACAATTGGAAAACACACAAGGCCATGGTGACACTGGAGGTCCAGTCGAGCGAAGTACCAAAACTCCAACCACAACAAACGCATAATTCCTACTACACATGAACTACACTAATGGTGGCCATCGGGTCCGGTTCTACCCGGAACCGATTGGAACCGGAACCGGCCGGGAACCGGTGGGAACCGGAACCGGAACCGAACCGCCTCAGCTGGTTCCGAATACGAATACATATTTTGAGATTCGGGCCCGGAACCGGAACCGGAACCGCCTGGAACCGCTTGGAACCGCTTGGAACCATCATCGGATTCGGAATCGGGAACCGGAACCGGAACTGCAACCGGTGGAACCGGAACCAGAACCGCCCCGGAACCGGTTGAAATTACCATTGTAATCAGGCCAAAACGACGTCATTTTGGGTCTCGGGCGAGCGCTCCTATGAAGAAAATAGCCGTTAGATCCCAAGCACGTGCATTGCAATATGAAGGCCAACATGATGATTGGTATGAGATGAATGGGGATAACACCACTTAGGACTTCTATCTTGTAATATTTTAGAATGTATTAGTAATTTAGTATTACTTTCTTTCCATGTAATCTTTTTTTTAAGACGTGCAAATTGAAATCATGTAACCTCTTAGTAGCTGTACTCTTTTTCCTTATTAGGGTTTTCCCAATGGGTTTTTACCTAATAAGGTTTTAATGAGGCAGTGAATCATATAATAAAATTCTCTTTGTTCCTTATTTTTTGTAAATTAAATAAAAATTCCTAAATCTTTGTTTCTTACACATTTAAGATTATAAACTTGAAGAATAACTTATCTAGGAGTAAAGTGGATGAAAAGAGCAACGTGTGCGCTCAAACGGATCTCAAATCGGAGCTAAAACAAAGCAACTGGAGCCGATCGAATCTTTTCGGAACCGCTCCGGAACCGATCAGAACCGGAACCGGAACCGGAACCGGTCGGAACCGACCGGAACCGGTTTTTTGACCGAATCTGAAGCGAATCCAGATTTCAGAACCGGAACCGGAATCGGAACCGGAACCGCCCGGACCGGTTCCGAATACGAATACACATTTTCCGGAACTGGAACGGTGGAACCGGAACCGGAACCGGTGGAACCGGACCCGTGGCCACCATTAAACTACACGCAACATCTGTTTGCCAACATGTTTAAGAGGTCCATTATTGATTATCACATACCTTTGTTCCAACTAATAATCTTTAAAACAAAACTAACTCATCCCACGATCTTGCTAAAATATGTAGTGCGGATAATTACGAGCAGAATTGGAAACAGCAATTGTCGGCTTCAACTCAACCAATGTGTACATATAAATTTGAAAAAGAATAGAGCACTGACCTAAATTAGATTTCAATTAAAATCTAGAGTGGTGGGCACAAGTAAACTTCATACTCGTTAAATGAGGAGTTTTTGTACTTTCAAGAGCCAAACGAGTGATGAACTTCAAGTCACAAGGGCACAAAAGATGCAATATAAAGAGCAACCAAGTTATCCAGGGGCAATCATATTGGCTGAACTCACTCTTTCATCATGAATCAATTCTCAATATACAATTCAAGACAAAGTGCTGGATATTACCATTTTTTCTAATTTTCAGTATTAGAAGTCCAATAGTTAGTTTTTAATACCTGTAGTTGATTTGGCGTTGATCCTCTAGTGCATTCTTCTTCAAGCGACAGGAGTGGTTTAAGGTAGAAATTTCAATATTTGCTTGCCGACGACCGTGAGTGAAGAGAAGAAGATGACCAATAGTGAAGAGAAGAATATACCGGTCCGATGTGTTTTCAGCCCCGTCTTCAATCTGGTGCGCGAGGAAGAAGACGAGCGTGAGTGAAGAGAAGAAGGCGACTGTGACGAACGTGAGTGAAGAGAAGAAGATGACGGTGAGTAAAGAGAAGAAGGCGACTGTGACGAACGTGAGTGAAGAGAAGAAGATGACGGTGAGATAGGTTAGAGATGTATATTGCTCAGTGGCGTAATAGCAATGGTTAAGGCCCCGTTCGATTACGAGCGGTAAAATTCGAGCCCATAAATGTCCAGCTTAATGGGTTACGAATCGTGGGTTTTTTGTGAAGATTAATGTACATATGTTGTATTGGTGTTTGATGACCGCGATTAGTAGAATGTTTCTGATTTATGTAAAAGGACTGGAATACCCCCATCTTCATCCTCACAAAGCTACAGTTGTTTCTTCGTCTGTCTTCAATTCTTCATTTTAGGATTCACCAAAGCTCACGCCATGCCATCTTCAGGAGTTGCACTCTTGGTTTCTAATTTCTTTGATCTTTATTTTTTACGGGTATGCTGTCTAATTTCTTTGATTTTGCTGTGTAGGGTTCGTCGGCTACGAACAATAGTACACTATCAGAAAATTAGTTTACCTAAAATCGGAACTGGTAGTTGATGCGATTGTCATCCGCCCCAAATTCGAGTAGCCAAGCTGGAGGAACCACTAATCACTGGTTATTGCGTATACATTGAAGAGAAATTGAATGTAAAATTACTTTCGATGAGAGAGAAGGATACGTCGGCAAAGGGGTGAACATTTTTACATTGATAAATGAAAAGTGTGGGCAAATCAGTAATTTAGAAAGCATAAAATGTCAAGACAGAAGAGATTAAAACCCAAACGCAGGGTATTACTGCGTTATGTTAAAGCTGTGTTTTCAGATTAATGTGGACATTATTGAGTGGGCCAATCCAAGGAAAAAGGCACATTAATGCCCACAATTCGTGGAAAATCCACGATTAGCCGATATCGAACGCCCCCTAATTAGTGCGAAAAAAATTGTTGCACCGACTAAGCAAATCTACTAGGATAGAAGTTATTACTCGTATGTATAATAGAAGTGGGGTATTAGTGCCAAATAAACTTTTGCACCAACCTAGCACATCTAATAGGGCTTGAAGCCTGTTGCTCTAGTTGATGACATCAATTAGTGCAAGTATAGTAGTTGCACCATTTAACCATTAGACAAATAGGGGGACTATAATATAATTGCACCAATTGATGCTATCTATTAGTGCGAGATACAGTGTGCACTAACAGATAGTATGCACTATTGGTGCGACTAGAATGCACCATTAGACACTAACAATTAGTGCGAAAATTAATGTTGCACCAATAGGCTACTCTATTAGAGCCAAATATTTCTTCTGCCCCACTGGATTATGCATGTAGTTTTGGGGTGATATCAACAGATAGAACAACATAAATAATTGCTCCAATTGATATGATCAATTAGTGCAAGTTTTTCTATGCCCCGTTTGTTCATATCTATTAGTGCAAGTTTCTTTCCTGCGCACCATTTGCTATAGTCAAATAGTGTACTATAACTTTGCACTGTTTGTGCTAACTTTTGGTGCAACTTTCTAGTTGCACTAATTGATAATGTGAACTTGCCCCAAATAGACAATATTGTTATAGTGTTAGAGGCGCCACTTATAAAAAAAAAAAATTAGATTTTGTTGTGAATGAGAGAAAACAGAGAAAGATAAAACGATGATAGGGTTTTCTCTTATTATCACAACTGAGTACAGTAGTCTCTATTTATAGAGACGATAAGGGTAATATGGACATTCACTATATATATTTATATATATAACACTCCCCCTTGAATGTCCGATGTTGATTGCCTCGTTAAAAACCTTGCTTGGAAAAACCCAGTGGGATAAAAACCAAGACTAAGGAAAAAAGAGTGCAATCGTAAGTTCTCCCCCTGAACTAAATGTCACTTCAAATCTCTAAATCTACATAGTCCAATCTTGCGGATTAACTTTTCAAAAGTTGAAGTTGGAAGTGACTTGGTGAATATGTCTGCCAAATTTTCACTTGAACGGATTTGTTGTACATCAATTTCTCCATTCTTCTGAAGCTCATGGGTGTAGAAAAACTTGGGAGATATGTGCTTCGTTCTATCTCCTTTGATGTACCCGTCTCTCATCTGGGCTATACAGGCAGCATTGTCTTCATATAATGTCGTGGGAATTTTCTGATCAAAAGATAGACCACACGTCTCTTGTACATGATGGATCATGGACCTCAACCAAACACATTCTCGGCTGGCTTCGTGCATTGCTAGAATTTCTGCATGATTAGAGGAGGTGGCGACACTCGTTTGCTTTATAGACTTCCATGATATGGCCGTACCTCCATGAGTAAATACATAACCTGTTTGTGACCTTGCCTTGTGGGGATCAGATAGGTAGCCAGCATCAGCGTAACCTACTAGACCAGACTTAGGTGTCTTTGGAAAGAAACCCCATATCCATTGTACCTCGAAGATAACGAAGTACATGTTTAACACCATTCCAATGTCTTTTTGTAGGAGCAGAGCTATATCTTGCTAATAGATTGACAGAAAAAGCTATATCAGGTCGAGTATAACTCGCCAAGTATGTTAATGCTCCAATAGCACTTAGATATGGGACTTCAGGACCAAGTAACTCTTCGTCACTTTCACGAGGTCTAAATGGGTCCTTGTTTATATCTAGGGACCTAACAACCATTGGGGAGCTCAACGGATGAGCATGATCCATATAAAATCTTTTCAACACCTTTGTAATATATTGAGTCTGGTGTAGGAATACCCCACTTGGTGAATGCTCGAGTTGCAGTCCTAGGCAGAACTTTGTCTTACCAAGATCTTTCATTTCAAATTCTGACTTTAAACATTCAACAGCTTGTTGAAGTTCTGCAGATGTTCCAATTATGTTGAGGTCATCAACATAGACTGCAATTATAACAATCCCAGATCCACTTTTCCTTATGAATATACAGGGACAAATCGAGTCATTCTTATAGCCTTTCTTAAGTAAGAAGTCGCTAAGGCGATTATACCACATACGGCCCGACTGCTTTAGTCCATAGAGGGATTTATTCAATTTAATAGAGAACTTTTCTCTAGAGCTTGATTTAAATGCTTCGGGCAATTTAAATCCCTCTGGTAGCCTCATATAAATGTCGCTATCAAGCGATCCATATAGATAGGCTGTAACCACATCCATTAAACGAAACTCAAGATTTTCTTGGACTGCCAAACTAATCAAGTATCTAAAACTTGTGGCATCCATAACTGGGGAATAAGTTTCTTCATAGTCAATACCAGGTCTTTGACTAAAACCTTGTGCAACTAGACGAGCTTTATATCTCACAATTTCATTTTGCTCGTTTCTTTTTCGCACAAACACCCATTTATAACCAACTGGTTTTATCTTACTGGGTGTATGGACCACTGGTCCAAAAACTCACGTTTTTGAAGTGAGTTTAATTCTGCTTCAATAGCATCTTTCCATTTTGGCCAATCATTTCTTTGTCTGCATTCTTCAACAGACTTTGGTTCATGATCCTCTTCATTATTCATAACTTGTAGCGCTACATTATATGCAAAAATTTCATCGACGTCAATTTCATGTCGGTTCCATCGAATTCCAGTCATGACATAGTTGATCGAGATCTCTTCATTATCAATATTTGTTTCAGGTACCTGATTTTTCTGCATTTCTGCAACTGTCATGTCTACAGACTCTTCAAGAGTCTCACCCTTTTCACTTAGACCATCTTTAATGCATGCTCCCTTTCGTTTTCGAGGGTTTTTATCTTTGGAACCGACTGGTCTACCACGCTTTATACGTGTGTTAGACTCATTTGCAACCTGTCCTCCATGGACATCAATTTTAGCAGGAGCATTTTTGGCTGGCACATATGACTGTGTCACCTGATTTAGGTCAGTAAATGCGTCAGGCAATTGGTTTGCCAGCTTTTGGAGATTAATAATATTTTGAACGTCTAGTTCACATTGTTTCGTGCGAGGATCATAATGTAGTAATGACGGTTCATTCCATGTAATCTCCTTTACCAATTGCTTATTTTCTCCCCCTAATGATGGGAAATGTGA
Organism: Limonium bicolor; assembly: GCA_023374045.1. Classification (NCBI taxonomy): domain Eukaryota; kingdom Viridiplantae; phylum Streptophyta; class Magnoliopsida; order Caryophyllales; family Plumbaginaceae; genus Limonium; species Limonium bicolor. The sequence goes on along the minus strand of CM041776.1, from coordinate 347,821,946 downwards.
CTCATCAAAATGACAGTCAGCAAATCGAGCTGTAAACAAGTCCCCAGTAGTTGGCTCGAGATATCTAATAATTGAGGCAGATTCAAGCCCAACATATATTCCCATTCTTCTTTGAGGGCCCATTTTGGTTCTTTGCGGTGGAGGTATAGGAACATATACCGCACAACCGAATATCCTCAGATGAGAGATATTGGGTTCTTGACCCGTAACCATTTGTAATGGTGACAACTTATTATAGCTTGTTGGCCTGATGCGAATCAAGGTCGCTGCATGTAATATAGCATGTCCCCAAGCAGATACTGGGAGTTTTGATCTCATTAGTAACGGTCTTGCAATTAACTGCAGACGTTTGATCAAAGATTCTGCCAAACCATTTTGGGTATGCACATGAGCTACTGGATGTTCAATGGTTATTCCAATGGACATGCAATAGTCATTGAAGGCCTTGAGGTAAATTCACCAGCATTATCCATGCGTATGGATTTGATTTGATTATCAGGAAAATTGGCACGCAATCGAATTAACTGAGCCAATAATCTTGCAAATGCCATATTACGGGTTGATAATAAGCTAACATGTGACCATCTGGTTGATGCATCTATCAAAACCAGAAAATATCTAAATGGTCCACATGGTGGATGGATAGGTCCACATATATCACCCTGAATCCTTTCGAGAAAAGCAATCGGCTTTATCTCAGTTTAACTGGTGATGGCCTTATAATTAGTTTTCCTTGAGAACAAGCAATACACGGAAAACTATTTAGTTGAAGAAACTTTTTGTTTTTCAACATATGACCACATGAATTTTCCATAATTCTTCGCATCATGATGGAACCGGGATGGCCTAACCGGTCATGCCAAGTTTTGAAATCATCAAAATATTTTATTTTTTCAACAACATGTATTTCTGTTGTATTAATATACGCAGGGTACAACCCAGAGGAAATAGCAACTAGCTTTTCCAATATTTGTCTCTTTCCAGCTATCACTTTTGTGATGCCAATATACTCAACATTTCCATCATTCCCTGTCTCAATGTGATACCCATTCCGGCGTATATCAATGAAACTCAACAGGTTTCTTTGAGACGTGCTGGAAAATAATGCATTTTCAATGCATATTTTTGTTCCCTTAGGTAGAATAATAGTTGCTTTTCCAGACCCTTCAACAATATTCGTACTACCTGATATGGTAGTAACCTTTGGCGCATAATTTCGTAAATAAGAAAAGTATTTCTTACTCTTAAGAATTGTGTGCGTTGCAGCACTATCAATAAGACATACGTCTTCACCATCCATCAATGAATTCTTCAATGGTAATTATTATTCTTACAATCTGTCATAAAATAAAATAAAAATATTAGGAACGATCCTATAGGTATCGTTTTATGACATCATTTTAATATCAGAACTTAAAACTTTCCGGCACGGTGCCTTTTTTTTTAAATATACTAAAATTAAATTAATAGGCACAATGCCCTTTAGCGATGTAATCATCATAGAGGTCAAAACTTGACATATGAACATACAATTATTATACGATGTCACTTAATTAGATTTTTTTTTTTTGAAGAGCTCTACATAAATTTCCTGGTGCTATACCATCATGATTCTTCATGAAGCATAATACATGCTCATCTCTCAAAAATAAATATATAAATACGACTGCATATGAAGTAACCAGGTGTTATACCATCTTTTCGATGAGTGATCTACCAATATCATTTCTTTTTCATATATTATAATAATTTCTGGCGCAATGCCAATATCATATTATATCAAAATAAAGTTTTCAGGTGTGATACCTTTTATAGCATATCAAAATTAAACTTTCAGGCATAATGCCCTTTTCATTTTGATACTGTTAACCACTCTTAAACACTTTTGTCATGAGATAAACAGATATAAAACGATTATACATGTATCGTTTTCAGAACATCGCTTTTATATAGCATCAAAAGCTTTCCGGCATAATGCCTTAATGATTTACAAATTAAAATTTAACAGGCGCAATGCCGTAGGTAGTGATAAGCATTAATATAATAAACAAAATTGAATAATTTACGTCACAAAATAAAAAATAAATAAATAATACAAATAAATAAATATTAAATAACAATAAAATCGGGCACGATGCCTCACGTGATGATAAATCTGGCACGATGCCTCACGTGATGATAAGTATCTGGCATGATGCCTCACGTGAATATATCTGGCACAATGCCTCACGTGATACTTATATCTGGCACAATGCCTCGTGTGATTACTGGCACAATGCCTCACACGATACGTAATAAATAAACAACGAAATAAATAAATGAATAAATAAAATAAAAAACTGAAATGATAAATTAAACACACAAATAATGAAATAATTAAAATAAACAAAAATTGGCGTAATGCCTCACGTGATATTGAATATCTGGCACAATGTCTCACGTGAAATTAATAACTGGCACGATGCCTTATGAAAAATTAATAACTGGCATGATGCCTTACATATTTTTTTTTTTTGGTTAGATCGGGCACCAACAAAAATAATAAATATATACAAAACAACATAATTCAGATAATATATATGCATATATAAATTGACATCTATATGAGCGGCAATATATCAAGCGAGCATCCATGTTCTACTTCGATTCAGATTGTGTGTATATGTATTTTTTCTTTTGATGTGTGCGTAGGTAGGTGGCGGCAATTGCTGAATTTTTTTTTTTTTTGTGAGAGGTGAGAGGCGGCAACAGTCGCAACTTGAATTTTTGTTCTTCTTTTTGATGTGTGTAAGAGGCGGCGCTGATTGCAGAAAGAATATCAGAGTAATGGGTGATAATAACTAGGGATAGTGTGTCGAATGCCGGAAAAAAAATCGCGTAGAAGGTGATGACAACGACAACGATGCTGATAGGAAGCTTATAGGGAAAGAAGAAGAGAGCCACATCGTTGTCTTTACCCGAAATTGTATTTGAAGACAGCAATTAATCAATGGGATCCGAGAATAATTGATGTTGCCTATTGTGAATGAGGATTAGCGAAAACGGAACTAAGTTATTTTAGAAATTTAGAGCGTGCTGATAACGTGTTGTAAATGAGAGAAAACAGAGAAAGATAAAACGATAATAGGGTTTTTTTTTTTTTTATTCTCACAACTGAGTACAATAGTCTCTATTTATAGAGACGATAAGGGTAATATGGACATTCACTATATATATTTATATATATAACATAAACCGCTTTTTTTTATGATGGCTTCGCCACGCATCAAATACTCCGCACTTCGTTCACCTCGATCACTGTCGTTAACCACCTACTATGGCCAGCCATAAACATTAACAAGAGGAGCAGGAGATAGATGATGATTGCTTTGCTCTCCGTTCACCTCGACTACCACAAGTAACTTACCGTGAGAGTATTAAGCGAATCAACGATATATTATTTACCATTATATTAGGATAGTATTTATACACGGACAAGAGGAGGAGAGCCCTATAAAGTAGGGAATACAATAATATGTGCTATTGACTTATTCTAACAGCCCCTCCAGTCAAAGTTGGAGGATTTACATGCAGATAATGTTTCTAAAATCTAAAAATAATGAAGATGGTAACCCTTTTGTCATTATATTTGCAAATTGGCCGGTGATTGGGACGTGAAGCACACTACAACCAAAAGTATAGATAATGACATTTTTTTAACCCCACCTAATAAAGTGTAGTAAATTTTTTAATATAACTACTATTTTTAATTACACTTGTTTGTGTAGAACTCTATAGCAAGAGCTTATGTTAAATGTAGGTACAAATATATATGTATAAAATACAAAAATCTCTAATATGTCTACATCAATTATGAAGACACTTATAAGTGAAGGAAATTAAATTTCCACATTTATTTGTGTAAAAAGTTTGAACTTAAAAGTATGGGAATATGCCAATTATGTAGTAGTGACGCGTGCTTGACCCAAAGCAACCTTTTTCCGGATGAAGTGAAAGTCGATCTCAATATGTTTGGTGCGCTGATGGTGGACGGGATTGGAGGACATATAGACAGAGCTTACATTGTCACAAATCACAATGGTGGCCGGCCCGCTTGGTGGGGGCATTGAGTTACTGGATAAGATTGTGAGGGTAACGAGATTCGGCAATAGCATTTGCAACAGTGCGATACTCATCTTCGGCACTTGAGTGGGAAACAGTGGGTTGACGTTTGGATGACCAAGAAATGAGGTGGTGTCCGAGGGACATGTTGTAACACCCCTAACTCGTAAACTCACCATAATCACAATCTCGCGTATAATTTATCTAAACTTAATACAATAGTACAACGGAAGAAATACAATAAAACACTAACTCGGGTGCTACCGCCATTACTCACCCATGTGAGTAATGGAAGCGTCCAATTACCACATTATTCATGACCAGTGTGACGACTAGAGATAGTTAACCAATAATATATACAACATCAAAATCCATATTCACATCCATAAACAAGTGAGCATTCTAAGTATTCTTGACCGTACACAACCGCGGTGCATAATACAAAATAAGTCCGAGAATGCTATAACAAAATAACCAATGACTATCGAAATCATCTCACACTCCAACTTCCGGTCTCGATCAAGTTCCTGCAATATGTTTGTCGTATAGGCTCAGCACAACCGCTGAATATGCTAAAGTGTAATCCTAGACTCATTTAGATTCATTAAGTCATTTAGCCATCTTAATATGCGGCTCATTTCATGTTGTTATATTTTACAATCATATGACATAACTGTAAATGCTATAATTAAACACTCAACAGTTCATCCAATATAAACACATCATTGCATAAATAAATCATCCACATTATTAAAACAATAAACGAGTAAATTGATAATGGTGCTAAAGTCGTTATCTTGTGAATGGTACTCGACTCGGCCTTCGAGACCCATTGTTCGTTATCCATGTTTACGAGGTTTATTTGAGTCTCGTACTAAGGTATAACTAATACTCGTAATCTCATTTGTTTTATGTTTACACTTAAACTCATGTCGGGTGTCATGTTAGGACAACCCTTTTATAATTTGTAATACTTATTTAATTGGACAGTCGTCTTATGTGCACCAACAACAGTGCCCTCCGACCAATGATCCGAAGATCTCTGGATTTAACTCATTGCCTAATAAAGGTGTCTTAAGCAGCCAAATCCATGTACCAACAGCAGTACCTCCTGGTCAACGGTCAAATGCGGCTCGTCAGATTTCCATGAGTGGATCTGATTCGGTAGTCCATCTCTAGTGACCTCTCTGTGCAACCAGGTAGTCCGAGACTACCCTAGGTTTTCTCCTCATATACTAATTCTCACCATGTGATTAAGTAGCTTAATCGTCTCACCTAAGATATACTCTTAGGTTATAGTGAATATATAATTATATAGTTGTCATTTAGATCTTATACAATGCCTAGAAGTCAACTAGATCATTTCATGTTCAAATACAAGTGCTCTAGAGATTGGTACTACCAAATCTCTTTCCTAAGTTATCCACTTAGATTGATTAAGGATAATATGATATTTCATTGAACTTTTATAAGTAATGATTCTAATCATACTCGTAACTTAGTCGAGTTGCAATCGGTAATACTTTAGTCCGACAGACATTTGCGCACAATTAATAATGCGAGATACTCGAGCAAATTAATTCATGTAAACATACATATAACACGCATATCACTTTTAGCAAATAATCATATAAACATGTCTGAACCCAAGGAAACCCTCAGGACGTTCGGACAACACAATAACATACCGTACACTGTCGGTAAGAGGAGCAGATGTTTGAATCTCGGGCCCGCTCTCTACGCACTAAGATTTGGAATATATGTATAACACTAAGTATGAATTCCCTATGATCTCAAGTTAATTCGGTATTCCCGAATAAACGCTAATACCTCCGATAACTAACCCCTTTAATTAGTTATTGTTACTCGGGTATTTGAATGTGTTCGGGATTAGTTAAATCATCCTCTCTTAATGTCATAATAACATGTAATATTAATTTACCACTTAGGATTTAATCCTTCAACCTATCTTATTATTCATAGGTTTATTATATATATATATATATATATATATATATATACCATATAGTTGGTTACTATACTTATATTGACCTTGTAGTATTATTAATCTTTAACTTCTAATTTAATTTATGAGTTGATCAACTAGACCCTCTTTGGTCAATTGGTTGACTTGGTCAATTAGGTTGACATAGTCAATGTACCCAAGTCAACGTGTTTATATAATTCATAATAAAATCCCTTGAATTATATAATTCCTATATTTATTCAATTCTTTACACCTTAACATTAGATCTTATGCCTAATGTTTTATAATGAAATTCTTCACTTCATATTATACTATACATTACTCAATGTGATTCTCCAACCATATTATATAATTCACCAAACTTCAAATATTCATATTAATCTATATGAATGATAAAATTCCTTTTATAAAGGCTAAACCTTAATATTTTATGTGAAGCACTAATCTCCTTAATTGTGCTAGCTTTCACATACTAACATTAAGACCATATTCTTAATGTTATATCATGTCATATCATACCTTATACTTTACTCTAAGCCTATTGAGTTCTCAAGCTTTATCATATAATTCATTATTTCTCAAATATTCACAACATTTTATGTGAATTACAAAATTCCTTAACATATACTAATTTCCACCTTAATGAATACTAAGGCTTTATATTTAATGTAACATCATCGACATTTCCCACCATATACTATAATTCTTTCCTAACTCTTTATCCTTCACGCATTCACCCTCCATTTTCCATATATTACATTTCTTCCACAAAATCTTTTACAAAATTACAATTACACTCCAAATAACATATTATAATATTTTCCAATCATATTTAATTTTAACCCAAAATTTACACCAAAATTATATAGTTCCCGAACCGACCCTTGTCTGTCCAAATTTAATCCTTTCACCCTAAACTTTTCCTTATTTATGATTTGGCCCACTTCACTTTACAACTTTACAATTTAATCCTTAACTCTTACATTATATAATCTTCCTAATTTATGTCCAATTTTCACCCTAAAACTTCCATAATTTTATGAACAGCCCCCTAGTATATGTTCGAATTCCTTTTCGCCCCTATCTTTCTGGAATTTACACTTTGGCCACATAAGTTTTCCAAACTTACAATTAACTCTAAACCTCATTAAATTCCTAATATAATTATTTCTTTCTCTAATTTACTCAAAACCCCATCCTTCACCTAAGGTTGACCCTCGCCTCGGTTTTAACCATAACTTTTCAGAAATTACAATTTGACCCTAAATATTTTCAAGAGTTTTCATATTAGTACTTAATTTTACTAAAACTTGTATTTTGCATCTTAAACCCAACAAAGCTCAACTTTCGGCCTATTCACACTTTGATCTCTAAATTTTATTTATTCACACTTAACCACTCGTACTTTGCCCATTTGTTCACTAGAACTTCCTTTAAGTTCTTAATCACTTTTAAAAGCTATTTTGACATTAAACTCCATCCAACATCACTTAACTCGTAGGTATTTTCACACTAAACTTTGTAGGTGGTTATAATACTCCAAATAACCCTTAATACCAGATTTTCCCATCAAACTTAATACTAAACAAATACTTAACTTTAATGCATAAAAACACTAAATAAGTTATAAATGTGGCCTAAATACATGGCCTTATTACAAAGCCCAAACTTAACTTTAAATGAACATAAAAACTCATTATAACATAATAACCCTCGGCTATTTAAATTTCTACCCAGAACTTTTCGGTTTTGCATTTCCACCCCTTTTAACTAATAATTTTGACATCCAAGTCATTAAAACACTTAGGTAGCTTAGTCAAATGTGTTCCCATAATGTTATGTGCATTATTTGGTCATAATAGATAATTCCCCACACTAAGCTCTCAGCCATATTTGCTACACAAATTGATGTGCTTTAAAGTATAAAATGTGTTTTAAGAGATTACTTACAAGTTTGATGCACCAAACCAGTGGCGGAGGTAAGGCCACTGTTGGGTGGGCCTCCCCCCCCCCCCCCCCCAATTTAAAAAAAGTATATATAATAAAATACCTGATACTGATATGGCCCCAACCCCAATATTTTTCTCTCTGTAAAACATCTCCCTCCCTAGAAACGTGTATAATCCCAATAACATGTACAATCTCATCATTACTTTTTTTCTTTTCAAATATATTAAACTACTCAGAGAAAGAAAAAAAATGTTGCTTACGTATTGTTGCTGTCGTCATGTTGGTAAGGTGGGGAGATGACCATCATTTCACATTTTCCTGAGAGGGAAGCAACCAACCGAGCAGCTCAAGTCACATTACAGAGAGAGAATTTTAAGAGGTTGAAGTCTGAGCACCGTTTGAGAATAGTAAGGAGCAGGAAGCAAGAGAGAGACGAGAGCAACAACCAAAACGATAGAGGAGCGGATGAGATCAGGTATAAATTTTGATCCCAAACCTTTAGTAGATACAGATTTTTGTTGTAGCTTTTTTTTCTATTTTTTTGTTTGTTTGATTATAGAAGAATAAGTGATAGGCAAAGTGGAGGGATTGAAGAACAGAAGAAGGGAATAATTGTTGTGAATATAAAGAGAGGAAGGAGAAAACAAATATTTGATATTGATTGAAAATAATAACAAGAACCTCAAAAGAAGGGAATAAACCAAGAGGAATAAGTAAACAAAAAACAAATAAAAAAGAGAAATTTTAGATAAAAAATGATAATACATAATCTTACTAAATCTTTTTGTACGCCACTAAATGCTAACTAATTAGGTTACAACTAGTTGAAAATTATAAATAGATTTTTTGTCTACACTTTTTTTAGATTAGTGATGAAGTATGTTGGGTGTGAAAATATTTGGTTTTGTTTAATAATTGTCCTTTATTTATTTCTTCTAGATTTTCAGTACTTAATCATATTTTTTAATTCATTTTATTGTTACATAAATCCATGTTTAATATTATCAATTAGCTACAATTGTATCTATACAATGTTTAATTTATTATAGTATAAGTAAGTAAGTAACCTTGTTTTTTTTCTCTGTAATTTTTCAGATAAGTTATTGATAAAGTAAAAACGATCGATTCATTTTTCAAGCCAAAAAGAAGTCTTGTAAGTGACACTCGCACACAACAAGATGATGTACCAATTGAAAAATCTAATCCTCAAGACCAATCTGATTGTGAGGAAGAGCCACCTCTGAAGCTCCTCAACTCCAAAATTTAGAGCTGCTGAAGTTTGATAAATTCAATATCAATTCCTTGATCCATGATCCTGGTGCTCGAACTTCAATTTGGGACTATCCTAGTGACCAGCGTGATGTAATAAGAAGAAATTATATAAAGCTCGGTGTAACACCCCGGATTTTCTAACCTTTGATTTGGTTAATTTTTTTACAATTCACGTTTAATGTTAATAAGCAGCGGAATTAAAACCTAATCCGGAGTATTATTGCCACACTCGCAAATAAACGAGTGCTAAGGCCTAAATATTTAACTAAATAACCAAATCATTATTTTTAACAAGAAAATCCAATGTCCATAATAACAATTCTATAAAATTGTTGAAGTCTAAAAGCGTAAATAAAATTCAATTACAAATAACCAGTCTATGTGCTGTCGTCTTCCCAAACCCCAAGCACATCAACACCTGTGGCAGAAATCCAAACAAACACACAAAGAGCCACCGTAAAGTCAGAAAAACTGAGTAAGCTACCACTTCACTACGTAAAAATCATTTTCTCTTTAGAAATCATTTTTAATAATATAACCACACAACATACAACTCGTTTCAAAATTATTAACACACAACACAAAATTATCATAAATGTAAAATACTCCACATTTGATTTCTTTCGTAACCCAAGAATATATTAGTCAGATTATTTTAATTATCTTCCTTGTCCCAACACGTAGCCAGGGCAAAACAACTTTTCTCAACTTTTGGGTACAACACGCAGCTGTAACCCGGACCCCAACACGCAGCTGGGAATCCAACTTTCTCACTTTTGGGTACAACACGCAGCTGTAACCCGGACCCCAACACGCAGCCGGGAATCCAACTCGCCACTAAATCCTTAAGTGTGCACACCCCCCAATAGTTCAAAGGACTAAGGAGTAGATCTAGGGCTAACTGTGTCCTAGTGCGGCCCACAGTATCTCAAACTTATGCGTCCTAATGCGGCCCGCATTTATCATCTCATCCATGTGTCCTAATACGGCCCACATGTACCATGGTATACTCTTCCTTATAATTCATTTATTCATTGTTATTATTCACCTTATAATCTCTTTAATTTCCACATATACCACAATAATTCAATCATGCCATAATAATCTTGACTAAATAATTGCAATCTCACATAATCATATCATTAACATTTCCTCATGTGTTTCCTCCAAAAATAATATCCAATTAATCACTATATAATAAACTGCGCACTTAAATATTTCTAGTAATCGTTATCGCAAACAATTCATTCCCAAAAATAATCACTCACAGATAAAAATCATAACCACCACAAAAGATTTATTTTACGCAGTTAATACAAGTTAGTGAACGCGGTAACTTACCTGAAATCTAGAAACTATCTGCACAACCAAACACGACTTCAATTACTGTTCCTTGCTCCCAAATTTGGAGCCTAAATAAAATAACGGGTATTTGTTAGATACCCGGAGTCTCTGAATTTAATTAGAGATAAATTACTATAAATCATAATTATAATATATATATATATAACCGCATATTATAACAAACATTTAAACTATTAGTGTGCTGAATAGGAAAAGATAAAAGAAAGAAAGGATAATAATAGAGACGAATTTGTCTGACATCGGCAATGATGTCATCAGTGGGATTGTAAGTGTTGTACGTGACTATAGTATAGATGTAGCTAGCTTCACATTTTCTTTTTGTTGTCCGCAGACATGAAGAGATGAGGTAAGTGATTTATTTATTTATTTTTTGTCAGAGTGTAGCAGGGTAACTAGCAAACTTTACATTTTTTCCTTTTTGTGTCTGGGTAGGAGGAACAAAGTGCAGAAATGAGAGATAGGTTTTTTTTTAATCAGGAACAACAGTTTAGATAAGTGAGTGAGAGACAGGTATCATTTTGTTTTCGCATATGAACACAACAACACAGAGGGGGAGATTGTTATTATTTTTTTTCCTTTTTGAATCTTTGATACAGACACAACAGTAAAAGAATGGAGGGGTTTGTACCGTTTGTTTTCTGCAAGTGCTGTTAACTGTAGGTGTAGGCGCAGAGATTGAAAGAGCCAAACAGAGAAGGATTTTTTTTCCTTTTCAGTCTCGGTGAAGAAGAGGGGTATTAGGGAGAGAGGATGGGTAGATAAAATGCAATAGCAGATGAGGGTATATAAAGTAGTCGGGAACGGAAACTGAAGAGAGTGAGTATAACCTCATTATTCAGTAAAGCAAATTAAACTCTCCTTAATTAAATAGAAAACTAGGGTTGGGAAGGTAGAAAGTTAAAACTGTTTCATTAAGTAAGGTTAGGAAATAAGGGAAAAGTGTTGACTGATTAAAGTATGAAATATGAATAGTTAAAATTAGTTCATTAATAAAATCAGGACAACTCAAAGGATGAAAATGATGGATTAAACATACTTATTTAGTATAGTTAAATCATAGTAGTATTTAAGTTGTAAGATTATTATTATAACTTCGTTTTAATATTAAACTAACCAGATAAATATGATGATTATTACTAATACATTAAAAATCACAACCGATTTATTTTCAAAACGGGATATTTATTAAAACAAATAAATCTTTATTAAATACTATACATTATGCTTGTAAATATTATAATATACTCATAGGCTACATAATATATCTGCAATCTGTATATTATATTTGTAAACTTTATAGTATATGTATTCTAAAATTAGGGGTATTTCACTCGGTCCTTATCAGCTTCATAAATCAAATTACCCATTTACGGGTGACCGTCATCGGCGTAGGTTTCAAGCAAAGTGGTTTCAATTTCTCTTATTAGATTCAGAGACCAAAGATGCTGCATTTTGTCTTCCTTGCTATCTGTTTGACAAGAAGCCTAGTGAAGGATGTGGGTCAGACACATTTACATCAAAAGGGTTCAATAATTGGAAAAAGGTGAATGATGGAATTATGCTTTTGTTCATCATGAAGGTAAGAACTCTAACTCAGCACATCAATATTCAGTGAGTTGTTACGAGAATTTGAAGAATCAATTAGGCCATTTAGAGACTTTGATACACAAGCAACATCTCAGCAATCATGGTAATAGATTACGCTTGAAAACTTCCATTGAGGCGGTTAAGTGGTTGAAAATTCAAGCATGTGCATTTTAATACCCCGGATCTAAAAATGGTGATTTAATTACTCTAATGAAATTATTAAGGGCCTAATTGTGCCTAGAGAGTATTGGTAAAAAGAATAAACCCAAAAGAAGAGAAAATGCGTTAAACGCGAAAAACGCTAAATGCGCATTAAATTTTAAATAAGAGATAAATGATCTCGTAAGGGTCCGATGGATTCCTAAGGCTTAGTTAGGCCTAATTAGTATACGGGAATGATTCCCGAAGAAAACGGATCCAAATAATGGATTAAAACGCTAACGGAGTTTTAAAAGCACGTTTTTCGAGAAAACCCGAAAACGTGACTTTAAGTGGTCAAACAACCCGTAAAAATTATAGTTGATTAAATAACTATAATTAAGTATTAATGGAAGCTTAATAACTATTAAGAATAAAGAAACAGAAAAATCCAGAAAACGGGCCCGGTTAGTGAATATGCCAAACCGGGTAAAATAACGAGCGTTTTGTCAGAAACCGGAAAACGCTCCAGCTTAACTAGCTAGTGGGGGCCGGTTTTATTAAATAAGAAGCCTCCCCCTCTCTTGTTTATTAGTTAGCAATAAAGAAGAAAGAAAAGGAGGAGAGAGAAAAGTAAAAGCAAAAGCATTAACATTTCCCTCACTCTCTTTCCTCTCACCTTCCCTTCTTCTTTCCCCCTTCTCCACGGTTCCTTCCTCCTCCTTGTGTGCTGAACGACTGGGAGCCCAAGCAAGCTTTCTCCATCTTCTCCTCCTTGCTCAAGTCTCATCCTTGCTCCGATGAAAAATAATTACATATTTGTGATCCTCATCACCCTCTATCATTCTCTCTTTTCAAAATTCAAAAAGGAGGAGTTGATTTTCATGGGTGTTGCCCATTTGAAGAGAAGAGCACTCTATTTTGTAGCTTGAAGCTTCCTCTTTCATCCAAGGTATAATTCTAAAGAAAATTGCATTTTTTCTTCACCTCTTCTTGTTGGCCGATTTTGGGCACATTGTAATGCCTTGCCTTTCCTTGTTTTGAGCTATTCTCCAAGCCTCCAATGGTGGGTTGGAGCTCCTCCTTTGATTCTTGGCAAATCAATTCTAGGGTTTCCAAAGGTAATGTCAAATTTAATGCCTTGAGCCCTCCTCTTGAATTTATGAGTTATTTTCATAGTTAGGAGAACTAATAGTACTCCTTATAACCATTGGTATATTGGTCTAGAGAATTGGGCTAGTGATTGGCCATGACCGATTTTGGATGAAGAGAAGAGGAGAAGAATGTCTAAAAGAAACTTAAGAGAATTAAGGTAAGAAACCAACCCTAATGTATACCTATGTGTTTTAGCATTTGGGAAGGGTTAATTAAATGAATGAATCCCACTGAGTTGTGGTGATAATGTGCTTGCTTAGAAATAATGCAAGTGAGAAAACATTTGTGAGTTAATGCTTGTTTGGGAGCTATGTATTCGATGAATTATGCTTATGATGTAATGAGTTTTGCTTGATTAATGAGGAGATATTGAGCGCTGATAGAACCCTGTGGTTTGGCTAGTTTTAGGATGATTTAAAGGTGGTATGAGTTTTTGGGCAATGTTGAAGAAGTAGCCAAGTTATGGCAAAATTTGTGTAGAAATCTAAGTGGATTAAGTGTTGGTTTGGGTGGTGAATAGCCTAGGTGAAATACCCCAAACCTAGGTATGTTGTTTAAGCATTAAATAATAAATTATTAAGACTAAAAATAGTCTTAGAAACATTAGTAAACAATTTAATGAATAGTAAATACAATTAATTGCCTAAAAGGCAATAAGTACAAATATGCTCTAGACCTGGGATAGTCTTGATTAAGACTTAATAAACTTACCAAGACTTTACTTATATATTAATGAGTCTATTAAATAATTACCAAAGAAAACCGAGCTTGAAAACAAGTTAAAACACAAAATGTGCTTAAAGGAGTCATAAAGCACGTTTTTGAAAAATTGTCTTGTAAATGAGTTTTGAATGGCTAAATGTCCATCATTACTCTTTAATTAATATGTGTACTATTTGGTATCACATTTGGAAGTTTAAATCAATGGGGAATCAAGAATTTCGCTTCAAAGTGCCTTGTTATTATGAATAGTAACTAAAATAAGCTAGTTTGTAACATATGAACATGAGTAATTTAATTGAACAAAAAAAAGACTAAATAACCCCTTTTGTTAAATGGGGGTCGGTTTGCATGTGGTGAATCACCACCCGTACTAGCTACTTGAGTAGATAAGTGAGTAATTGAAAAAGCACTATTTGCTTTACATAATTAAATATCTTCAAAAGCAACTACAATCATTCATTCTCTCATTCCTCTTGCTTCACGTAGCCATCCCCTTCCTTCTCTCCTTCACGATCGAACAGCACCAGCACCAACATACAACTTCAAATCCTTGTAACTTCTTGCTCACTTGTCCAAATCTAAAACCGAGACCACCGATCTCTTAGTTTCATCAAGCTCTTCGACTTAGTCCTTCAAATCTCCAAGAGCTCCATTTTGGTGCCAAGAGGAATCTCCATGGAAGGAGCTTGAGTTCATCTTCTTACGTATTATTTTTCTCTTTGCTTCAAGGTATGGAAACTCAAAGAAAAATGGTGTTTCCTCTATGTTTTATGTTAACCAAAGGTAGCTTAAATTCCTTTGGAAAATGAACGTATGTTGTCTGGAAACTACCTAAAGAGCCAAAGGTAAATGACTTAGAAAATGTTCTCAAAGAGACTAGTAAAAGACATACGTATTGTTTGTTTTTGCAGGTCAAAGGCAAATATATTGTGGGAAATTCAGTGTTTAAGATTTATGCAGTTTAAATTGTGCACTATGTTGTTATGTGGTGTATATTTGGTGAAGTTTTGAGTATAAGAGTGTACTGGGAAGTTTATACTTTGATGGGTGTAAATAACTTACACAGCAGGACATGAAAAATGCAGTACGTCAATCTCTGTAGTTCGGTCCGGGACTTAGGGTCTGGATTACATCCCGGACCATATATCAAAATTAGGCCGTGAGTTGTATACAGATTCAGGTCCGGGACTTGGGTCTTGTACAAGGACCCGGACCAACCTTCTTAAATTACCGAGAGGTTGTTTGCCTAGAATGGTCCGGGACCTAGGACCTATGTGAAGTCCCGGACCACCCCATCAAAAGAAACCGAGAGAATGGTTAAGTATAGGTCCGGGACCTAAGTTAGGGACCATGTCCCGGACCACCCTACCAAAATAAACCGTGGGTTTCTGTAAGTATTGATCCGGGACTTAAGGTAAGGACAAGTCCCGGACCACTCTAAAAATGTTGTTTAAGGTGTGAAAATGATGTGTAATGATGGGGATTGATAAGTAATGATGTTATAAGGATGTTAAGGACATGTTAGGTGAGTTGTAATGACAATTTGGTGGGTGAAAAGTTAAGGTAAAATGGAAGAGAAAAACAAGTTAAAATGCAAAGGTATTTAACTAGTTAACGGGGTTGAATCATGGTCTTTCGACGTTACACAAACATATTACCCCAATGTTAATGAAGGTAACTTTAATGTACCAGTTGTTGTTCGAGGAACGTAAGTGGACATGGTAGAGTGGACTCCGGCGACAGGTATGGTTTTCTTGCAACCTGTGTCCTACCGGATTACACCGGCTTGTATGCCAATGTGTTTTTCTGTGTGTTTGCCACCTTGTAAGATAAAACATGAAATGAGTTTATAGTAATTCATTTATGTGGCGAATCTGGTCCCGATACCGTTTAACCTCAAATAAGTGTTAAACCTTAGCTAACTAAAACTAGGAACACATGAGAAATCGGTATACGGAGCTAACGACCCAAACCTTGGGAACGTTCTAACCACGGCTATGTGTGAGTTAGTTGTGTATGGTTATTGTTTGCAAGTGTGTGAACCTCCCTTGCATGTTTAACACGGTTGTGATACCGAATGGTGTGTGGATGTGATAGGTTCCATAATGGAGCTCTAACTACTTACTTATAAGTATGTATGTACTAATGGGGGGTGAGGAGTCCGGTCATGTTCCGGCCACGCGTGTGATGGACGGGAGTCGATGTCATACCCGGTTCGACTCTCTTGGTGTGTGTTATGATTGTTTACTCATTGGGTTTCCAATCTTCCCTTTAGCTTAACCAAAGCTATATTACTGACTCACGTCGGGCCACAGGGGCATACAATGGTTGTACTTGTGTTTGTGTGGTGTGTTCGGGTCACCAAATCCGATCCACCTTTAGGAAGGTTACTCGCCCGACAATAAGGACGGTAGCGAGTGTTGTGTAACGAGCTTAGTACGAGGTTGGCTACAATCTCCAGGCTCATAATGTATATTAACTATGGTGAAGGTTCCTAGTGCGAACCATATTGTGGTGTTGTGTGTTAATGTTGTCATGGACTATGGATGTGAATTCCGGTTAATATGGGAGGTGTTTCAGGATATTGATTGATGGGTAAATGTCGTCTGTTAAGGAAGAACTCCGTTAGAGGAGAGCCACTCTAGGGTTAAGGAAACAATGTTGATTTGTTATGTGTGGATGTGTGGATGTGTTGGATGTTTGTTGAACCCTATAGTTGGGTGTATGCAATGTGTTGTGTATTTATGGCTTATTTGCAGGATTTAAATGTAATCAACAGCATGCTAAGACGACAATTAGTTGTGCGTGGCCCGGTAGCATGCGGGCTGCGGGATTACCATACCAGCAAAGGTGCTGAGCCCCTTGGGGGCCACCCTTTTCTCCTTTTTCTATTTCAGGTACAAGGAGCTGGAAGCCGTTCGAGAGTAGGACGGGGTAGATGTTTGAACATGGGTAGCCTTTAATGGGTATGTATTATAGGTGTAGTAAGACCGAATTGTTATCGGCATTGGTTGAATACTCGGTACAGTGGATGTATATGTAAATAATTGTTGGAAATGGAATCAGGATTGTATGTGTAGTTGCTCGGGGATCTAGTCCATCAGACCGATACAATGTGTATGCATTAGCCTTGTTAGCCACGTGGGTGGTTAACGGCGTGTAACACCAACGGATTAAGTAATGTGATGGTTTATTTCCGCTGCAGATGGTTATAAGTGCGACGTTGTGGATGGGGTGTTACAAAAAGTGGTATCAGAGCGAAGTGTCGCTCTGATGACTGAATTACCGAGCTTAGGAAGTACCGAGTTAGGATTTCAGTACATGTGGGTTAAGGGATGAGTGATAGCGTGAGAGATACGCTAGTTAGGAGGACCAGCGAATATTGGAAACCTACTATATACATCCCACCCTCCACAATCCCTGGTTATAACTGGAAAAGAACGCCAGAGAGATGGAAGTCCTCTCTTACTCGGGAATACCCAATCTGGCTGTATTTAAATGTCCTTATAAGTACGGAGAACCTGTCACTCGGTAGATTCAGAAAGGTGTGGATCCCGAAGACGGTTCCCATTTTAACAATGTCTGCCACATGAGGTAGCGAAAAGTGTAGAATCTTATGCATGAGAAAATAGAATTTCCAGCAACCTGGGTCGACATGCCGAGCAGTCGAGAACAACCAGCTTGCAAAGCGCCAAGTGTGCAACAGGCAAAAGTGGGGTAGTGAAGCCCGAGACAAGTGTCTACGGACTACAATGTTAACTAGTACACCAACGGTATACCAACCGAAGAAAGGAACTACAACGTAGTACGTGGAGAATGTAATACTAAGAAAAGGGGTCTCCCAGAATGAGAAACACCCTAGTTAATGATTATCATGTGTAGCCGATGAGAAGTACCCAGAAGATTTATTGTTAAGGCTGTAAGATAAGGTAAGGGCCAACAAGGCCACTGGTGTCAGGACGGGTGAAAACAGTACCCAACCGATGTGTGTCGAGCTGACAGCCAGTCAGTATAGCGCACTTGCCATGGCAAGTGCTGCTATAACAAGAATGTACGGGAAAAATTTTTGCAACTACAAAGCACTTAGTAAAGTACCATGAAGTTGAGTGAGATCAACATAGTTGTGGAAGGGCTTAGCAGCCTAACCTCTGTAATTGGAAGTACACCAGTCAGCAAGAAGCTAGACTTGGTTAAAGCGAAGAAATGTTGTGAAACCACGAGAATTTTACTTTTACACTTAAATTCATTTCCAAAACCTTTTTCAAACCGAATTTTCTTTCAAACCCATTTAATTTCCAACCTTCTTTGAAGCCAAACCAAAAGACCTACACTGGCCTCAGTGCCACATGGTAGGTAGGTTATACCCAGTGACTTAAAATAACCGGACGGAAACCGGTAGACCCAAGGGTAACAACCCGAGGGAATGGATGGACTTCATAAAAATACAAGAGTGGATAAACCTTCCTTTGATTAAGTTCGGGAAGCACGGAACGCATATTATCGCAGGATAATATAAGGGAGTTGACAACAGAATACTTCACCTAGGCGTGTGACGGACACTACGAGTGTACCAACTGAATTGTGGGACGACCGCACTCCGTTAGGAGCTTGTGGGCCTGGCAGACCTTCTTATAGGTTAACCGGGTAAGTAGCAATGTATCAACAGGATACCCCACATATGTATACAAGTGGAGTCTGGAACACGGGAAGTAGTCGACGCCATACTACGGACCGAAGTAAGAAATTACCAAGAGTGATGGAAGTAAAGGAACCAGTAAGATCAACAAGACTAAAAGAATCAGTGAATTTAATTTAAGGAAACGTTTAAAGGTGAGCAAGTGCGAAGTGCACTAGTTGGTAAATAGGGACATGGAATATGTCATAAGAATCCTGAGGGATGAATGTAATAGCTGGAGTAAGTACCCAGCCTATAGATGGTGAGGCAGATGCCTATTATGGATATGTTAATGTGCAAAGATCGGGATAAGACTCCCGAGATGATCATTCGAGATATAAATCTCACTAAAGAGGATATTTCACCAGCCAAGAATGTAAGACAGTGTAGTTAATTAAACGCACTCATAAGTGCAAGCCAGATGTAGTGGCATAACTTAGTAACACCCAGGAGCTGTCCTTCAAGGGGTGTTTGGATCAACAGTGTTGAACGGAATAACATGGCAGAAATGCAAGGGTTGAAACTAACACCCAGTTTAATCTTAAGGCGTCAGGAGGAACTCTGACATCCTTGAAGGGACATCCCATGAAAGGCATGACGACCTGGTCATGGAGCCCAGTACAACCCGTAAACTGTGTAATATTGTTTGAAGAAGTAAATGAATGTGAACAGCCTACAATGAGCAGAGCTAGAGGCAATAGGGCTTATAAGCCACAAGTAAAATGTGTTGAGTAAATTTTAACTGGATTACAGGAGTTTATGATATACAAGTAATTAGAGCGGAGAACGAACCACTGCGTTAAGAGTGGGGATACCTCTCGATATGGTGAGACCGCAGGAGCGGTAGTTATGTGAACCAAGTTCAAGAAATATGTGGAGGATGGACCATGTCGTTATTACCCTAGAATGATTTGAATAAAACCACCATAGGTGCGTGATGCTAAATAATAACATAGCCAGCAGGCACAGTTATGAGTTAGACACAATGAACATGTAAGATAAATGGTGATATACAGGCTGGGCAACAAGCCAGTATTTGATACTATGTGATGAGGAATACAGTGTAAATCCCTTGCAATCGCATAGAAGATTTACTGTCAGGAGTTTACGCCTCTGCACTCTGTATGACTGAGTGTTTTGGTATTACACTTGCGCAGTAATGATCGAGTGGGATAGCTAGGAATTGGGAAATATTAATTGTGGTGGATGAAGAAAAAAACTTGTAATACCATAATGACCGATATGTAGGAAATGCAAGGTCATACTAATGGAAATGGTACTGGTGCAGAACTAAATGTGGAAGCAGGACTGGCAATAAGTGACTACAGTAGCACTACTATCAAATATCGGTATGAAATATACCTCAGGTGTAGGAAATAACTGAGAGAGCACTACACATTAGGTGGTAGCTCAACCTCAACCGACAGTAAGTCGAAAGGAATCGAGGCAATCATTGTAAAATACATAGCAGTATACACAGTAAACTACTGTGGAGGTGGATGGGAAGTTTTGAAACTCGCCGAATTCGCTCAGGGTAAGAGATACCATGCGTCGGTTGAGAAACCGTTATTACCTAGATAAGGGTGATAACCAGGAATGTACAATACAGTAGGAATAATGTATGGACAACTAAGTTCTAGGTTACCAAGAATCGCATAGCAGAAACTAGTGAGCCAACGATTCAAGTGTTGGATGTGAGTTGTGAATATGAGTGAATGGCTAATTATTAAAGCCTAGAAGTTTCACAGGCCAGAATCGAAACTGGTTATGAATTAAACAAACTCTAAAGAGAATTCTTGGTTAGGGACTAAACCGCCAATATGGCTAAGATCCTCAACCCAGAACACAGTGTATAATAAACCGTGGGGATTAAACACTTCACGACGGTAGAATGTTATAGCACAGTGAGTAAGTGATCGATTACGTGGGCGTAATCCCTTTTTAGGGGGGTAGAGCGTAAAGCCGCTTAGTGTGTTTTACCGTACAAGTGAACGTGAACTATGTTGTGCATAGCACAAAAATAATTTGTTATGATGGTTGGCATGGTTAATAATTGGTTATGATGGTTGGTTTGGTTAAAGGGTGGTAATTGCGCACAGAAGATGCGAAATACTATTGTGGTAGGTGTGACTACCTTGGTAATGGTTGTGGGTAAGTACAAGTACTAAGGAGTAAATAAACTCCTGGGGAACTAAAGCCCCAATGGTGTGTGTTCGCATAATACCAAATGTAACACGGTGTATGGTATTTTGATTAAAGACGTGTATATATATAGTGTGGTGATTTATGAAGGGTATGAAACTGACATGGAACCTAGAAAGAATTAGATTCCCTAGGTAACTTACTTAAAAGCGAATGGAGGTAATTGATAGACTAAGTTCTACCCCTTGGAGATGTAATGATTATGACTAGAGGATCAAAAGATAGAAAGTGGAATATGCTTGAATTAATTGTTGGTTGAAAATGAAGTGGGAGGTGGAACTTGATTTGCATGCGATCAAGGGAAGCCGAACACAAATTGGGGTGGAAGGATAGTTCAACACTGATGCTGATCACATCAGGGTTGGATGACTCTTGAAGCTCCCTATAAGTGGTCACAAATAACACCATTAAGAAAGGATGCAAAGAGCATAAGTTGGACTTGGAGTTGTATTGAATTTTCAAAAGGGTTTTCAATTGGTATTTCCAAAACAGTGGATTGATATTTTGAATAAAGGATTCTTTTGTTTACCTAACCTGGTAAAGGATATTTTTGTAGTACTTGCTCACGAGCTGAGGACGTATGAGCCTTTGTCTCCGGACCGGTGACATGAGAAGTACATATGTTAACAATTAAGTGAATGTTTTGATCTCCCAAAGGAACGGGGACCAGCAGGTGTCCATCGCGACCGGGTTCTGTGGGGATCACAGTGTATATGTACTCAACGTGGGACTCGAGCCCATGAAGAGATGGAAAAGGTATTTCTATTTGTTATACGTTCTAAGGCATGTTGTGTGGTATGTGTAATAAATGTTACTTTGACCATGAGTCTTGATGTGGTTCAGTTCTGAATTGATTATGTTACTTGGGCCTATGAGTCCAAAGGTGGTCATGTTACCCAGACCTGAGAGTCTGAGGGTTGTTATGTGAGTACAATACTATTAAGGTACCCGGACCATTGAGTCCGAGGTAATCATGTGAGAATGATACGTTATGGATGGATGTGTATGTGAACCCGGACCTTCAAGTCCGAGGTTGTGGTGTAAGGTGTGTTGGTTATGGAAGTGTTTTATTATACAAGTAATTCCCGTATTCTAAACCAATGATATGTGGGAAGTGTGAACTTCGGGGACGAAGTTCTTTTAAGGGGGGTAGACTGAAATACCCCAAACCTAGGTATGTTGTTTAAGCATTAAATAATAAATTATTAAGACTAAAAAGAGTCTTAGAAACATTAGTAAACAATTTAATGAATAGTAAATACAATTAATTGCCTAAAAGGCAATAAGTACAAATATGCTCTAACCTGGGATAGTCTTGATTAAGACTTAATAAACTTACCAAGACTTTACTTATATATTAATGAGTCTATTAAATCAATTACCAAAGAAAACCGAGCTTGAAAACAAGTTAAAACACAAAATGTGCTTAAAGGAGTCATAAAGCACGTTTTTGAAAAATTGTCTTGTAAATGAGTTTTGAATGGCTAAATGTCCATCATTACTCTTTAATTAATATGTGTACTATTTGGTATCACATTTGGAAGTTTAAATCAATGGGAAATCAAGAATTTCGCTTCAAAGTGCCTTGTTATTATGAATAGTAACTAAAATAAGCTAGTTTGTAACATATGTTAACATGAGTAATTTAATTGAGCAAAAAAAAGACTAAATAACCCCTTTTGTTAAATGGGGGTCGGTTTGCATGTGGTGAATCACCACCCGTACTAGCTAATTGAGTAGATAAGTGAGTAATTGAAAAAGCACTATTTGCTTTACATAATTAAATATCTTCAAAAGCAACTACAATCATTCATTCTCTCATTCCTCTTGCTGTTTCACGTAGCCATTCCCTTCCTTTCTCTCCTTCACGATCGAACAGCACCAGCACCAACATACAACTTCAAATCCTTGTAACTTCTTGCTCACTTGTCCAAATCTAAAACTAAGACCACCGATCTCTTAGTTTCATCAAGCTCTTCGACTTAGTCCCTTCAAATCTTCAAGAGCTCCATTTTGGTGCCAAGAGGAATCTCCATGGAAGGAGCTTGAGTTCATCTTCTTACGTATTATTTTTCTCCTTTGCTTCAAGGTATGGAAACTCAAAGAAAAATGGTGTTTCCTATGTTTATGTTAACCAAAGGTAGCTTAAAATTCCTTTGGAAAATGAACGTATGTTGTCTGTTGAAACTACCTAAAGAGCCAAAGGTAAATGACTTAGAAAATGTTCTCAAAGAGACTAGTAAAAGACATACGTATTGTTTTGTGTTTTTGCAGGTCAAAGGCAAATATATTGTGGGAAATTCAGTGTTTAAGATTTATGCAGTTTAAATTGTGCACTATGTTGTTATGTGGTGTATATTTGGTGAAGTTTTGAGTATAAGAGTGTACTGGGAAGTTTATACATTTGATGGGTGTAAATAACTTACACAGCAGGACATGAAAAATGCAGTACGTCAATTCTGTAGCTTCGGTCCGGGACTTAGGTCTGGATTACATCCCGGACCATATATCAAAATAGGCCGTGAGTTGTATACAGATTCAGGTCCGGGACTTGGGTCTTGTACAAGGACCCGGACCAACCTTCTTAAATTACCGAGAGTTTGTTTGCCTAGAATGGTCCGGGACCTAGGACCTATGTGAAGTCCCGGACCACCCCATCAAAAGAAACCGAGAGAATGGTTAAGTATAGGTCCGGGACCTAAGTTAGGGACCATGTCCCGGACCACCCTACCAAAATAAACCGTGGGTTTCTGTAAGTATTGATCCGGGACTTAAGGTAAGGAACAAGTCCCGGACCACTCTAAAAATGTTGTTTAAGGTGTGAAAATGATGTGTAATGATGGGGATTGATAAGTAATGATGTTATAAGGATGTTAAGGACATGTTAGGTGAGTTGTAATGACAATTTGGTGGGTGAAAAGTTAAGGTAAATGGAAGAGAAAACAAGTTAAAATGTAAAGGTATTTAACTAGTTAACGGGGTTGAATCATGGTCTTTCGACGTTACACAAACATATTACCCCAATGTTAATGAAGGTAACTTTAATGTACCAGTTGTTCGAGAGTTGTTCGAGGAACGTAAGTGGACATGGTAGAGTGGACTCCGGCGACAGGTATGGTTTTCTTGCAACCTGTGTCCTACCGGATTACACCGGCTTGTATGCCAATGTGTTTTTCTGTGTGTTTGCCACCTTGTAAGATAAAACATGAAATGAGTTTATAGTAATTCATTTATGTGGCGAATCTGGTCACCGATACCGTTTAACCTCAAATAAGTGTTAAACCTTAACTAACTAGAACTAGGAACACATGAGAGATCGGTATTCGGAGTTAACGGCCCAACCCTTGGGAACGTTCTAACCACGGCTATGTGTGAGTTAGTTGTGTATGGTTATTGTTTGCAAGTGTGTGAACCTCCCTTGCATGTTTAACACGGTTGTGATACCGAATGGTGTGTGGATGTGATAGGTTCCATAATGGAGCTCTAACTACTTACTTATAAGTATGTATGTACTAATGGGGGGTGAGGAGTCCGGTCATGTTCCGGCCACGCGTGTGATGGATGGGAGTCGATGTCATACCCGGTTCGACTCTCTTGGTGTATGTTATGGTTGTTTACTCATTGGGTTTCCAATCTTCCCTTTAGCTTAACCAAAGCTATATTACTGACTCACGTCGGGCCACAGGGGCATACAATGGTTGTACTTGTGTTTGTGTGGTGTGTTCGGGTCACCAAATCCGATCCACCTTTAGGAAGGTTACTCGCCCGACTATAAGGACGGTAGCGAGTGTTATGTAACGAGCTTAGTATGAGGTTGGCTACAATCTCCAGGCTCATTATGTATATTAACTATGGTGAAAGGTTCCAAGTGTGAACCATATTGTGGTGTTGTGTGTTAATGTTGTCATGGACTATGGATGTGAATTCCGGTTAATAATAGGAGGTGTTCAAGGATAATTTGTTTGATGGGTAAATGTCGTCTGTTAAGGAAGTAACTCCGTTAAGAGGAGAGCCACTCTAGGGTTAAAGGAAACAATGTTGATTTGTTATGTGTGGATGTGTGGACGTGTTGGTTGTTTGTTGAACCCTATAGTTGGGTGTATGCAATGTGTTGTGTTTTATGGTTTTGCAGGATTTAAATATAATCAACAGCATGCTAAGACGACAATAGTTGTGCGTGGCCCGGTAGCATGCGGGCTGCGGGATTACCATACCAGCAAAGGTGCTGAGCCCTTGGGGGCCACCCTTTCTCCTTTTTCTATTTCAGGTACAAGGAGATGGAAGCCGTTCCGAGGTAGGACGGGGTAGATGTTTGTACATGGGTAGTCATGTAAATGAGCAAGTGTTGTAGGCGTAGTAAGACCGAAATTGTTATCGGCATTAGTTTGTAAATACTCGGTACAGTGAAATGTATATGTAAATAATTGTTGGAAATGGAATAAGGATTGTATTGTGTAGTTGCTCGGGGATCTAGTCCATCAGACCGATACAATGTGTATGTATAGCCTTGTTAGCCACGTGGGTGGTTAACGGCGTGTAACACCATTGGATATGTAATGTAATGTCGAGATTTCCGCTGCAGTTCGATGTGGTGTGTACGGAGGCAGTTGGGGGTGTTACAAAAAGTGGTATCAGAGCGAAGTGTCGCTCTGATGACTGAATTACCGAGCTTAGGAAGTACCGAGTTAGGATTTCAGTACATGTGGGTTAAGGGATGAGTGATAGCGTGAGAGATACGCTAGTTAGGAGGACCAGCGAATATTGGAAACCTACTATATACATCCCACCCTCCACAATCCCTGGTTATAACTGGAAAAGAACGCCAGAGAGATGGAAGTCCTCTCTTACTCGGGAATACCCAATCTGGCTGTATTTAAATGTCCTTATATAAGTACGGAGAACCTGTCACTCGGTAGATTCAGAAAGGTGTGGATCCCGAAGACGGTTCCCATTTTAACAATGTCTGCCACATGAGGTAGCGAAAAGTGTAGAATCTGCATGAAAAATAGAATTTCCAGCAACCTGGGTCGACATGCCGAGCAGTCGAGAACAACCAGCTTGCAAAGCACCAAGCGTGCAACAGGCAAAAGTGAGGTAGTGAAGCCCGAGACAAGTGTCTACGGACTACAATGTTAACTATACACCAACGGTATACCAACCGGAAAGGAACTACAACGTAGTACGTGGAGATGTAATACTAAGGAAAAGGGGTCTCCCAGAATGAGAAACACCCTAGTTAATGATTATCATGTGTAGCCGATGAGAAGTACCCAGAAGATTTATTTATGTAAAGGTAAGATAAGGTAAGGGCCAACAAGGCCACTGGTGTCAGGACGGGTGAAAACAGTACCCAACCGATGTGTGTCGAGCTGACAGCCAGTCAGTATGGCGCACTTGCCATGGCAAGTGCTGCTGTAACAAGAATGTACGGGAAAATTTTTGCAACTACAAAGCACTTAGTAAAGTACCATGAAGTTAAGTGAGATCAACATAGTTGTGGAAGGGCTTAGCAGCCTAAGCTCTGTAATTGGAAGTACACCAGTCAGCAAGAAGCTAGACTTGGTTAAAGCGAAGAAATGTTGTGAAACCACGAGAATTTTACTTTTACACTTAAATTCATTTCCAAAACCTTTTTCAAACCGAATTTTCTTTCAAACCCATTTAATTTCCAACCTTCTTTGAAGCCAAACCAAAAGACCTACTCTGGCCTCAGTGCCACATGGTAGGTAGGTTCTACCCAGTGACTTAAAATAACCGGACGGAAACCGGTAGACCCAAGGGTAACAACCCGAGGGAATGGATGGACTTCATAAAAATACAAGAGTGGATAAACCTTCCTTTGATTAAGTTCGGGAAGCACGGAACGCATATTACGCAGGATAATATAAGGGAGTTGACAACAGAATACTTCACCTAGGCGTGTGACGGACACTACGAGTGTACCAACTGAATTGTGGGACGACCGCACTCCGTTAGGAGCTTGTGGGCCTGGCAGACCTTCTTATAGGTTAACCGGGTAAGTAGCAATGTATCAACAGGATACCCCACATATGTATACAAGTGGAGTCTGGAACACGGGAAGTAGTCGACGCCATACTACGGACCGAAGTAAGAAATTACCAAGAGTGATGGAAGTAAAGGAACCAGTAAGATCAACAAGACTAAAAGAATCAGTGAATTTAATTTAAGGAAACGTTTAAAGGTGAGCAAGTGCGAAGTGCACTAGTTGGTAAATAGGGACATGGAATATGTCATAAGAATCCTGAGGGATGAATGTAATAGCTGGAGTAAGTACCCAGCCTATAGATGGTGAGGCAGATGCCTATTATGGATATGTTAATGTGCAAAGATCGGGATAAGACTCCCGAGATGATCATTCGAGATATAAATCTCACTAAAGAGGATATTTCACCAGCCAAGAATGTAAGAATGTAGTGTAGTTAATTAAACGCACTCATAAGTGCAAGCCAGATGTAGTGGCATAACTTAGTAACACCCAGGAGCTGTCCTTCAAGGGGTGTTTGGATCAACAGTGTTGAACGGAATAACATGGCAGAAATGCAAGGGTTGAAACTAACACCCAGTTTAATCTTAAGGCGTCAGGAGGAACTCTGACATCCTTGAAGGGACATCCCATGAAAGGCATGACGACCTGGTCATGGAGCCCAGTACAACCCGTAAACTGTGTAATATTGTTTGAAGAAGTAAATGAATGTGAACAGCCTACAATGAGCAGAGCTAGAGGCAATAGGGCTTATAAGCCACAAGTAAAATGTGTTGAGTAAATTTTAACTGGATTACAGGAGTTTATGATTATACAAGTAATTAGAGCGGAGAACGAACCACTGCGTTAAGAGTGGGGATACCTCTCGATATGGTGAGACCGCAGGAGCGGTAGTTATGTGAACCAAGTTCAAGAAATATGTGGAGGATGGACCATGTCGTTATTACCCTAGAATGATTTGAATAAAACCACCATAGGTGCGTGATGCTAAATGTGTAGCGAACAACGCTTAAGGAAAATAAAGGCTCGAGAAATGGTGTATTCAGAAATCAGCCAAATAAGTGGCAAGGCACAGTGTAATGGCGGAAGCTAATATAATAGCAGGTGCAGTGTGAGTTGATGTTATATAATGAGTAATCGCACGGCGCGCAGTAAGCGACCGTTGCATGGGTATTGCTAAATAATAACATAGCCAGCAGGCACAGTTATGAGTTAGACACAATGAACATGTAAGATAAATGGTGATATACAGGCTGGGCAACAAGCCAGTATTTGATACTATGTGATGAGGAATACAGTGTAAATCCCTTGCAATCGCATAGGAGATTTACTGTCAGGAGTTTACGCCTCTGCACTCTGTATGACTGAGTGTTTTGGTATTGCACTTGCGCAGTAATGATCGAGTGGGATAGCTAGGAATTGGGAAATATTAATTGTGGTGGATGAAGAAAGAAACTTGTAATACCATAATGACCGATATGTAGGAAATGCAAGGTCATACTAATGGAAATGGTACTGGTGCAGAACTAAATGTGGAAGCAGGACTGGCAATAAGTGACTACAGTAGCACTACTATCAAATATCGGTATGAAATATACCTCAGGTGTAGGAAATAACTGAGAGAGCACTACACATTAGGTGGTAGCTCAACCTCAACCGACAGTAAGTCGAAAGGAATCGAGGCAATCATTGTAAAATACATAGCAGTATACACAGTAAACTACTGTGGAGGTGGATGGGAAGTTTTGAAACTCGCCGAATTCGCTCAGGGTAAGAGATACCATGCGTCGGTTGAGAAACCGTTATTACCTAGATAAGGGTGATAACCAGGAATGTACAATACAGTAGGAATAATGTATGGACAACTAAGTTCTAGGTTACCAAGAATCGCATAGCAGAAACTAGTGAGCCAACGATTCAAGTGTTGGATGTGAGTTGTGAATATGAGTGAATGGCTAATTATTAAAGCCTAGAAGTTTCACAGGCCAGAATCGAAACTGGTTATGAATTAAACAAACTCTAAAGAGAATTCTTGGTTAGGGACTAAACCGCCAATATGGCTAAGATCCTCAACCCAGAACACAGTGTATAATAAACCGCGTGGGGATTAAACACTTCACGACGGTAGAATGTTATAGCACAGTGAGTAAGTGATCGATTACGTGGGCGTAATCCCTTTTTAGGGGGGTAGAGCGTAAAGCCGCTTAGTGTGTTTTACCGTACAAGTGAACGTGAACTATGTTGTGCATAGCACAAAAATAATTTGTTATGATGGTTGGCATGGTTAATAATTGGTTATGATGGTTGGTTTGGTTAAAGGGTGGTAATTGCGCACAGAAGATGCGAAATACTATTGTGGTAGGTGTGACTACCTTGGTAATGGTTGTGGGTAAGTACAAGTACTAAGGAGTAAATAAACTCCTGGGGAACTAAAGCCCCAATGGTGTGTGTTCGCATAATACCAAATGTAACACGGTGTATGGTATTTTGATTAAAGACGTGTATATATATAGTGTGGTGATTTATGAAGGGTATGAAACTGACATGGAACCTAGAAAGAATTAGATTCCCTAGGTAACTTACTTAAAAGCGAATGGAGGTAATTGATAGACTAAGTTCTACCCCTTGGAGATGTAATGATTATGACTAGAGGATCAAAAGATAGAAAGTGGAATATGCTTGAATTAATTGTTGGTTGAAAATGAAGTGGGAGGTGGAACTTGATTTGCATGCGATCAAGGGAAGCCGAACACAAATTGGGGTGGAAGGATAGTTCAACACTGATGCTGATCACATCAGGGTTGGATGACTCTTGAAGCTCCCTATAAGTGGTCACAAATAACACCATTAAGAAAGGATGCAAAGAGCATAAGTTGGACTTGGAGTTGTATTGAATTTTCAAAAGGGTTTTCAATTGGTATTTCCAAAACAGTGGATTGATATTTTGAATAAAGGATTCTCTTGTTTACTAACCTGGTAAAGGATATTTTTGTAGTACTTGCTCACGAGCTGAGGACGTATGAGCCTTTGTCTTCGGACCGGTGACATGAGAAGTACATATGTTAACAATTAAGTGAATGTTTTGATCTCCCAAAGGAACGGGGACCAGCAGGTGTCCATCGCGACCGGGTTCTGCGGGGATCACAGTGTATATGTACTCAACGTGGGACTCGAGCCCATGAAGAGATGGAAAAGGTATTTCTATTTGTTATACGTTCTAAGGCATGTTGTGTGGTATGTGTAATAAATGTTACTTTGACCATGAGTCTTGATGTGGTTCAGTTCTGAATTGATTATGTTACTTGGGCCTATGAGTCCAAAGGTGGTCATGTTACCCAGACCTGAGAGTCTGAGGGTTGTTATGTGAGTACAATACTATTAAGGTACCCGGACCATTGAGTCCGAGGTAATCATGTGAGAATGATACGTTATGGATGGATGTGTATGTGAACCCGGACCTTCAAGTCCGAGGTTGTGGTGTAAGGTGTGTTGGTTATGGAAGTGTTTTATTATACAAGTAATTCCCGTATTCTAAACCAATGATATGTGGGAAGTGTGAACTTCGGGGACGAAGTTCTTTTAAGGGGGGTAGACTGAAATACCCCAAACCTAGGTATGTTGTTTAAGCATTAAATAATAAATTATTAAGACTAAAAAGAGTCTTAGAAACATTAGTAAACAATTTAATGAATAGTAAATACAATTAATTGCCTAAAAGGCAATAAGTACAAATATGCTCTACCTGGGATAGTCTTGATTAAGACTTAATAAACTTACCAAGACTTTACTTATATATTAATGAGTCTATTAAATAATTACCAAAGAAAACCGAGCTTGAAAACAAGTTAAAACACAAAATGTGCTTAAAGGAGTCATAAAGCACGTTTTTGAAAAATTGTCTTGTAAATGAGTTTTGAATGGCTAAATGTCCATCATTACTCTTTAATTAATATGTGTACTATTTGGTATCACATTTGGAAGTTTAAATCAATGGGAAATGATTTCGCTTCAAAGTGCCTTGTTATTATGAATAGTAACTAAAATAAGCTAGTTTGTAACATATGTTAACATGAGTAATTTAATTGACAAAAAAAAGACTAAATAACCCCTTTTGTTAAATGGGGGTCGGTTTGCATGTGGTGATCACCACCCGTACTACTAAGTGAGTAATAGTATTGAAAAAGCACTATTTGCTTTACATAATTAAATATCTTCAAAAGCAACTACAATCATTCATTCTCTTTCATTCTCTTGCTGTTTCACGTAGCCATCCCTTCCTTTCTCTCCTTCACGATCGAACAGCACCAGCACCAACATACAACTTCAAATCCTTGTAACTTCTTGCTCACTTGTCCAAATCTAAAACCGAGACCACCGATCTCTTAGTTTCATCAAGCTCTTCGACTTAGTCCTTCAAATCTTCAAGAGCTCCATTTTGGTGCCAAGAGGAATCTCCATGGAAGGAGCTTGAGTTCATCTTCACGTATTATTTTCTCCTTTGCTTCAAGGTAGGAAACTCAAAGAAAAATGGTGTTTCCTCTATGTTTTATGTTAACCAAAGGTAGCTTAAAATTCCTTTGGAAAATGAACGTATGTTGTCTGTTGAAACTACCTAAAGAGCCAAAGGTAAATGACTTAGAAAATGTTCTCAAAGAGACTAGTAAAAGACATACGTATTGTTTTGTGTTTTTTGCAGGTCAAAGGCAAATATATTGTGGAAATTCAGTGTTTAAGATTTATGCAGTTTAAATTGTGCACTATGTTGTTATGTGGTGTATATTTGGTGAAGTTTTGAGTATAAGAGTGTACTGGGAAGTTATACATTTGATGGGTGTAAAGACTTACACAGCAGGACATGAAAAATGCAGTACGTCAATCTTGTAGTTCGGTCCGGGACTTAGGGTGGATTACATCCCGGACCATATCAAAATAGGCCGTGAGTTGTATACAGATTCAGGTCCGGGACTTGGGTCTTGTACAAGGACCCGGACCAACCTTCTTAAATTACCGAGAGTTTGTTTGCCTAGAATGGTCCGGGACCTAGGACCTATGTGAAGTCCCGGACCACCCCATCAAAAGAAACCGAGAGAATGGTTAAGTATAGGTCCGGGACCTAAGTTAGGGACATGTCCCGGACCACCCTACCAAAATAAACCGTGGGTTTCTGTAAGTATTGATCCGGGACTTAAGGTAAGGACCAAGTCCCGGACCACTCTAAAAATGTTGTTTAAGGTGTGAAAATGATGTGTAATGATGGGGATTGATAAGTAATGATGTTATAAGGATGTTAAGGACATGTTAGGTGAGTTGTAATGACAATTTGGTGGGTGAAAAGTTAAGGTAAAATGGAAGAGAAAAACAAGTTAAAAATGCAAAGGTATTTAACTAGTTAACGGGGTTGAATCATGGTCTTTCGACGTTACACAAACATATTACCCCAATGTTAATGAAGGTAACTTTAATGTACCAGTTGTTCGAGAGTTGTTCGAGGAACGTAAGTGGACATGGTAGAGTGGACTCCGGCGACAGGTATGGTTTTCTTGCAACCTGTGTCCTACCGGATTACACCGGCTTGTATGCCAATGTGTTTTTCTGTGTGTTTGCCACCTTGTAAGATAAAACATGAAATGAGTTTATAGTAGTTCATTTATGTGGCGAATCTGGTCCCGATACCGTTTAACCTCAAATAAGTGTTAAACCTTAGCTAACTAAAACTAGGAACACATGAGAAATCGGTATACGGAGCTAACGACCCAAACCTTGGGAACGTTCTAACCACGGCTATGTGAGTTAGTTGTGTATGGTTATTGTTTGCAAGTGTGTGAACCTCCCTTGCATGTTTAACACGGTTGTGATACCGAATGGTGTGTGGATGTGATAGGTTCCATAATGGAGCTCTAACTACTTATAAGTATATGTACTAATGGGGGGTGAGGAGTCCGGTCATGTTCCGGCCACGCGTGTGATGGACGGGAGTCGATGTCATACCCGGTTCGACTCTCTTGGTGTGTGTTATGGTTGTTTACTCATTGGGTTTCCAATCTTCCCTTTAGCTTAACCAAAGCTATATTACTGACTCACGTCGGGCCACAGGGGCATACAATGGTTGTACTTGTGTTGTGTGGTGTGTTCGGGTCACCAAATCCGATCCACCTTTAGGAAGGTTACTCGCCCGAATAAGGACGTAGCGAGTGTTGTAACGAGCTTAGTATGAGGTTGGCTACAATCTCCAGGCTCATTATGTATATTAAGTATGGTGAAAGGTTCCAAGTGTGAACCATATTGTGGTGTTGTGTGTTAATGTTGTCATGGACTAAGGATGTGAACTCCGGTTAATAATAGGAGGTGTTCAAGGATAATTTGATTGATGGGTAAATGTCGTCTGTTAAGGAAGTAACTCCGTTAAGAGGAGAGCCACTCTAGGGTTAAAGGAAACAATGTTGATTTGTTATGTGTGGATGTGTGGACGTGTTGGTTGTTTGTTGAACCCTATAGTTGGGTGTATGCAATGTGTTGTGTGTTTATGGTTTACATGCAGGATTTAAATATAATCAACAGCATGCTAAGACGACAAATAGTTGTGCGTGGCCCGGTAGCATGCGGGCTGCGGGATTACCATACCAGCAAAGGTGCTGAGCCCCTTGGGGGCCACCCTTTTCTCCTTTTTCTATTTCAGGTACAAGGAGCTGGAAGCCGTTCGAGAGTAGGACGGGGTAGATGTTTGTACATGGGTAGTCATGTAAATTGAGCAAGTGTTGTAGGCGTAGTAAGACCGAAATTGTTATCGGCATTAGTTTGTAAATACTCGGTACAGTTGAAATGTATATGTAAAATAATTGTTGGAAATGGAATAAGGTTGTATTGTGTAGTTGCTCGGGGATCTAGTCCATCAGACCGATACAATGTGTATGTATAGCCTTGTTAGCCACGTGGGTGGTTAACGGCGTGTAACACCATTGTGATATGTAATGTAATAGTCGAGATTTCCGCTGCAGTTCGATGTGGTGTGTACGGAGGCAGTTGGGGGTGTTACATAAACTCAGTTAGCGTTTTCCAAAACATTCCACAAGTCAATCAGCAAAAATATCGGAGTACGAGAAATCGTACCTGGTCAACGCGTGTAGCAGTTCTAGCAAACTCGTGCAAACATTCAACAATTCTCTGAGGAACACTGAAGATAATTTACTATCAATAACCTGTACCCTAAGTTAAACTTAAATAAATTCCTCTCTTTTATTTCCAAATCTCAATTATCTTATGAGCCCTTGCTTAAATGTTATGTATAACCTTTGACTTATCAGTAGAAGGTTGTATAGCCCAAGGTTGTAGGATCAAGGAATGTATTTTATTAACACCTGCTAATTGTCCACTCCTATCCACTTTATTCATATTTAACCACAATCCTCACAATCAAGACTTTTGAGACCTTTATAACATAAATGTGTTTATATTATATAAACAACTAAGAATTCAATAATAATCTTAAGCTCAATACCTTTATTCTTAATTTAGAATAAACATTGTATTATGACCTATGATGGACTCATCTCAGAATACTATACTATTATTTCACAATGTAAAGATTATGATAATCCTTTTGTACTAAACTTCAATAAACTTAAGCCTTAAATACGTTTTAAATTGTTTTACAAAACCTAAGGTTTCAAAGGAATAACCTAATAAATTAATTTCATTTATTGTATTTAGGATGGACAATATCTCTACATAGAGTAGAATTTATCAGAGAATTAAATTCTGGTTCATAAGTGAAATTGTTAATTATTTAATAAGATAAACTATTATGAAAATTCTCATATTTTATATTCAAATAGCCTATCATTACTCCCCATTACCGTAAAGTATATCAATATAATATCTTATGTAACTTAGTTTTATCTAATAAAAGGTTCAAAGGTTTTAAGTATCAAATTCCTATTTATAAACCTTTCTCTAAATTCTCACCACTAAATACATCACTTCATTGTAAACTCACATCCTGAATATTGGTAATAAATATACTTTATATGGCTTATCTAATTCTAAGAAACTTAAGGATAATTATTTAGATAAATTTCCAAATCATCGTTTAATATAGATTATATCATAATCCTTTTAATGATTCTATCTTAAAATATTAAGTTATATTTCAATACCATAAATGTTAAGAAATGATTAAATCTAGACTTACTAATCCACCTCATATTTAGATGTAAAAGTATTTACTTATTTTATTATGGTTTATATATTAAGAACATCTAGATGTAAACGTATTACATTTGTTACCATTAATTATAGAATAAGATCTATTTGTACAACATTTTATGTAATCACAATTTTTCCTAAGTTTTAACTTATTAATTACTTAATCCCAATTTAAGATTTACATCCTGGTCATTGACAAATAATACTATACATGTATTTTAATATGGTTTTATAAAACCTTGGAAATTCAAAGGTAACTCTTAAGCCTAATACATAACTATAATTTAATACCACCTCATATAGTATTCTTCATTAGTATTATGTAGAGGTTTAGTTTAACTTATTAATTCCTCCGTATTATATTTCCTATAAGGTATTTAATTTTATTATGTTTAATGTATATATATTTTATATATACTAGGATTTGTTCAAAACATTATTTATGTAGTTTTATTGTATTTAACTATGTTTAATAACTTTAGGCATAACCACAACCGATATACGGTATATAAACTAAAGTGTTTCCTTTATTTATTTAATATATATAAGTATACCCGTATTAGAAATTAACTAAGACATTCCCTATGTAACTTATTATATTTAAACTATCTTATTACTACAACCTTAAACTGTATTCCAAGTATATTTCATAAAGTATTTCTTTTACTATATCATAGGATTCTAGCTCTTATAATATTTAGTTATCGTAAGTGTTAATTTAATTAGTTCCTTGTTTTACTCTAAGTTACTACTTTATTCCCTTTTTATAAACGCGAAAAATATATATTTATTCCTTAGTTTAATTAAAAATATTAACTCCCATATAATATAGTAAATAAAATGTAGGATAATTAAATTCCTTAATTTATATAAGTTTCTACTTAAGTAAGTATATATACATATATGAAATAATTTCACTTCTCTTAAAAGCTAATACAAAACATTATAAACTTACTGTTATAAAATGTTAATTTAGTTTCCCTTATTCTGCCCAGCTTAAAAGTTAATTAACAAACCATACTGTAATTTTTGGTTTCATTAAAAACCTTATATTATAGGTTATTCTTATGAAAAACTCATAAACACAATTTTTTAAAACCTTTTACCATTGCCCAAAACTTCCCAAATTTAATATACAGTAACTATAACAATTTAGACATATTACAAAATTTTAATTTCATAAAAATATCCTTTAATTTAGCCAAATAATTCCAGAAAACCCGTAACTTGTAAAAATCATAACTTATGTTTAAAAACTCCAAAACCAAATAATTTACATCAAAATAACTAGATTAAATAAGGAATCTATGGTTAAAATTTCAAGTCAAAATACATTCAGGAAGATATTTAAATTAACCGAACAAGTTAGGACTATTTACTGGAATTTTATAAACTTAT
Organism: Limonium bicolor; assembly: GCA_023374045.1. Taxonomy (NCBI): domain Eukaryota; kingdom Viridiplantae; phylum Streptophyta; class Magnoliopsida; order Caryophyllales; family Plumbaginaceae; genus Limonium; species Limonium bicolor. The sequence goes on along the minus strand of CM041776.1, from coordinate 347,785,187 downwards.
AATAATTCTTTAATAGCACGATCTAATCTCGGCCGTCCAATCTTTTAAAGCGAGATCGGACGGCCCTAATCTACAGAACGAAATCGAGTGATTCTTGTTTCTATAGTTTCGAAATCAAATTTCGGTTCTATTGATGCCAATTTCCCCAATTATAATGCAGTATTCGATGGAATTCGAATTCAGTTTGAAGTTAGGGTTCTTAATAGTTACAGAATTCAATTCGAAAACAAATCCGACAAATTCTCCTAATCTAACACGTAATTGATTAAATTGAGACATGGGTTAGGCCGGTAACAGGATTTCGAATGACAATAACGGAGCAATTGATCGGAAACTTACCAGAGTTGTGCGAATTGAGTGAATTCGAATTCAAAAATCTGGAAAAATTCGAACTTTGAGCAGTTCGCGAGGCCAACTTTGAGGATCTATAACTAGCAGTACAAATCGAGTTAGGCTATGTGTAAGGGCTCAATCGAAAGAGCAAACTTAGATCTACGTATTGATAACAAGAAACTAATCCTAACTGCAACATACAGAAAGAAATCGAAGCTAGAAGTTGCGAGATTACCTTGCGTTTTCTGGGAAGAAAACTGTGATTTTATGTGATGGTGAAACCGAGACTTTAGACACCTTGTTCTTCCAATCGGTTGAGAATTGGCTTAGTCCATAAACATGAAAGTTTTAGAGGAATTAGAGCTCTTCAAAACAAGCTAAAGAACATGAAATTTGGATGAGAAACGAAGAAGTTATGGCTAGTCGAAGTTACCTGATTCGAAGGGAAAAACTGGAATTGCAGTTTCGGTTTTTGCAGGGTGGCTACTTTGACTCGATTTTCCGGTTGATTCAGAACGAGTTAGGGTTTGTGAGTTATGGTTGTTAGAGGGAATGTAGGAGAAGACAACAAAGAAGACGGCACTCAAAAATTCCTTAAGATGAGAAAGTTATGAAGGTCACAAGATAGGTCAAAACCTGATTTTCTGTTCTGGGAATATAGGAGATAAATCTGTCTAAGTGTTGGGGCGTGATTACCGAGGCGGCGATGAGTCAGCTGGCCATGCCACGTCAGCCCTTAATCAAAATTTTGGCTCTAAACTTCATTTGATTATAACTTTGGCTAGGATGATCCGTTTTTTGACGTTCTTTTTATCGATCTTCATGGTTTTCCATAACCTATTTATTGGTATAGGTTTCATGGCCTGGTTTGACCATTCTCAAAAAGTCAACCCTAGTAAGGCTTAAAAGGCTGTAGGGTTTCTAGAATTTTATATTGACTTTTATGTTTCAGAACAATGTTCCAACACTTCCTAAAATCTTTATAATATAGTTGGAGTGTTTATAAATTTTCCCAAGATTTATTGACTTATAAATATTATTTAAATTCATAATACTATATAATAATATATAATAATTAAATATTTAATTGTATTCTTTAGAGTTAAATAGAAGGAATCCCCTAAAATAATTCCATAATTCCATATAATATTAATACTCATAATTCCATACAATAATTTAATATTCATAATTCCTTATACTAATTTAACATTCATGATTCCATATAATAATATAATACTTAATAGTATTATTAAAGGTTTAATAAAATAAATCCCCTAAATTAATTTAAATTAATTAGGGGTATTTCAAAAACGCTTGTTAATTTACCCGGTTTAGCACTATTCACTAACCGGACCCGTTTTCCTGAATTTCTCGTTTCTTTTATTTAATGGTTATTAAGCTCCCATCAATGTTATTTATAGTTATATAAACAACTATAATTTTTACGGGGTCGTTTGACTATTTAAAGTCGCGTTTTCGGGTTTTCTCGAAAAACACGCTTTATGACTCCGTTAGCGTTTTAACGCATTATTTAGATCAGTTTTCTTCAGGAATTTTTTCACACATGTTCTTAGTGTGTAATTATGGTATACAAATATATTTATAACCCTAATGAAGGTTATATACCTCCTAAAATAATTAAATACGTGTTTTCACGTTTTGTGACTTTTACGCATTTTCTTTTTCTTTTTGGTTTTATTTCTTCACCAACGATCTTAAGGACTTAATTAGCCTTAGAAAATCATAATCACATAATTAATTAACATATTAAGGTTTAGGGTATTTCAATCTACCCCCCTTAAAAGAACTTTGTCCTCAAAGTTCCACAATTCACATGCATCATTTAATTAGAATACAGGGATTACTTTCACAACATAACTCTCTACATCAACATACACCGGATGTAAACTTTAGGACTCATGGTCCGGACAACATAACAACCTTCAGACTTTAGGGTCTGGATAGCATATCAACTTTAGGGCTCATAGGCCCGGATAACATATACCACACATATCACACAACATGTCTTAGCATGTATAACAAACAGAAATACCTTTTCTATCTCTTCATGGGCTCGAGTCCCATGTTGAGTACATATACACTGTGATCACGTAGAACCCGGTCGCGATGGACACCTTCTGATCCCCGTTCCTTTGGGAGATCAAAACAATCACATACATTTTTAAAATATACTTCTCATGTCACCGGTCCGAAGACAAAGGCTCATACGTCCTCATCTCGTGAGCAAGTAGTACGAAAATATTCTTTATGAGGTTAAGTGGAATGAAATCCTTCCTTTGAAAATACCATTTAAGAATTTTGGAAATATTTATTGAAGTCTTGAAAGTACCAATTGAAAGTTTTAAAACACCAATTTAAAATTTTTTGAAAACGCAATACAACTCCAAGTCCAATTTGTGTTACTGCATCTTGTTCTTAACGTGATTATTTGTGACCACTTATAGGGAGCTTCCAGAGTCATCCAACCATAATGTGATCAGCATCAGTGTTGAACTATCTTTCCACTCCAATTTGTGCTCAGTTTCCCTTGATCACATGCAAATCAAGTTCCACCTCCCACTTCAATTTCAACAAGCGACTAATTCAAACATTTACCATTTTCTATCTTTTTAATCTTTCTAGTCGTAATCATAGAGCAGTACATCTCCAAAGGATGGAACTCTGTCCATCAATTATCCTCAATTTGCCTCAAGTCAACTTACCTAGGGAATCCTATTCTCACCAAGTTCTTCATCGGTTTCCTACCGATTCATACATCACAATACTATGTATGTGTATATATATATTTTTATCACCATCACGATACACAATACTATATATATATTACCAAAATCACAATACACATCATTATATTTGTCTCAAATAAACTATACTATCGGGGTTTTAGTTCCCCGGGAGTTTCTCTACTCCCATACACTCATATCCACAAACCACTTATAACAATGGTATTCGCATCTTCTGTGCGCAATTACCACAATTAAACCATGAATGAATACGTATGTTCATGTACCATACGCACCAATCATCAGAACAAAGTATTTTATGTTATACACCACATCATAATAAATTATTTTGTGCTATGCACAACATTGTTCACGTACACTTGTACGTAAACATTCACTAAGCGTTTTTGCGCTCTACCCCCCTTAAAAGGGATTACGCTCGCGTAATCTACCATATGTTATTACTTAACCTTGGTTTAAAATGTTCTGCCATCGTGAAGTGTTTTAACTTCCACGTGGTTTATTATACAATGCGTTCTAGTTAGAGGATCTTAACCATATTGGCGGTTTAGTCCCTAAACCAAGAATTCTCTTTGGAGTTTATTTAACTCATCACCGGTTTCGATTCTGGCCTATGAGGCTTCTTGTCGTTAATAACCATCCATTATTCATATTCAATGTATCTGAAGCATGGGTTCACTGGCCTCTGATGCACAACTGTGACAACTTAGAGCTTAGTTTGCCCGATTCGTTATGCTTACTGTATTGTACATCTCCCATTTATCACATTTATCTTGGTAATAATGGTTTCTCAACCGACGTGTGGTATCTCTTACCGTGAGCGAATTCGGTGAGTTACAAACTTTTTATCCATCCTCATGATAACTTATTGTGTATACTGCTGTATTCTCAATGATTGACTTGATTTCTTCTGACTTACTGTCGGTTGAGATTGAGCTACCACCTAATGTGTAGTGCTCTCTCGGTTACTTTCAACATTTGAGGTATATTGCATACCGGTATTTGGTATTTAGTGCTACTGTAGTCACTTATTCTTCATCATGCCTCCACATTCAGTTTGTACATGAATTCTTTCCTTTGTACGACCTTGCATTTCCTATGCATCGGTCATTATAGTGTTATAAGCCTTTAGTTGTTCTACCACAATTAACATCTTCCCAACTTCCTAGCTATCTCACTCGATCATTACCGCGCAAGCGCAATACCAAAACACTCAGTCATACAGAGTGCAGAGGCGTAAACTCTTGGCAGTAAGTCTCTTATGCGATTGCCATAGGAATTCACATTGTGTTTCATTGGGATTCTTATCACATAGTACTGGCTACTGGCTTACTGCCTAGTTTATTTGCTATCACTTACCGTTATATCTCCATTGGGTTTAAATCATAACTGTGCTCAGTTGCCATATTATCGTTTAACAATACTTATACAACGGTCGCTTATTGCGCACCGTGTTCTACTTCTTGCACAACAATAACTTACATGGTATCCACTGTCATGTTAGCTTTACACATGTACTTCATCGTTCTCATTCTGGTTCGTCACACACTTGGATGACTACTGAATGCACTATATTTTTTTTGAGTCTTTATGCTCCTTGAGCGTTGTTCACTCTTCATTTAGCATCACATACCTATGGTGGTTGCTATTAGACTTATTACTCTTCCGGTCTCCACAATTGGTACAAACGCTTCTATACGTATTATTGTTGTTCAAATCGTTCTTGGGTAATAACAATATGGTCAATCCTTAACATATTTCATGAACTTGATTCACTACCTACCGCTCCCACGGTTTCGCCATTTCGAGAGGTATCCCCACTTTTAAAGTAGTGGTTCGTTCTCCGCTCTATACACTTATACAACATAAACTTTCGTAATCAATTAAATTTGCATAACACATTTGGTCTGTGGCTTATAAGCCTCATTGCCTCTAGCTCTACTCTCACACACATTTTACTTATCCGTACACCATCCCATGGTGTGGAGGTTGTATTGGGCTCCCTGACGAGGTCGTTGCATCACGCTTCCTCATACGGGATGCCCTTAAGAATGTCCGTTTACCTCCTGACGACTTATGTTTAAACCGGGTATAGCTTCAACTCTTGTGTTTCAATCACGACATTTCGTTCAACACTTGTTGACCCACACCCTTTTAGGACAGCTCCTGGGTGTTACTAGGTTGTGCCATTACATCTGGCTTGTATACTTTTAGTTAACTACATCGCCTTGCGTTCTTTATGGGTTTATCTATCTTCTTCTGTGAAGATCGATATTTCCTGGTAGTCTGGGTGATCATTTCGGAGTTTCATCCCGTCCGTTGCACATTAACATGTCCATACTAGGCATTGGCCTTACTATGTATAGACTGGGTATTTGTTCCAGCTATCATATTTTATTCCTCGGGGTCTTGAGACATATGAGATGTCTTTACTTACTAGTCAGTGCGCTCCACACTTCTTGACTCATAAACACTTTCTTGAAATGGATTCACTAATTCTTCTAGTCTCGTTAACTTAACTGGGTTCCTTTACTTCGTCCATTCTTGGCAATTCGTTGCTCTTGTTTAACTTTTACTGCTGACCGTAGTATGGAGTCGACTACTTCCCGTGTTCCTGACTCTACTCGTATACCTATGTGGGGTACCCTGCTGTAACACCCCTACAACGCTCCTATCACCTACCGAAGTCGCAGCGGAAATAACCAACCGAATAATAACTATCGCTTTGGGTTACAACGCCGTTAACCACCCACGTGGTTAACTAGGCAGAATAAATACAAGTGTATCGGTCTGATGATCAGACTCCCGAGCATAGTAACTAACATTCATATAAACCATAAGTAACCATACCGAGTTTTAATTTACAATCATCTCCAACCATAAGCATCCATAACTGTATAACAAGGTATCAACAGTACGCCTCGGGAGCACAGGCACATCCCGGGCTCAACAACCTACTTAACCAAAAGTATATCTACCGCCTGGGACCTAGAGCCACTCAGCCTCTTCGATCCTATCCTGCAATCAAATAAAATATGGGGCCCCCGAGGGGGTCAGCACCTTGCTGGTATGGCTAACGCGGCCATCGACTAACGGGATACGCGCAACCAATTGTCATAATAACATGGCATTCATTTTAGAACAACCAACATATATATATACATATATACCATAGCATAGCAAGGGAAATTGCATAGCATCACAACATCAATGCATAACACCACAAACTTGGTCCTCACAAGGAACCTCCCACCATAGTTAGTATACCAAGAGAGCCTAGGGGTTTTTCCCAACCCATGTTAAGCTCGTTACCATCCTCGTTACCATCCGGTTATGTAGGACGGTTAACTTATACCAAGGTGTGTCGGATATAGTAATCCCGAGCACTCCGAAATAACATACGTATGCCCCTATGGCCCGACGTGAGTCAGTAACTAGCTTTGGATAAGCTAAGGGAAGGTAGAAACCAAATTGGAATACTACTATACATACACCAAGAGAGCCGAACCGGATATGATATCGACCCCATCCATCACACCGTGGCCGGAACAACCGGACTCCTCACTCCCCCGGTTAGCACTTGTTAATGTACACACAACATTTGTTAAGTCACATAGAAGCAACATTTAGGTCTTGTTAGACACACCAAGGGATAGGAGTCATAATACCACAACACCATAATATATAACAACTGTAAACTCTTTTCATGCCTTAATCTTATAAGGTCGTAAACACTCAGAAAACAAACAACACCCAAGCCGGTGTAAACCGTTAGGCAACAGACTGCAAGAAAACCATACCTTGGTCCTTGCCTTGTTTCGTTCCCACCTTGAGAGAATCCTATACACATTAGTAAGGTCGGTTAATTAATTATTTAACTTCACACTTACTATATATTCAACATGCTTGTATGACATGTTTTAAGGCCTATCCTACCCTAGGTTACCTTCATTAAACACCCTAGGGTTAACTAAATAAGTCACATTCTTTTCTGTTTTTTTTTTTACATGTTTTGGTCCGACCGACCCACCGTCCGACCCACAACTGGGTCGGACCCTCCCAGTGGTCTTCGGGTCTGAAAAACTTTACCTTGACCGACCCATGTCCGACCCACCATTCTGGGTCGGTCCATGTGCGAACATCTTCCTAACATTTTACAGAGGCTCGACCGACCCATGTCCGACCCACCCTTCTGGGTCGGACCATCACCGAACATTTCCTAACACTTTACAGAGGCTCGACCGACCCAAAAACTGGGTCGGCCCCTGGGTCGGTCGCCTCCTAACCTTACCCAAACTTTGCCAATTCTTCACCAACCTTCTCCTAAGGCCTCTTAATGCTTCCTAGCAACATTTGGTAACTTTATACCCACATACAACATCCATGAAACTCATTTTCTAACTTCTTAAGCCTTTACTTATTTCCTTGTAAAATTCCTTAAAACTTAGTTATTTCTACTAGGTTCCTAGATGGTGTCTCTCACCTATGGTAACTACTATCCCAAAATGCTTTCTCCTTAACTTAAACACATCTCCCAAGCATCATCTCTCACCACTAATTCCTCATCTCCTTCTTGAAACTCTTTCCTAGTGTACACTTCTCCTTATTTTACCAAAGTTTGCCTAGGTATTTACCTAAGTCCCAAAGTGACTTTGGTACCTACTTAAATCTCAAGATCATGCCTAAGTCCTTATTACACTATAGAATGTTTCCTAGTTCATCAAAATTCCTTAAGAACATCATAAACTTCTTATTCATCTCCTACACTTTCTAACTCCCAATCTTCATGTAAACACTTAAAACTTCTTGCTTCTTACCTAAATTTTGACATGGATTCCCCTAGAACATTACTAAGCCTAAACACTTTACCTTCTCCTTTAAACACGCAAGAACATCTAAAATCACCAAGAACACTCTCATACACATTTTCACCAAATTTACACCACATTACAATATAGTGCACAATATAAATTGCATGGCACTTAGGCCCTTAAAATGCATGGCTCTTAGGCCCTTAAAGTGCCTAAATCATAAACACTGAATTTCCACAATATATATGCCTTTAACCTGCAAATACACTCAACACACATATGCCCTTTACTAGTCCCTTGAGAACACTTTACTAAGTCATTCACCATTTGCTCTTTAGGTAGATTTTAATAAGCATTTATAAGCTCATTTCTCCTAAGGCATTAAACAACATTTAAGTTAGTAGATTTACCTCTTTTCCCAAAACACTTCCTTCTTGATTCCTTACAAAACCGTATGGTATTTTGGTTCCTTGTCAAGTTCTAGACAATGTACAAACACCATAATGAGTATTCAAGCTTTGAGCTTCATCTCATTGTAAACCCTAATTTGACATAGTTTCAAAAACATAATGTAATTGTTTTACCTTGATCTTGAAGGGAGTTTGAATATATAACAAGAGAGGACTCCACCTAGTCCATGAAGAGTTGAAATGAAGCTAGAACAAAGTCACACAATGAGCTATATCAATGTGTATTTTCGGACATGACAAAAACAAGGAGGAAACTTGATTTTTGTTTGAGATCCTTACCTAGAAGTAAAGGAGAGTGAATAATATGTAGAAAATCCAAGCTCAAGCTCCTTCAATGGTGGAACACCTTGCACCGAAATGGAGCTCTAGGAGTTTTGAGAAGATAGGAATGAAGAGCTTGATGAGAGGAAGAGATTGGTGGTATTTGTTTTTGATTTGGACAAGTGAGCAAGATTTGGCAAGAGCTCAAAGTTTGGTTTCAATGGTGGTGTGGTGTGCTAGCCAAACCGTGAGATAGAGCAAGAAGGGGGGAGAGAGAGCAACCGTGTAAGATGAGGAAAGGAAGGGAAATGAGGAATGAGATAGGATTTGCTTTTAGAAGATATTTAACTTATAAAGGGAATAGTACCTTAGCTAGTCATCTTTATTTACTTAACAAAGTAACAAGAGAGTGGTGAGTCACCCCTTAAGAAAACCGGCCCCCTATATAATAATGAGGGTATTTTAGTCTTTGTTTGTCAATTTAATTACTTATACTACATATGTTACAAAATAGCTTATAAAAAGTACTATTCACCTATACAAGGCACATAGAAGTGAAATTTTTGATTTCCCACTAATATAGCCACCCAAATGTGATACTATATAGTACACATATATTTAAGAGTAATGATGGACATTTAGCCATTCAAAACTCATTTACAAGACAATTTTCAAAAATGTGCTTTAAGACTTCTTAAAGCACATTTTGTGTTTTAACTTGTTTTCAAGCTTGGTTTTCTTTGGTAATTGGTTTAATATGTCATTAGTATATAAATGAGGTCTTGGTAAGTTCATTAGGTCTTACCCAAGCCTATTCCAAGCTTAGAGCACATTTTGGCTTATTGACTTTAAAGCATATTTGTGTTTCCTTTTGTTTAAATTTGTTTACCAAGGTTTCTAAGACTCTTTTAGTCTTAAATAAATCATGTTTTAATGTCTAACCAACATACCAAGGTTTGGGGTATTTCAATCTACCCCCCTTAAAAGAACTTTGTCCCCAAAGTTCATACTTCCCCATATCTTAATATTAGAACACGGGAAACATCTTATAACACCACACTTCCAAAACATCATTACCAACCTTACCATCATTCTTACACCACAACGGACTCAAGGTCCAAACCACACAATACCACAACGGACTCGAGGTCCACACCACATAATACCATTCAGACACAACGGTCTGTAACAAACATAGACAATGTATACATATACATGTCGTATACAACCATAACCGAAAGGCTCTACCCCCCTTTAAAAGGGGTACGCCCGTACCCTATACATAGGAACACTAAGAAGCAAACAATGACGGGTTGCTTCGCCTTCATCTTTTCTTCCAGCTCCCAAGTGGCCTCTCAACGTCCTGGTTAGACCAGAGGACCTTCACCAGTCTCACGGACTTATGGCGAGTGTCTCGAGTCTTAGTGTCCAGAATCCGTACGGAGTCTCCACTGATCGCATGGTCGGCTCTAAAGTTAGCCTTTCAGCTGAAGACATGAGAGGATGAGACATATACTTCTTCAACTGGGACACATGAAAAATCATGTACCTTGCCCAGCTCGGCGGGTAAATCAAGTATAAGCTACCGGGCCGACGCTCCGTCACAACATAAGGACCTACATACTTCGGGCTCAATTTGCCCTTCTGGCCAAAACGAAATATCCCTTCATGGGGGATACCCTCAAAAATACCTGATCGCCTACAGCGAATCCAGGTCACGTCGGGCGCACATCTGCGTACGACTTCTGTCTATCTGAGCTGCTCTCATATTGCCCTGATCTGGCGAATTCTGCCTGAACTTGCTCAAGTATCTGGTCCTATAATGACCGTCTCACTCGATTCATCCCAGCATAATGGTGTGCGGCATGGTCTACCGTACAATGCCTGGAAGGGAGACATCTTGATCGATGCGTGATAACTGTGTTGTAGCTAAACTCGATAACTTTCAATCCAGCTGGTGAAAATCAAGTGCACATGCACGTAGCATATCCTCAAGTGTCTGTATAGTGCGCTCACTCTGACCATCGGTCTGTGGGTGAAACGCCGTGCTCAATTTCAGTTCAGTACCAAGTGCCTCTCGTGTAGACTTCCAATATCTGGATAAGAATCTGGTATCTCTGTCAGTACTATCGTCTTTGGTACACCATGATGTCTTACAATCTCTTTATCGAATAATTTGCCAATTTTGCCACTTTCCAGGTGTCTTCATCGGAATGAATCGAGACACCTTGGTCAGTCGGTCAACTACCACCCAAATCATATTTAGACCTCCCTTGTAGGCGGAAGCCCTACCACGAAGTCCATAGATATGTCATGGAACTTCCACTCCGGCACTGGCATTGGCTGCACCATACACCAGGCCGTCGGTGCTCAAACTTGACTTCTGACAAGTGAGACACTCAACACATAGTCATTACATCCTTTTCATTCCAGCCCACCAGAAGTATCTTTTCATACCTTTGTACATCTTTGAAGCTCCGGGGTGAACGAAGTAGTAGAACAATGGGATTCACTCAGTATGCGCTCCTTCGGCTCAGCGCTACTCCTCGGTATACACAACCGGCCATTGAGCCTAATCAGGTCATCATCGTGGAGTCTGAAGTCGTACTTCTGACCCTCGAATGTGCCATCAATAAGCTTCTGTCTAATTTCCACCATATACTGATCCGTCATTGAGTACTCCGCACCTCTTCAACCAAGCCAGTATGAGAGACTAGCGAATGGAGAGAGTGTGACTCGGCGACTCAATGCGTCAGCTACACGTTTGCCTACCTCATGTACTGTAAATCAATGTATAATCATTCAAGAATTCAACCCACCTTCTCTGCCTCATGTTCAACTATTTCTGAGTGAACAAGTATTTCAAGCTCTTGTGGTCAGAATAAATCGTCACACTTACCCCATAAAATGATGTCGCCATATCTTCAGTGCGAAGACAATGGCCCCCAATTCTAAGTCGTGGGTAGGGTAGTTCTCCTCATGCTTCTTCAGCTGTCGGGAGGCGTAAGCCACGACCTTCCCGTGTTGCATCAACACACAACCCATACCCCTGCCTGATGCGTCGCAATAGACCTCAAAACCATCTGGACCGTCTGGTAATGTCAGAACCGGTGCAGATGTCAGAGCATCCTTGAGACTCGTGAAAGCTCTCTCCAGTCGACTGTCCACTCGAATGGTGCATCCTTTTTCATCAAGGAAGTCATCGGCTTCAAGACACTGGAGAAGTCCTTCACAAATCTCCTATAGTAACCGCCCACCGAGGAAGCTCCTGATGTCGGTAACTGTCTTCGGCCTAGGCCAGGTGCGCACTGCATCCATCTTGCCGGATCAACAGCGATCCCGGCCTCAGATATCACATTCCAAGGAATGATACTTGGTTCAACCAAAATTCACTTTAGAAAATTTATCATACTCTGATTCTTTCTCAACGTCTGCAATACATCTCTAGGTGGCTTTCATGCTCAACTCTCGATTTCGAATACACAGTATGTCATCGATGAAGACTACCACTGATTTGTCCACTGATCTTGGAACAAACGGTCAAAGTCCATGAACTTTGCTGGGCATTTGATAAGCCAACGGCATAACGGTGAACTCATAGTGCCCATACCTAGTCTGAAAGCTGTCTTTTCGAGTCACTGTCACGGATGGCAATCTGGTGATATCCGGAACGTAGGTCTATCTTGGAGAATACTGATGCTCCCCTAGCTGATCAAATAATCGTCGATGCGTTGTAAGGGCGGTTCTTCACCGTAACAGCATTCACTCCCGTAATCAATACCTAGGCGGATACCGTCCTTCTTCTCACGAAGTCGCGTGTGACCTGACCATGGTGACTCTGTATGTCCGCTGATCTTGCCTTGTCTGTTAGTCAATATGCTATGGCTTCATGCTCCAAGACTTCTGACTGCAGCCACGTTCGAACTCTGAATGAGTGCGGTTCCATAACCTTAGCTTCTCCTATCATGCCATGGCGACTTCCGTTCTTCACCATCAGGAACGTACCCCTCACATTCTGGTGCATATGAAATGAGATCCCTCTAGTCCTATTGATACAGTATACATCTGATTCCCTTCTGTAACACGTCTCAGTATGTCGCATCACCGCATGGTTTCCATGATCGGGTCGGATTTCCACTGGAAGCATTCCCGATCTCACATATTTCTTCAGGCGCGCCCCATGGTGACACACTATGGCGGTAAAGCCCTTGTCGAGTAGTCTCGCCTGCCCTTGAGTCTCTGATCTCCTGCTGAGCCAATCATAGTAAGGTGCTTTTGCAATTGGTCCCGTGCCCGAACCAAGTCGATCTCAAATTCAACCTCTCGTGGTGGCGGCATGCCCGGCAGTTCCTTAGGAAATACATCAGGAAACTCCGGACTACCGGCACATCTGTGCTAAACTCTGGATCTCTCTCTATGTCCTGGACATAGCAGAGGTATACATCATTTCCCCGTCGTAACTCACGATACATGGCCATGGCGGTGATGATCTGTGTGAAGGCTCCCTGGGCCTCTGGCGGTATGATATAGTAACCCAGATGGACTCCTAAGAAGCATCGATGCTCGGCACATAGGATTCTACCCTTGTACCGCTCCAACCAGTTCATCCCGATGATCACATCAAAACCCAGTCCTCGAACTCTATCAAGTCGATCGGAAACTCCTCATCTATGATTCGAACGACAGCATCTCGGTGTAGCGGGTACATCTGATCTGCTCTTTTGACGGGAGAGTGACCACGAAGTCTGGCATCTCTTCCCATCTAACCCCAGTCCTTCGCAAATGATAGCGAAATGAATGTGTGTGAGGCTCCAGAGTCGAACAAAATCGATGCATCCACGCCATTCACTGAAAGGTACCGGTGAGGATTGTGCCGCTCTTGCCGGCTTCTGCCTTATTGCAGACACTCAGTATACCTCCCGTTCCGAGTGCACAGCCTAATTCATTGGCAAACTAATAAGTATTGGGTAACAACACGTTGATATGATTCAACAACTCCACTTTATTCATTAACACCCCTTTTTACAACATTCATTGGCTTATACTGTCGCCATGATTCACACTTACAATATCCTTAATACATACTGGTTCACCACATAATTATCCAGGCTTAAAACTGCCTGAAGGTCAAATTCAAACGTCCGGGTTTCATGTGTGTGGCATTGATCACTGCCGACGGTGCGGTATTCAGTTTGATCTTTCTGATGCCATGGTATAGCATCCTCGATTGCCCACCCATGATTAATACATCCCCCGATTTCAGAAGTAGCTTCTTTGCGAGATCAGCACGCTTCTGCTCGCCATATACAAACACAGCGGTATCACCAATGGACCAAGACACCACGGGTACTCCCTTACTTAGAGACTCGGGTGACTCGTCCTTGTCTTGGTGCATACCCAAACGTCCACCTTTCTGGTAGAAGTTTACAATGCATAAATCTGCCCTTACACTTGGAATTGATTCCGTCTCAACTTGCTGAGCAATTCCCACGGCGTGGTTACGACCGCGTGGAACTCCTCTGGTATGCTTGCTACTGTTGCTCCATCTTCAGCTCGTACTTCTTGATATGACTTGGTGTAAGGGTTCCAGTCCTTACCCATGCACATCATCTTCAATTGCATCCTTGCTCCGTTCGGGTATTCGGGTGTGTAGAACCCTCCTGGTTTTGCTCCAAGTTCGTCGCATCGTCTGATGATGTGGATTTGTGCTTCCGGTGTCAGGTATCCATTTAAGAGTATCATACCTGGCTGGATAACCTGACATTGCTCCAATGGAAAGTCGTTGATGTTGATGGCGGCTTCTTCAGGGTTTGGTGCGGGTGGGATTGGATAGCAGATATTGAAGGTTCCTAAGTTTCAAATTGCCTAATTTAGGTGTTTTCCACATTATGTTTTAACTCTTTACTTATATGTTTATACCCTTAGACTTGCTAACACTCATGCATGAAATGCGGTAAGCAATCACTTTTTCATTTATCAGTTTAGGCGGTACCTGGTCTCGAAGAGGATCCTGGTGCCTCAGACCGGTCCACCACATTCAGGGTGGCCTTGCCGGACCCCGTAGCCTTCCCCTTCTGGGATTCAGTGTACTTCTTGTCAGAAGTCTGCTGAGTAATCGCCTTCGGGCCTTCAGTGGTCGTGGTAGTGTTACCCTTCCACTGCCCCTTTGGCTTGTAGTTTCTGCCGTTGGGGTTCGTCCAACACTCAAACTCACGGTGCCCCATCTTCTGGCAGTGACGGCACCTCACATCATTCCCCTTGCAGTCTTTGCCGGGGTGGTCTCCATTGCACCACTTACAGTAAAAGTGGCGCTCCGGTTCAGAACCCGCGCTAGCTGCTATAACAACACACAATCAATACTCTCTTTCCATCTCAACAACATACACCTCAACTAGATACACATGGTTAAGTAATTACCCTTAGGCGGGTAGGAGCGTAGAGGCTTCGCCGCATACGCGTACGTGAGCTTCAGTGGCTCATCAGCTGTGGTGGTCTGGGCTTGGCCCTTGTCACCCTGGTACTGGCCCTTCTGGGGCTGAGGGTAGGGTTTCTTCTTCTTTCCTCCCCCATACCCTTGCTGATTTTGGCCCTCGTTGGTGGCCTTGCGCTTGAGCGCATTTTCCTCGTCCCTCAGACGGACGGTAATTTCAACCTTTGCAGCGGCATGATAGCACTCCTGAATTTTAGGATGTCAGTCATGCCCCGCAAAACAAAACTCACCAACTCACATTAGCATTCACTCATGGTATAAATTGATTCACAATAGGTACTCTAATTACCTGCAAGGTGGTATACTCAGCTGGCCCCATCCCATAGCGGAGACGGTGGCTCAGTCCATTGTAGAACCGGTTCACCACACCCGTTCGAATACCCAAGTCTGGTAACAGGTGGATAAGGCCGGTGAATGCGGTATAGTAGTCATCAACCGACATCTTATCCCCCTGCTTCAGACTGTCAAGCTCGAGGCGCTTTGCCTCCTGCACATGCACCGGGTAATACTTGGCTCGCAGCAGAGCCGTGTACTCCCTCCATCCAAACTCAGGATCAGTCATCCTGTCCTCCCTCACCAGTTTCCACCAACTCTGTGCCGACCCCTTCAAGTAGTAGGCGGCAAGTCGGACCTTAGCCTCAGCAGGTACGGCCAAAGTCTCGTAGGCGGTCTCCAACTCGGAGATGTACGCCTCTAGCTTACGGGGATCGGTCTCCCCATGAAATGATGGCGGCCTCAGATCAGCCAGCGCCTTGACCCAATTGGTCTCACGTGGCGGTGGTGGTGGTGGCTGAACTCCGGGCTGTTCCCCCTGCTGCACCGCACTACAATCTGGGGGACCATCTGGGCTACGGCGGCTGCAACTGCCTCAGCCATAGTCTGTGCCGTAGGTTCTCGCCCTGGTCACCCATATCTCCAGTACCGCGTCCGCGGCCTCGACCTCGCGGTCTACCTGACATCTGAATTCATATGAATATTCATTAGCATTATGCTTGCACACTTATCGGTCCAATGGTTATAACATCTTCCCGACAACCAGGTAATTCCACACTTAGTTAGTGGTTAACCCTTCCAAGTCCGCTCATTTAGGTAACTGTAGCTAGGTTTCCTAACTCGGTATATTCCTAAGCTCGGTATTCTAGTCATCAGAGCGATACTTCGCTCTGATACCACTTTTTGTAACACCCCTACAACGCTCCTATCACCTACCGAAGTCGCAGCGGAAATAACCAACCGAATAATAACTATCGCTTTGGTGTTACAACGCCGTTAACCACCCACGTGGTTAACTAGGCAGAATAAAATACAAGTGTATCGGTCTGATGATCAGACTCCCGAGCATAGTAACTAACATCAATATATACCATAAGTAACCATACCGAGTATTTAATTTACAAATCATCTCCAACCATAATCATCCATAACTGTATAACAAGGTATCAACATGTACGCCTCGGGAGCACAGGCGCATCCCGGGCTCAACAACCTACTTAACCAAAAGTATATCTACCGCCTGGGACCTAGAGCCACTCAGCCTCTTCGATCCTCATCCTGCAATCAAATAAAATATGGGGCCCCCGAGGGGTCAGCACCTTTGCTGGTATGGCTAACGCGCAGCCCATCGACTAACGGGATACGCGCAACCAATTGTCATAATAACATGGCATTCATTTTAGAACAACCAACATATATATACATATATACCATAGCATAGCAAGGGAAATTGCATAGCATCACAACATCAATGCATAACACCATAAACTTGGTCCTCACAAGGAACCTCCCACCATAGTTAGTATACCAAGAGAGCCTAGGGGTTTTTCCCAACCCCATGTTAAGCTCGTTACCATCCTCGTTCCATCCGGTTATGTAGGACGGTTAACTTATACCAAAGTGTGTCGGATATAGTAATCCCGAGCACTCCGAAATAACATACGTATGCCCTATGGCCCGACGTGAGTCAGTAACTAGCTTTGGATAAGCTAAGGGAAGGTAGAAACCAAATTGGAATACTACCTATACATACACCAAGAGAGCCGAACCGGATATGATATCGACCCCCATCCATCACACGCGTGGCCGGAACAACCGGACTCCTCACTCCCCCGGTTAGCACTTGTTAATGTACACACAACATTTGTTAAGTCACATAGAAGCAACATTTAGTCTTGTTAGACACACCAAGGGATAGGAGTCATAATACCACAACACCATAATATATAACAACTGTAAACTCTTTTCATGCCTTAATCTTATAAGGTCGTAAACCTCAGAAAACAAACAACACCCAAGCCGGTGTAAACCGTTAGGCAACAGACTGCAAGAAAACCATACCTTGGTCCTTGCCTTGTTTCGTTCCCACCTTGAGAGAATCCTATACACATTAGTAAGGTCGGTTAATTAATTATTTAACTTCACACTTACTATATATTCAACATGCTTGTATGACATGTTTTAAGGCCTATCCTACCCTAGGTTACCTTCATTAAACACCCTAGGGTTAACTAAATAAGTCACATTCTTTTCTGTTTTTTTTTTTACATGTTTTGGTCCGACCGACCCCACCGTCCGACCCACAACTGGGTCGGACCCTCCCATGGTCTTCGGGTCTGAAAAACTTTACCTTGACCGACCCATGTCCGACCCCCATTCTGGGTCGAAGTCCATGTGCGAACATCTTCCTAATTTTACAGAGGCTCGGACCGACCCATGTCCGACCCACCCTTCTGGGTCGGACCCTCACCGAACATTTCCTAACACTTTACAGAGGCTCGACGACCCAAAAACTGGGTCGGCCCCTGGGTCGGTCGCCTCCTAAACCTTACCCAAACTTTGCCAATTCTTCCACCAACCTTCTCCTAAGGCCTCTTAATGCTTCCTAGCAAACATTTGGTAACTTTATACCCACATACAACATCCATGAAACTCATTTTCTAACTTCTTAAGCCTTTACTTATTTCCTTGTAAAATTCCTTAACACTTATGTATTTCATACTAGGTTTCCTAGATGGTGTCTCTCACCTATGGTAACACTATCCCAAAAAGCTTTCTCCTAACTTAACATCATCTCCCAAGCATTCATCTCTCACCACTAATTCTCATCTCCTTCTTGAAACTCTTTCCTAGTGTACACTTCTCCTTATTTTACCAAAGTTTGCCTAGGTATTTACCTAAGTCCCAAAGTGACTTTGGTACCTATTAAATCTCAAGATCATGCCTAAGTCCTTATTACACACTATAGAATGTTTCCTAGTTCATCAAAATTCCTTAGAACATCATAAACTTCTTATTCATCTCCTACACTTTCTAACTCCCAATCTTCATGTAAACACTTAAAAACTTCTTGCTTCTTACCTAAATTTTGACATGGATTCCCCTAGAACATTACTAAGCCTAACCACTTTACCTCTCCTTTAAACCAAGCAAGAACATCTAGAATCACCAAGAACACTCTCATACACATTTTCACCAAATTTACACCACATTACAATAGAGTGCACAATATAAATTGCATGGCACTAGGCCCTTAAAATGCATGGCTCTTAGCCCTTAAAGTGCCTAAATCATAAACAATGAATTTCCACAATATATATGCCTTTAACCTGCAAATACACTCAACACACATATGCCCTTTACTAGTCCCTTGAGAACACTTTACTAAGTCATTCACCATTTGCTCTTTAGGTAGATTTTAATAAGCATTTATAAGCTCATTTCTCCTAAGGCATTAAAACAACATTTAAGTTAGTAGATTTACCTCTTTCCCCAAAACACTTCCTTCTTGATTCCTTACAAACCGTATGGTATTTTGGTTCCTTGTCAAGTTCTAGACAATATACAAACACCATAATGAGTATTCAAGCTTTGAGCTTCTCTCATTGTAAACCCTAATTTGACATAGTTTCAAAAACATTAATGTAATTGTTTACCTTGATCTTTGAAGGGAGTTTGAATATATAACAAGAGAGGACTCCACCTAGTCCATGAAGAGTTGAAATGAAGCTAGAACAAGCACACAATGAGCTATATCAATGTGTATTTTCGGACATGACAAAAACAAGGAGGAAACTTGATTTTGTTTGAGATCCTTACCTAGAAGTAAAGGAGAGTAATAATATGTAGAAATCCAAGCTCAAGCTCCTTCAATGGTGGAACACCTTGCACCGAAATGGAGCTCTAGGAGTTTTGAGAAGATAGGAATGAAGAGCTTGATGAGAGGAAGAGATTGGTGGTATTTGTTTTGATTTGGACAAGTGAGCAAGATTTGGCAAGAGCTCAAAGTTTGGTTTCAATGGTGGTGTTGTGTGCTAGCCAAACCGTGAGATAGAGCAAGAGGGAGGGAGAGAGAGCAACCGTGTAAGATGAGGAAAGGAAGGGAAAAATGAGAGATTGAGATAGGATTGCTTTTAGAAGATATTTAACTTATAAAGGGAATAGTACCTTAGCTAGTCATCTTTATTTACTTAACAAAGTAACAGAGAGTGGTGAGTCACCCCTTAAGAAAACCGGCCCCCCCTATATAATAATGAGGGTATTTTAGTCTTTGTTTGTCAATTTAATACTTATACTACATATGTTACAAAATAGCTTATAAAAAGTACTATTCACCTATACAAGGCACATAGAAGTGAAATTTTTGATTTCCACTAATATAGCCACCCAAATGTGATACTATATAGTACACATATATATTTAAGAGTAATGATGGACATTTAGCCATTCAAAACTCATTTACAAGACAATTTTTCAAAATGTGCTTTAAGACTTCTTAAAGCACATTTTGTGTTTTAACTTGTTTCAAGCTTGGTTTTCTTTGGGTAATTGGTTTTAATATGTTCATTAGTATATAAATGAGGTCTTGGTAAGTTCATTAGGTCTTACCCAAGCCTATTCCAGCTTAGAACATTTTGGCTCTTATTGACTTTAAAGCATATTTGTGTTTCTGTTTCCTTTTGTTTAAATTTGTTTTACCAAGGTTTCTAAGACTCTTTTAGTCTTAATAAATCATGTTTTAATGTCTAACCAACATACCAAGGTTTGGGGTTTTTCACCTGCTGATACATTGCTACTTACCTGACTAACCCATAAGAAGGTCTGTTGTTGGGCAAATAATGTTGAAACTATCTTGCTAACTATGGGCAGTGAACCCAATCATTGTAGTACAACAAGGTCGTATCCACAGGGACTTCGTAACTATCTAGCTAATTATAAGCTTAGTAAATGTGTAAGAGGATATATACAAAAGTGCATAAATGTAAATTGTTTTGGGGGGGTTTTGTTGGTTGGATAGATAAATCGGAAAACGAAGGAAAACAGTAAAACTAGACTAACTAAACTAGGATAGATGTAGCTCGGGATGGATATTTGCACCCATCTTCCTTTACTACCAATGGTCAACCCTCGACTCATGGCTAAACAATGGGAACGCTAAATTAACTAATAGCCTAATTAAGGCCTACTAATCCTAACCAATTTAATCGAGACTTCTCATTCAGCTAAGCCCCGGGTCAATCGATAGCACTAAGTTCAAGTTCCACTAAGGTTACAATGTAGTCTAATCTCAAAATTATCGAAATAAGAGTACACCGTTTTAGTCTCTAACAATTTAGGTTTCTATCTCTGAATAACATTTTGATAGAATCCCACAATATGCTAAACTAATCGGTAGGCCAAACCAACCAATTTAACACATAATTGATAATTTGGGTAAAACCCTAAACTAATCCTCAAATCATGGGCAACAAGTTTAAGAATCATAAATACCCAATAATCATCTTCATTAAGCTCAAAGACTAAAATAAAGCATAAAAATAAGTTCAAGATTCAACAATGGAGGTTTTAGGGATTTTGGGGCAAAATCCTCATCCCAAGCTACAAGGAAACTACACAACCATTAAAGCACAAAAGAGAGAGAAGGGAGAAGAAATAGCCATGGGAGATTGAGGAAGAGCTTCAATGGAGGTGAGCCTTCTCCTCCTTCTTCTTCTTCCTTCCCTTTCTTCTTTTCCCTCTTTTCTTGTTTTTTCCGTCGTTTTCTGTTCTCTGTCGAATAATACCCCTCTCTCCTCTCTTTTCTCCTTTTAAAATCTGATTTTTGGGCAAATTTTCGACCTGTCCGACCCACCCTGGGTCGGACGCGTCCAGGAGCAATTTCGGGGCGAAAATGCGTTTTCTAAAGTCCGTCCAACCCACGTCCGACCCAGACCTATGGGTCGGACGGTTCCAGTAGCTCGGGGACAAAAATCACGTTCTTTTAAAAGTCCGTCCGACCCACGTCCGACCCAGACCTATGGGTCGGACGGTTCCAGTAGGCTAACTTCTCGAAATGCTGTATCTTCTTCGTTTCAACTCCGATTTTGGATCCGTTTGCGCCCACGCGTTGCTCTCTTCATCTACTTTACTCCTATATATGTTATTCCTCCTGTTTAAACAATAAATGTGTAAGACACCAATGAAACACAAAACTAGAGGAAAACAAGCCAGAGTGGAGAAATGAGCATGAAAATTGTTGATTAAACATATGAAATACTCCCCTAAAACATGCTCATTTAGACACTCATCACACCCCCACACTTACCTTTTTGCTTGTCCTCAAGCAAAACCAAGCCCCCAAGCAAGTAAGGAATGCTCAATACTAACAAATACTAACATGAATTGTAGGATAAGAGAAGAAGCAAAAAGTGATTAAAACCTTTGAGGAGTGTGAACCATCTCTTAGTGGTGGCATGGGTGTACTTAGGGGAAAAACAAAAACTAGAGTTTCGGGGTATGATCCGGAGTGCTTCAAAGTTCTAAAGATTAGGTAACTTGGAGAGCTTTTACCATGGCCAACTTCTCTCAAGAATGGGCATTGAGAAGAAAACAAAAGGAAAAATAGATTTATGCATTTGTTTCACTTTTGCATAAGAGATGAGAGGATAACATTTTGGCATCAAGCCTTTGCATTTAAGAACACTCAACTCTCATTGTTGGTTACCAATGGCGTCTCACAAGTCCCTTAAAGGATTTTCACGAAGAAGCACCCCTTAGCAATCCCTAGGAAGAAGACAGAAGGAACCCCAAAGCAATAAAAATCCAACCATATAAGATCACTTGGCCACACCGCATGTAAAATGCTCCTCAAAAGCAATCAAAAAAAAAATTTAAGCATTCCCACAACTCATAATAGTATTTGTTCTTAATGAGAACAACTCACAACACAAGGGTCCAAGTTTTTTTATATTTTGGACAATCACAAGATAAGAAGAGAGATCTAACATTTATGCACGCAATTCGCCGAAAAGGTCACTCCCCCACACTTAACTTGAACAATGTCCTCATTGTTCACCAAACAAACCGGGGAAGGTTTCAGAAGACCTTTTCAGGAAGCAGGCCAAAGAGGAAACACAAGGGACATAAACACCATTATACCACAGCAGCTATCCCCAGATTTGTAGATTCAAAATTAGAGAAGAGAGAGAACGAAAACTAAAGAAACTAGTACTCCCCTGAGATTGTCATTGCTATCAGTTTGTAGAACTCCCCCACACTTGAGCTTTAGTCTCAAGTAGCGTAGCTTGGTTGCGGTGTGGAATTGAAATTGCACCCGCATAAAACACTAGAAGCAACCAAACTACAACTGGAGTTAAGGGTTAGCAAAAACAAAACCAAAGGAGAACGAAAACAAAAACAGGAAATTAAAATAGTGGAGTCGTTGTGGGCAAATTTAAAGGAAGGGTGAAACGAGTACTCCCCGATAAGATGTGGAAGGAAGATAGGGTGCCCGCACAAATGCTAGTGGGAGGGGTTGTTGAGGTGCTACCTTCAATCGTTGGAGATGAAGGTCCTCTTGGAAAATTTCGCCAGAGGTTCCTTTGTAATTGTTCCTAATTCCATCCCTTTTTCAGAGGGGCTTACCTGTTTCCAAATATTCACAACACAGACGCCACCAATTGGGCGTAAAAGGGTAAGTCCAAAGAATGCCAAAATAGCCCATTATTGAAAACAATGCAAAATCGAAACTAACATAATTTAAAAGACAGGACACGAAATGATATCCGGGTTGCCTCCCGGTAAGCGGCCCTTCTTTAAGGTCTGTGGCTAGACCATACCACCGTGAAGTCATCCGGGATCGAATATGAACGTTGAAGTCGGCTTCAACGGGTGGGTTGGGCGGGCATCATCTAGCAATGAAGAACGACCCGGATCAAAAGGAAATGTGGCCTCAACACTTAGGATGTGAAAGTGTAAACTCCACCGATTGTTCATCAGGTGGAAGTGTTGAGGTGGGTGATCCTTGGTACGAGGATCAAACTGTGGTGGAGCCTCCTCTTCAAATTCAAGGATGTAAACATCCTTATCTTCAGTGAGCGGTGCAGGGTGAACTCCGGGGCGGACTTTGTCTTCAATCTTTGGTCCCGGATCAAATGGGTAGGTGGCCTCCACACTTAGCGGGTGTACGTTGAGCTTCCACCCAACTTCATTAGTGCACGGGTGGGGGCCTTGATCCTTCAAGTGAAGATCATAGTTTGATGGCTCCTCCTCCTCCTCAAATTCGAGGATGTAAATGTCCTCAACTTCTTGGTGAAGCTCATGGGAAGAGCCTTGATGAAAATCAACTTCAGAGGGAGGTGGCTCCTTGAAGTCGGTGGTGGTGGTACTCTCCTCTGAGGAGTCAGAGGGAGACAGTGTCTCCTCCTTCTCAAAGTTGAGGATGTGAGCATCCTCATGATCTTGATGGAGCACGGAGAAGGCGGGGAAATATTGGTAGCTGACTTCAGAGGGAGAAAGCTCCTTGAAGTTAGAGTGGAGACTCTCTTCTGATGAAGTGTCTTCATAATCAAGCTGGGGGTGAAGTGGTGTTGGGCTTTCAGATTCGCACAGGGGAGGAGTTGGAAAGTAGCTCAAGTCCTCAACAGGCTGTTCCACATCATGAACTGCTTCACTCTCAAGTTGTTGCATTATTTGAGTGAACTGAGTTTGAATTTTCATGTTGAAGGTATCTTGCTTCATGATAAAAGTATCTTGCATAGTTGGGTTAGGCTTGCAAGAAGAGATAAGATCTGACATGAGCTCCTCCAAACTGGTGTGAATCAACTTTACTGTGATCACAGGACACTGAGCACTCTCATGGTCTCCTCCACACTCTTGGCACACAGGCCTCCGGTAGACTGAAGAGTTAAGGTCCTCCATGAGAGCTCTTAATTCTGACATCATTGTTGGGCACTTGGGGCTCTCATGGTACTCTCCGCACCTTTGGCATACACTCCATGGGTTGGTGACTTGTGTAAACTCATGATAGTCCTCCAATCCGGTTGGTCTACTCCCATTTGGTTGGTATGTTGAGATAAAATCTACCATCATGTCCTCCAACCTAGAGCTTCCAACATGACATTGAGAATTGTCATGGTTTCCTCCGCATCTCTCACACACAAGCCATTGATTGTAGTTTTCTTGGCCATAAGAGTAGCCATTCCAACCTCCAGCTTGATCATAATAACCATCCATCAGCTTAAAGTTCCTACAAAGAAATAATAATAATAAAAAAATTATACACAAAATGGTAAATAAGGAAATGAAATGAAAATACGCACAAAAACTAAACAGATAATAAACCAGATAGTTGGACCGAAGTCCCTGGCAACGGCGCCAAAAACTGTTGGGCAAAATAATGTTGAAACTATCTTGCTAACTATGGGCAGTGAACCCAATCATTGTAGTACAACAAGATCGTATCCACAGGGACTTCGTAACTATCTAGCTAATTATAAGCTTAGTAAATGTGTAAGAGGATATATACAAAAGTGCATACATGTAAATTGTTTTGGGGTTTGTTGGTTGGATAGAATAAATCGGAAAACGAAGGAAAGCAGTAAAACTAGACTAACTAAACTAGGATAGATGTAGCTCGGGATGGATATTTGCACCCATCTTCCCTTTACTACCAATGGTAAACCCTCGAACTCATGGCTAAACAATGGGAACGCTAAATTAACTAATAGCCTAATTAAGGCCTACTAATCCTAACCAATTTAATCGAGACTTCTCATTCAGCTAAGCCCGGGTCAATCGATAGCACTAAGCTCAAGTTCCACTAAGGTTGCAATGTAGTATAATCTCAAAATTATCGAAATCAGAGTACACCGTTTTAGTCTCTAACAGTTTAGGTTTCTATCTCTGAATAACATTTTGATAGAATCCCCCAATAATGCTAAACTAATCGGTAGGCCAAACCAACCAATTTAACACATAATTGATAATTTGGGTAAAACCCTAAACTAATCCTCAAATCATGGGCAACAAGTTTAAGAATCATAAATACCCAATAATCATCTTCATTAAGCTCAAAGACTAAAATAAAGCATAAAAATAAGTTCAAGATTCAACAATGGAGGTTTTAGGGATTTTGGGGCAAAATCCCCATCCCAAGCTACAAGGAAACTACACAACCATTAAAGCACAAAAGAGAGAGAAGGGAGAAGAAATAGCCATGGGAGATTGAGGAAGAGCTTCAATGGAGGTGAGCCTTCTCCTCCTTCCTCTCTTCTTCTTCTTCCCTCCCTTTCTTCTTCTTCTTCCCTCTTTTCTCTTGTTTTCCGTTGTTTTTCTGTTCTCTGTCGAATACCCCTCTCTCCTCTCTTTTCTCCTTTTAAAATCTGATTTCTGGGCAAATTTTCGACCTGTCCGACCCACCCTGGGTCGGACCCGTGGGTCGGACGCGTCCAGGAGCAATTTCGGGGCGAAAACGCGTTTTCTAAAGTCCGTCCGACCCACGTCCGACCCAGACCTATGGGTTTGACGGTTCCAGTAGCTCGGGGACAAAAATCACGTTCTTTTAAAAGTCCGTCCGACCCACGTCCGACCCAGACCTATGGGTCGGACGGTTCCAGTAGGCTAACTTCGAAATGCTGTATCTTCTTCGTTTCAACTCCGATTTTGGATCCGTTTGCGCCCACGCGTTCCTCTCTTCATCTACTTTACTCCTATCTATGTTATTCCTCCTGTTTAAACAATAAATGTGTAAGACACCAATGAAACACAAAACTAGAGGAAAACAAGCCAGAGTGGAGAAATGAGCATGAAAATTGTTGATTAAACATATGAAATACTCCCCTAAAACATGCTCATTTAGACACTCATCATCTGTCAGGCCCACAAGCTTCTATTGAAGTGCGGTCGTCCCACATTTTAGTTAGTACACTTGTAGTGTCCGTCACACGCTTAGGTGAAGTATTCTGTTGTCAACTCCCTCATATTGTCGTATGATAATATGCATTCCGTGCTTCCCGAACTATATATTAAGGGAAATTTGTCCACTATCTGTATCCAGTATGAGCTGGATCCCTTCCGTCGGGTTAATACCCTCGGGTTGTAGGATTGTTCTAAAGTTGCTCGAAAGCAAATGGGTACAACTTACCTACTGTGTGGCGCTGAGGCCGGTGTAGGTCCTATGGTTTTGATTTTTCTAAAGAAAATATGAAGTTTGAGAAAATTTAGGGCTTAAAAGAAAGTTTGAGATAATTATGAGTTAGAAGAAAATCCGGGTGTGAAAACGGTTTGAAATAAATCTGGGTTTAGAAGAAAAACTGGGTTCATAAAAAATTCTTCCCGGTATTTAAAATGTCTTCACGCTTTGACCAAGTCTAGCTTCCCGCTGACTGGTATATCTTCACATACAATGGTTAGGCCACCAAGCCCTTCCAGGTTTCACTCTTCAAATTCTTGGATTCTTGATTCCATAATCACTTCTTTCAACAATAGGGTACCTTACTAGGTACTTTATAGTCATTAAAATTTTCCCGAATAGCCCCGTTATAGCAGCACTTGCAATAGCAAGTAAGTGCGCCATGCTGGCTGGCCATCGGTTCAACACATACTGGTTGCGGTATTACTTTTATCATTACCGTGTTCGGTAGTGCAGACGTTATAAAGTGAGTGGATAAACTGGTCTAAAATTAAAAGAAAAGAAATTAAAACTCAAATTAAACGTCGGGCTGCAAACAAATCCCGGTCGCAGTAGTAGTATAGTGAAAATGTAAGCGACCGGATATCGAACCGCGGGACTAATGTACATATTATAGTACCTAAGCGTGTCACAAAAGGGGGGATTAATTGACTTGTTTTCATAAATAAAGGGGAAAGATGAAATTTAACTAAACAAACAGTTAAACTAAACGGGACCCTGGTTCACATTAATATAATATCTGCTCTTTCATGCTAGGTCTACTGGTTTAATTATAATTGTTTGGCAAGATCCTATTTTTATCTTAAGGTCTAAGTCATAGACTCATAAGACTCGTTCCAGTTGTGCGATCAAGCACCCACTGGTGGACGGCAGAGGAGTATGAGGATTTTATTCTTGCAACTTGAAAATACTAACTCATTAAATCATAATAAAGCTTTCTCCAGTTTTACGACTTAATTAACCTGTCTATTTATCACCGGTCTGATCAAAATAGACTAGCAAGCAATTTAATAAACTCATGACATTTATTAAAAAGATGAAAGAAGACCTTTAAGCGTAACAAACTTTATTAAAATTAAAACCAGTAAAACATATTGCATAATTAATACAGATACATAATAATTATTACTAGAGTATACGTACTCTAGCCTAACATATTAAATAGTTTGGTCTTCTATTTAAATACGTGAGACTAGAGGTGAAATTAATGAGATGAAAGGAAAACAATGGAGAAGCGGGAGGAGAGATTAGAGATGAAGATGAACGAGTGAGTGAAAGTGTAGTGGTACGAAGATGGAATGATGGTGTGAATTGGAACTCCAGAGGAACCACGGACAGAACCTCTGGAAGGACACCGGAGAAGGTAAGCTGAGCGTTGTATTTATAGAGGAAGAAGAATCAGCAGAGGAGCAGCTCATTGATTGAGCTCGTTGATTGAAGCTTCACTGATTGTTGATTGAAGCTTCACTGATTGCAGGGGACAGGAACAACGCGTGAGTATTTTCTGGTAGGCGCCGTCTGAATCAAGTTGCAGAGCGAGTCGGTGAGGAAGATAACCGTTTCAGATCTGTATTTTTAGTCACGTCCGCCTCCTCAAATGAGGCGGTTGCATGGGCGGTTTGAATTGTGTCCGCCTAACCCATGAAATTTCGTATCCCTCTCTTGTCCGCCTCCACGTCCTCTTGTTTATGGGGCGGTTGCATTGAGTTTGTCCGCCCCCTAATGAGGCGGTTGCCTCTATCTTCTCCATTTCTAGTGTTGTCCGCCCCCTAATGAGGCGGTTGCATGCAAATCACGCATGCATGTCCTCCTCCACGTGACCTTCTTTAATCCCTTATAAACATATATATATGTTTTAGGTATTTTTCCTACAATTTAACACATAAAATACACCAGTTAATATAACAACATAATTATAGGAAAAACCCTAGATAAGTGAGAGACATTACTAAAAAATGCTACAAATTATAGGGTGATTAAACCCTAATAAGTCTATATGTTTTGCACTTATCAAACTTCCTCACACTTGACTTTTGCTTGTCCTCAAGCAAATAAGGAATATAATTATCTCTAAGCCAAAATAATAAAACAAGATTAAATAAGTGTAGAAGGGAATTTAGACAAAGTGACAATTGAAAGAATAATTCTGCTCTTAGAAGTAGGTTTTTATAAACAGTGAAGAAGAAGAATTAATAAAAGCATAGATAAACTAGACAGCAGAAAACAAGTTAGATTAACTGGGATCTTCAACCAATTTCGTTCTCTAACCCGGGATGACAAGGGGTGTGAAGTAATGCCTTATTCCGCAATACCTTTCAACACCACATACTCATGTTAAAAAAAAAATATAAATTGCAATTTATTATTTACATTTTTTTTAATGTGCAAATTGCATAAACAAAGCACATATTATTTATATAATATATTTTTTTTGAATTGCATTATTTTTCTGTACCCCAGACTTTTCTCTCTATCCTTGTAGCGGTGTTGGGTCTTCTATCCCAGGTCACGAGACCTTAGGTAGATAGGTGTTAAAGCACCCCAAAGAACTTAATAACCAGATAGACGAGGCCTGTTTTTGGTTTAGAAAAATTCATAAACAGTGGAGTACCTTGTCTTTATCCTTTTTTCCTTGACTTTCCAATATTTCCATAATCCCAAGCTAAACTAAATTGATTTTTACAACTAGCAGATCTATCATATTTTGAGTGAAAATAGAGTATTTTGATGGAAAATAATTTTATACAAAACTCCTAAAAATAAAACCATCTTTCAGTTGTCACTTGACATAATTTCAGACACTTCTACAATTATTTTATCTCATTTTTATCAATTTTTTTTAAAAAATTTAGGCAGTTTAGAGTAGCAAAAAGTGAGTGTGGCATTATCGAACTACTGTCATAATTTCAGGGAAAGTTCTCTCCTTCCTCACACTTAAGAGGAGCAATGTCCTCATTGTTCAGAATTAAAATCAAGAAAATGACCTTTCAAATTATGACAGACTCATAAAGGATTAAATATAGGTTGAACATTAATAAAATAAAGGAAGAACTGAAACTCCCCTTGTATCGTAGATTGAGGAAGGTATCCTTCCTCACACTTAAGCTTTGGTAGGGGTGAGACGTTCCTCACACTTAAGTTGCGCAAGTGTTCAACAAAGGTATCGAATTCCTAGAGCAACTGAGGTTGCTCCCATAGGCGAGTTCAGCTATATGTTGGATATAGAATTTATTCTGAAAAGAAAATCATATATAGCCAGCAGAACTCAAATGACACCAAAAGAAAATAATAATATGAAAAACATAAATAATAATTCATAAAAAAAACATAAAGTAAACCACACTGTTACCTTCCTGAATATAACAAAAGTTAGCACAAGGTTCAAACAGTAAGAGTCTACAAAATGTTAGTAAACAACAGAGCAAAATAAAATACAATAAAATAAAAATAACAATAATAAAATAAAATAAAATCACTGCGGTGGTGGTGGAGGCTGTGCTGGTCCCTGGCCTGTCTGGGCGAGGAGACGCGCTAGGAGCTGAGCGGTCTGCACATTCTGCTGCGCTGTCTGTGCATGCAACTCCTCACTCTGGTCCAAGCGCTGCATCACCCATGCCTGCTCAGCCAGTATCCTCTGCTGAGTCTGCTCAAAGCTCTCAACCTCTGATGGAAGGCCTGGAACTGAGTCTGGAGATCTGTCGGGATAGGTACAGGAGCTGGAGTCTGCATCACATCAGTAGTAGGCACGTAGGGCTCCTCTCCCTGTGCAGTCTCAGCGGACGGGTGGTCGGGATCAACAGAATGTGTAGCTCCCGTAGAGGGTCCTGCTGCTGTGGATGAAGCAGTGGAAGATCGAGCAGCTGTACCCCTGACCCAAGTACCGTCATCTGAGCGCATAAAGCCCCAGCTCCGCACAGTCTGCAGTGTGACTGGGCGCTTTCCTGTCCTGAGCTCTACAGCTCGTGTGACATCTGTGGGAAGGACAGTGAAGAGGTGGTACCAGATAAAGAAGGGAAAGATGGGAGTGATCTTCTTCTTCTTTGTCCTCAGATAGGACACCACCTTGTGGAGCTGGCCAAACATAATGTGGCTGAAGGAGAGGCGCTGAGCAGGCGGAAAAGGAGCGAGGAAATAGTCAAGTAGAGCGCAGTCCTCATCAGACGCATCATGTGCTGCAGAGGGGCGAATCTGATGGGCTATGATGTCCAAGAGAAGCCTCTGCTGCAGTGTAGGGAAGCTCGCGAAAGGGAGGACTTCCTTGTCCTCCTCCCCTCTATGTCGGATCCTCCGACCTACGTCCTGAAGCCATCGGGTCTTCGACATATGCATATAATCCTCTGTGAACCCCCGGTGATCTCCAGGACCAATCTGGATGTGTAGGATGGACGAGAATGTGATGGGTGTGATCTCCACAGGGTGATGGCGCACGTAAGAGGTGATGCTCAGATTGCCCGCCGGGCATTCGCATAAAACTCTCTCACGAGCTCCTCACAGACGATTCCCGCACCCATCTTCAGGACCATAGAAAGTCCATGTCTGGCAAACAGGGTATCCACCCCTGCAGCCTCTAGTACCTCAGGAGCAAATCTCCTCTCCATAATGAAGTCCTTACCTAGATCGAACCAGGCTCGGGCTTCTGCCGAAATAAACCCGTCATCCCGAAGATCCGGATGACGAAAAGGAGCAGAAGAAGATGATGCCCCGGGGCAGTTGCCCCTAGCAGATCCAGAACCAGATAAACCACCACGCATACGAGGAGGCATACTAATATATGGAATTAAAGGTAAACAAATATTAACAGTATAATAATTAATATTTAATATTAAACAGATAGACAACAACATAAAAATTAATAAGCAACATAAAAATAATATTAAACAGAGTATTAATAAAAACAACTTCACAAATTAACAAAAATAGAAAACAAGTAGAACAAAATTATGAAATATTAACAGAATAATTTACAACATAAATTCTGTCGAAAATTCGACAGAATCTCCCCTAAAATTCTACGATTCTCCACAAAAATTCAGTCAGAAGCAAGGTATTTTAATACCGTCACCAATCAAATCTATAAATAATAACCTATATCATAATCTATATTCGTTAATAATCAAGGCTAAATAAAACTGAAAAATGCTAGTTTTAACAATGGATTTTCGTAACTATCATTCTTCAATTTTCGAATTCAACAAAAACACCCAATCTAAGTGTAATAAGAGAAGATTTAACCTTGTGTATGTAGATTATGATTAATATAGGACAAATTCGAGACAAATCTAGCAATTAGAATTCGAAATTTTCGAATTTAAGGAATTAGGGATTCGAAAATTCAGACCTCAATTCTCCTAATGTAGTTCATCATTTACAAATTTGAAGCTATAGAAACGTAAAGAATTGAAAAAACGAGCATTTCGGTACCAACCTTGTAAAATTTGATGAAGAATTGAAGAAGTTGTGTTGAATTGTGGGAGAGGGCGATTTGCGGTGTCTGTGTTCTTCTCTCGGGCTGGCTGAGTTCGAAATGAATTGAATGGAAGAAGAACAGACTGAGTGAAACGCGGTGTTTAGCTATTTTTTTTTCAGCATAGAGGGACGTCCGCTGGACGTCCGCTCGGTTTTCAGGCGGACAAGGATGCGGTAAACTCAGTGGCCGCGGTACTCAGTTGCGTCCGCGTGGACGACCGCGCGTAGAAAGTAGGCGGACGTGGCTTAGATGACCGCCTGGAAACGGGGCGGTTGTCCACGCGGACAGCCCCCTGTTTCGTTTTTTTTTTCTTCGATTATAACCTTATTTAAACAACAACAAAAAAACAATAAAGTCATGAAATAATGGGTTAGTAATAAAAATGACAAAAATTATAAGTTAGTAATTAAATAACATAAATTAAAGTTAGTAGTTAATTTACATAAAATTAAATGTTAGAGACAATGAAAATTAAATGTTAGAGACAATGGAAATTAAATGTTAGAGACAATGGAAATTAAATGTTAATAATATAAGAGTTAGAAGTTAGATGTCAGAAGTCAGATATCCGTAGTTAGATGGCCAAAGTCAGGTGTCCAATGTCAGATGTCCAATTAATATTAACAGATTATTAGATAATTATATTAACAAAATATAGTAGATAATTAATATTAACAATAAACAAAATATTATAGACATAATATTAACAGATTAAAAAGAACAAAATATTTATAATTAAACAGGTGAATAATCCGGGGCTAAGGAACTAGAATAAATCTAGTCCCCGGCAACGGCGCCATTTTGCAGACGTTATAAAGTGAGTGGATAAACTGGTGTAAAATTAAAAGAAAAGAAATTAAAACTCAAATTAAAACGTCGGGCTGCAAACAAATCCCGGTCGCAGTAGTATAGTGAAAATGTAAGCGACCGGATATCGAAACCGCGGGACTAATGTACATATTATAGTACCTAAGCGTGTCACAAAAGGGGGGATTAATTGACTTGTTTTCATAATAAATAAAAAGGGAAAGATGAAATTTAACTAAACAAACAGTTAAACTAAACGGGACCCTGGTTCACATTAATATAATATCTGCTCTTTCATGCTAGGTCTACTGGTTTAATTATAATTGTTTGGCAAGATCCTATTTTTATCTTAAGGTCTAAGTCATAGACTCATAAGACTCGTTCCAGTTGTGCGATCAAGCACCCACTGGTGGACGGTAGAGGAGTATGTATGGGATTTTATTCTTGCAACTTGAAAATACTAACTCATTAATCATAATAAAGCTTTCTCCAGTTTTACGACTTAATTAACCTGTCTATTTATCACCGGTCTGATCAAAATAGACTAGCAAGCAATTTATAAACTCATGACATTTATTAAAAAGATGAAAAAGAAGACCTTTAAGCGTAACAAACTTTAATAAAATTAAAACCAGTAAAACATATTGCATAATTAATACAGATACATAATAATTATTACTAGAGTATACGTACTCTAGCCTAACATATTAAATAGTTTGGTCTTCTATTTAAATACGTGAGACTAGAGGTGAAAAATTAATGAGAAAGAAAAACAAATGGAGAGAAGCGGGAGATTAGAGATGAAGATGAACGAGTGAGTGAAAGTGTAGTGGTACGAAGATGGAATGATGGTGTGAATTGGAACTCCAGAGGAACCACGGACAGAACCTCTGGAAGGACACCGAGGAGAAGGTAAGCTGAGCGTTGTATTTATAGAGGAAGAAGAATCAGCAGAGGAGTAGCTCATTGATTGAGCTCGTTGATTGAAGCTTCACTGATTGTTGATTGAAGCTTCACTGATTGCAGGGGACAGGAACAACGCGTGAGTATTTTCTGGTAGGCGCCGTCTGAATCAAGTTGCAGAGCGAGTCGGTGAGGAAGATAACCCGTTTCAGATCTGTATTTTTAGTCACGTCCGCCTCCTCAAATGAGGCGGTTGCATCGGGCGGTTTGAATTGTGTCCGCACTAACCCATGAAATTCGTATCCCTCTCTTGTCGCCTCCTCCACGTCCTCTTGTTTATGGGGCGGTTGCATTGAGTTTGTCCGCCCCCTAATGAGGCGGTTGCCTCTATCTTCTCCATTTCTAGTGTTGTCCGCCCCCTAATGAGGCGGGTTGCATGCAAATCACGCATGCATGTCCTCCTCCACGTGACCTTCTTTAATCCCTTATAAACATATATATATATGTTTTAGGTATTTTCCTACAATTTAACACATAAATACATCAGTTAATATAACAACATAATTATAGGAAAAACCCTAGATAAGTGAGAAACATTACTATAAAATGCTACAAATTATAGGGTGATTAAACCTAATAAGTCTATATGTTTTGCACTTATCAGGTAGCCTTGTTGGCTCCTCCTTTGACCTTACAGTTTTGATAATACAACATTCGAGCGACTCTCATTGGTCTTGACGTGGTAGTCGTTAACTAGGGTGACTCTCGATTCACTTAACTCTGTGTTCTTCCTTAATGTTCCTCCCACACAGTTGCCGTGGTAACGAGACTTGGTTTTCTTGTTCAGGTACTACTTCTTAGCCCTATTGAAGTATGCTTCACTCATACTCCCATAGTTATCTAAACTGTGATAATCGGATATTACAGCAGCTCTTTGGTGTTGTAGGTTTGGAATCCTCCGTCCTTGACTAGTTCCTTAGTCGGTTACTATACCATTGTCGGTATTATTTAACATTTGTGTTCCCGTAGACGTGTGTCTCAGGTTTGTTGCTTCTCCATTGTCCGCTTCTGTGCACAGTTAGTGCTTTCTTTCTTGTTGGCTGGGTTTCCTCGACTGCTAGGCATGTCGACCCAGGTCGCCGGAAATTTCAGTCTCTTGTAGATAGGATTCTAATCTTCCGCTATTAAGTGCGGGTAAAGGTGTTCAACCAGGTTCCGTCTATGGGATTCTTAGTTCTTGGAATCTACCGCATGACAGGTTTGGTTCTTAATGAAATACCCCAAACCTAAGTATGTTAAGTAAAACATCAATATATGATGTATTAAGGCTAAAATATGCTTTAGAGAGATTGGTAGACAATTTAAACCAAGGAAAACACAAGAAAATGCCTTAAGGGCAATTAAGGCAAAAATGTGCTCTAAGCTTGGAGAGACTTGGGTGAGTACCCAAATATCATGATAAGAACTTAGTAATATCCTAATGGTCATTTTAAACCAACTACCAAAGAAAACTAAGCTTGAAAACAAGTTAAAACACAAAATGTGCTTTAAGAAGTCTTAAAGCACATTTTTGAAAAATTGTCTTGTAAATGGGTTTTGAGTGGCTAAATGTCCATCCTTACTCTTTAATTAACATGTGTACTACTTAGTATCACATTAGGAAGTCTAAATCAATGGGAAATCAAAAATTTCACAATTATGTGCACTAGTTTGTGAATAGTAATCAAATAGTGCCTAGTTTAGTCTTTAATCAACTAAGTCTAATAAGTTGGTCAACAAAGATCATGACTAGCCTTATTTAAGAGGGGCCGGTTTTCTAAGGGATGAGTCACCATAGACTTCATCAAATAAGAAGGAAAAGAAGAGTAAAGTAAAAGAGGTTACTATTTGCTTTTCTGAAGCAAAATATCTATACTAGCCCACCTTCTCTCCTCTCTTCATTTCCCACCTTCACCCATGGTTTCTTCTTCTCCTCTCCCGCTCCAAAACCGATAGGGCTGGGCTGCCTCCATGGGTGCTCCATCTTCAAATGCTCACCAAACCTTCATTTTAGCTCCAAATCCAAAAATAAGCATAGATTTGTCTTAGTTAAGTCAAGGCCCTCCTTTCTATCTTTGCAAATAATTCAAAGCTCCATTTTGGTGCCAAGAGAAATCTCCATTGATGGAGGAAAATCAGGTTTGAAGAGCCCATTTGGTTCTCCATTCATCCAAGGTAACGAAAATGTAAGAAAAAACCATGTTTCCACCACTTCTTCTTCATGACCGAAAATTACCTTCTCATGGAGCCTTGTTTTATCCATTGTTCTAGCTTGTTTTCTATTCTCCAGGGGCTAGAGGAGGTCATTCTTGATTCATAGCCAAGCTTGTTTTGAGAATCCAAGGTAAAGTATTCAATTTAATACCTTAAAACACATTTTTAACCTAGAGAGTAATTCCTAAGGTTAATGCATTATCTAGCACTCATGAGAGTCATTGTATATTGGTTAGGACATTGGCAAAAGAAATTAGAATGGTGGCCGAGATTCCCAAGGGAAGAAGCCTAAGGAGAAACTTGAGAGAAACTTGAGAAAAACAAGGTAAGTTGCTTACCTAATGGTGGTTTAAGTTTTAAGGGATGAGTTTAGGTGAGTACTAATGTAGCTTAAAGCTTACATTATGTAATGGGTTATATAACCTAGGAAAAAGAATTTAAACAAGCTTATGAACTTGTGATTAAGGAGCCAATGAGAATGAGTCAGTAAGATTAGATTAAGACGGGTTTTAAGAGCATTATAACTACTATGAGATTGATGGGTGTATTTGCAGGTTGAAAGCTTTTATATGTGGGAAATTCAGTGTTTAAGTTTAAGTCATTTAAGGGCCTAAGAGCCATGTCATTTAAGAGCCTTAGTGCTATGCAATTTAAGATTATTGCATTATATTGAGTTTGTTGTGAATGAGTTGATTTGGGTGAGAAAATATGATGAGAAAGAACTTGGTGTGTGTGAGATGGTTGAATGAGGAAAACCATGCATTTGGGCATGATAAAATACTAGGGAAGCTATGGCGAAATTTGAGTAGAAAACAAAGTGTTTAAGTGGTGGTGGTGAGTTAATATGCCCTAGGGTTTACTAGGGATCATTAAGAGGAATTTGAGTGGAAATGAGTTAACTAAGTAGTTCTTGAGGTTTAGGATGACCTAGAGTGTCTAGGAGGGATTAGAGGATTGGTGGGTATATTGAACACACCAAAGTCATGTTAAGAGGAATGATAAGACTTGAGAAAAATTTGGATGAAAAGATGTATAATGCTATAAGGTATTTAGTTATGAACTAGGGAATATAACAATGAGAGTTTTGGGAATCTTGTAAGTAGTGAAGATGCTAGTGATGGACTAATGAGGTTCTAGTCTTGATGGTAAGGAGTGGACTTGGAGATGGAAGAGAAAGTGTAAGAGAATATTGTAAATTGTCAAGGAAAAAGACTAGGAATGTATAAGAGTGTATGATTATGAGAATGGTGTGTAAGTTGAGTAAAAGAGATGTAGATGTCTAAGAGGGACTAGGGGATCCAATGGTTAATTTAAGCACCAAAACCATAGTGAAGGAAGCTAGGAAACTTGTACAAAGTTTGAAGGAAAAATAAGGTATAATGACTTGTGAAGAAGTAAGCATGTGCTAGATTATATATAGCTTTGAGAAGTGTGAATAAAGCTAATGGGTTGTGCATGATGATGCTTGAGGAGTAGTTAAGATGGTTGTGAAGATAGCATTTTGGTTAGTTGAGTTGTAGGCATGATATACCACTTAGAAAACTTAAGGAAAATATTACAAGTAATAAGAGATTTTGTGAGAAATTGGGTAACAAGTTTAGATGAGGAATGGGCAAGTTTAAGATATTATTTTGGGGTTAGAATATTTCTAAGATCTTATATGGACCTTGGGTAAAGCATGGATGAAGAGAACAAGGGCAATCACACTTAGAAAAATGCAAATGGTTAAAACCTGCAGCTAGTCCGGGACCTAGGTCCAGGGTAAAGTCCCGGACCATGCCTAAATTAGAGCCGAGACTTCATCCAGCACCCTGGTCCGGGACTTAAGTTTGGTATGAAGTTCCGGACCACCCCCTGATTTACCCCGAGGATTTTAGCTTGCATTGGTCCGGGACTTAAGTCCCATACAAAGTCCCGGACCACCACATTAAAACAGCCGAGAGTTTGAACCAGGTATGGTCCGGGACTTAGGTTGAGGACCAGGTCCCGGACCACTCTAAAAATGGTGTATAAGCTTGAAAATGTTAGGTAATGATGGGGATTGATAAGTATTGATATTATAAAGTTATTAAGGACATGTTTGGTGGGAATTAATGACAATTAAGTGGGTGAATAAGTATAAGAGACAATGAGAAATGATGCACTTAAAAGTCTAAGTTAAAACTGTAAGGACTTAGTGAACATTAAATGGTGAACAATGGTGGGTAAGTAGGTTAAGTAAGTTGGGAAGAGTTAAGTAACTAATAACCTAAAACTGAATGAATGTTTTAGGACTTGTGAATTGGGACCCGGAAGGAGATTAAACAAGCAACCACCGACGGTGAACGATACAGTTCTTCTTGTGACCTGCTTGCTAACGAGGTGTCCCTCGGCTTGTGTGCTATTTTTTGTGTGATCACTAAACAAGATAAAGCATGCAACCGGAACATTATGTTTATTGTATTGTTGTGTGATGTTTGAAAACTAACACAACTTACCGTGAAAACCTACTAACTAACGTTTAGTAAGGAATTGTGTGAGACTAAAGAACACTCCATAATATTAGTTGTTAAAAACCGAAAGAGGTTTAACCAACAAACATTGTCTTAAGACTTCTACTAACTGGTACTTGGGGGGAGTGAGGAACCCGGGATTGACTCCGGTCATGCATGCTAAGGAAAGGGGGTCGGTATCTAAAGCAGATCCGACTTCCGCTTAAGGACTTGTCTTCGGACTTGTAGCCTAGGGTCGGGTTGACCGCTCAGCTACATTGGACATCCCGTCCAAGGTAGCTGGCATTAAGATGGCGTGGGGGATCTAGCCTACATCCCCAACAATTTAAGAATGTTGTTTATTGCCGGTAAGTGCTGCTGCTGGCTAGGGTTAACCAAGCCTTACGAAAATAAACAACGAACTAAGGGTTAACCAGTTCCCAATGAGAGGACGGTTGACATATATAAGGTAAGGTTGAGATAAGTTGCAACCATTCCTATTTAAAGGATGGTTTGTATTATAAGACTGAGATAAGCTACATCCATTCCTTTTTAAAGGATGGTTGTTTTCTAAAACTAAGATAAGACTAAGATTGAGGTAAGATAAGGATGGATTAAGATTAAGAGGAAACGTAACTTAAGGAGTGAATAATTGACTCACTAATTAAGGGAACGCATTTAAGTCGTTCGTTGTGTTTGAACTTTGATTGTTCATAATTGGTTTGTTGTTTACTGCACCTTCTATTATGTTGTGCATCTAATCAACCTGCATGCTATCGACAATTAGTCGTCGTAGCCACGTTAGCTTGGGGCCATGAGAGGATCGTACCAGCATTCGTGCTGACCCCCTTGGGGGCTGTTTTTACTACACAGGTGAACGTCAGGAGGCGACCGTCACGAGAGTAAGATGGGTACAAGCGTTACGGGTTAAGTGTGGCCTACAAGTTGTGCATGTACGCTCGTATGGCAATTTTAGTTAGTAAGATGTACAGGATGTGAGGGGATTGAAAGAAGGATATGTATTGGTTAAGATTTGTATGTACTAATGTTCGGTATATTCTGTCAGTCAGACCGTGGCAAGGTCCTGGAGTGTATTGAATTCCGCGGTGACATTTATATATATGTCGTTAAGTTGCGAAACCACATTTGGATTGAGATGGGGTGTTACACTTAAAGAGATAATTTGTAACAGCCAGATCGGGTTCTCTTCCCGAGTATGAGAGGGCTTTCAATCTCTCTGGCGTTCTTTCTAAGTAATAAAACGGGGGTTGTGGAGGGCGGGAAGAATGTTGTAGGTATCCAGTACACACTGGTAATTCCTAACTAGCGTATTCCTCACGCTATCACTCATCCCTTAACCCAAATCTTAAATTCCTAACTCGGTACTTCCTAAGCTCGGTATTTCCAGTCATCAGAGCGATACTTCGCTCTGATACCACTTTTTGTAACACCCCAACTACAAACTGTACACTTAACCAATAATCGTAGTGGAAATCACAACATAAACGTTAACCAAAAAGGGGCGGTGTTACACGCCGTTAGCCACCCACGTGGCTAACAAGGCTAATACTTACACAATGTACCGGTCTGATGGACTAGATACCGAGCGCTAAACTTTACATTACAATCTGTTTCTAACTGAAAACAAATACAATTATAATCCAATTGAACCGAGTCTAATACATACCATCATCGATATCACACTACACTATATAACCACCCATACATAAACAGTTACCCCGTCCTACTCTTGAACGGCTGTCAGCTGCATT
The DNA here is from genome assembly GCA_023374045.1 of Limonium bicolor. Classification (NCBI taxonomy): domain Eukaryota; kingdom Viridiplantae; phylum Streptophyta; class Magnoliopsida; order Caryophyllales; family Plumbaginaceae; genus Limonium; species Limonium bicolor. Next base: position 347,744,941 of record CM041776.1, on the reverse strand, counting down.
GTACCCGAAAAGTAATGGGGGCTCCCCAAAGGGGGTCAGTACCTTTGCTGGTATGGTAATCGAGCAGCCCGCATGCTACCGGGCCACGCACAACTATTTGTTGTCTTAGCATGCGGTTAATTATATTTAAAACATGCATGAAACTGTACACAGATATCATTTTTATAAATCACACATCCAATGAATAGGATACAAACATAAGATTAACACATCACACTGGTTAGATCACATTATTGTGTTCTTTGGCCCTTGAGGGTTCTACCCTAATGAAGCTATTCCTTGCTAGACGACACATACCCATTTAACCGGGTTATACTTAATTACCCCTTATATTGTACGGGGATGATTTCGGAGATCAACGTACACAACATAACAACATACTTCACATAATAGCATGTATACAACTTAATACCGATCTTCTTAGAGAACGAACACTTTACTTAGGATGTGTCGGAGGAAATATAGGCCCGAGCACACCATACACATTTACTTCACTTAGATGTGTCGGCCGTAATATAGACCCGATCACACCATACACAATTTCCCCTAGCTTCAAATAATAGTGAGGTAGGTAAGCCTTGGTTAAGCTTGTGGATGGTTGCAATCCAAGGAAGGAAAGCAACCTTAACATAACAGTATTCCCCCTAGCCCCGAATAATAATTAGGTAGGTAAGCCTTGGTTAAGCTTGTGAGTGATTGTAATCCAAGAAGGAAAAACAACCATAACATAATAGAGTGGGAGTTAATTCAAATATATACATCAACTCCCAAACAACGCGCGACCGGAACGACCGGATTCCTTACCCCTCATAATATATACGTAAAGTTAGAAGTTCCTTTATGGAACTTATCACATCCATACACCATTTGGTGTTACAAGTTTGGTTAATCACACACAAGGGAGGTAACATCCTATTCGACAAACATGGACAGCATCCGATAAACAACAACACATGCAACCACAATACACAACTAGCACGGATAGCTGTAGTTAGAACGTTCCCATAGGTTGGGACGTTTAATCCGAATACCGATCTCTTATGTGATCCTAGAGTCGGTTAGCTACGGTTTAACACATAGTTAAGGTTAAACGGTATCGGAATTATTTACGCCACATTAATGAATTACTGTAAACTCATTTCATGCTTTATCTTGCAAGGTGGCAAACACACAAAAAAACAAGTTGGCATACAAGCCGGTGTAACCCGGTAGGACACCGGTTGCAAGAAAACCATACCTTGCACCATGGATTACTCTACCGCGTGCCCGAGGATCTTCTCCAACGTGTCACCTCACGTTCCCCGGGTAGTTTCTGAACAACTGGTATTATTGTTCAAATGTTTTATTAACAAAAAAATCTCACGGTATGTAAACTTCTATTACTCCCGTACTTAACCCCGTTATCCTTAACTTATTTATGTGATCTTAAGTTCACAACTTACACATTCACTCTCACACTTGTTTATAGTTCCAATGGCCTTTAAAACTCACCCACACAGGCCTATTCATCATCTAAAACCATTATCATTCACTTCCCCATCATAACAACACTTAAAAACACATTCTGGACACTTTTTAGACTGGTCCGGGTTTGTGTCCGGGGTTACAATCCCGGACCAATCCCGGAAATCACTTTCTGTGTACAAAATAGCTTGGTCCGGGTATGTGTACTTGGATACAAACCCGGACCACATGCTGGAATGAGTTTCTGGCACGTTTTTGATGTGGTCCGGGTTTGTGTACTTGTTTACAAACCCGGACCATGTCTGTAGGTGTTAAAATTGACAGTTTTTGACCTCTTTTCAACCCCTAATTCACCTCCAATCATTTCCTAAACTTTCCACATGTTTTCTACTTGTTTAAACACCACTAAAACACTCCTTAAATACTCCTAAAACGTTGGTCCAATCCACCACCCCAATTCTTGTTTCAAATTCACAAAATTTTCTATTCCCTCTGTTGCATTATGCATAGCAGTGCATTTAAACCTCCTCAGATGTTTCCAACTTCCACCAACCTTACCAAAACCATCAATGACCATTACAAATCATTCCTACATAAAAGCACTCCTAAAACCCACATTCACTCCTTGTTTCACAAGTTACAAACACAAACTCTTTTCCTTAAATTCCAAGTTCCTCACTTGCTATTTGCTACAGATTTTCACCCTTTTCTTCCTAGTTTCCAAATACCATTCCAAGGATATTAAACCACTCTACTCAACACTACAACACCAAGATTCCCCCATTCACCAAGCCATCATCAAAACACTCATTTTCTACCAAAATTTCGCCATAACCTCCCCATAAACTTAACATATCCACATTCATCAATTTCCACCATTTCCAATCCTAATCTAGCCACACCCATGAAGGGTCCTACCAGAGCATAATATATCCTCAAAATCCCATCAACAACAACATAACGCCAAAATCAAATGCAATGGCACTTAGGCCCTTAAATCAACACAAGCTCACAATTATCTCTAAAATCAGCTATACACATTCTCTCGCATAGATTTCAATTCATATTTGGGTTCATTAACTTAATTACCCATCCCAAATTCTTAAACAATTATAACAGGTTTAAGATAGTTTTCTTACCTTAATTTAACAAATTCTCTTTAATTCTCCTCTTGCTCCTCCTGTCCTCCAATTTCGGTCAAGTGGGAATGGAGTTTCCAAACTCCATCCCAACATCCAAGGAACACAAAAATGTATTCAATTAATTCTCTAAACCCTTAGGAAACTCTAAACCAACTTAAGGGCTTAAAACACAAAGTTTGGGGTTTACCTTTGGAGTGTTCAAGAGGGGCTTTCACCCATGAATCAAGAGGGAAATTCCACCACCATGGAGGGTTGAAATGAAGCTCAAAACACGAAGAGAACAAGGCATAAGAGAAGGTAAAATCGGACAACACCATGAGTGGGCACCAGTGCATCAGCCGGGTCTGCGCCTGAGAAGGTCCCTGCTGGATGATTCCTCACAGCATTGTTTGATGGCTCGGTTTCAGCTTTTGCCATTCTGCTGTTAATTCTGCTGTGAGGTTCGGTAGAGTTACAGGTCCTCTTCTAGGAGCAGCTGTGGCGGACGATTAATTCTTCCCAAGTCTGGCCTGCTCAGCATTGGCATTGGCTGGTCCGTTAGCAGCCATGGTGAAGGGAAGTGCTCTCTCACCCTCCGAGCGGTTAAGGGTGATCTCTGGGTCTAGATTGAATGTGGTGGACCTCGAGATCGGAGTACCGTGCATTCACCAACACCTGCCCACAGTTTAAACAAAACAAATCAAATAAAACAAAAAAACATTGACAACAAAGGCAAAGGACTTGACAAAGTCAAGTCCCCGGCAACGGCGCCATTGCAAACAGGTAAACTGATATACTAAAAACTAAATAAATTAATCTAGAAAATAATAAATCATAAGTCTGTCGGGTTGCAAAAATCCCGCCGTCACTATAGTATAGAAAGTTAAGCAACCAAGTATCGAACCGTGGGACTTGAATAAATAAGCCTAAGTCCTATCCTAAATCCTAAGAAAACTGCAAATTCAGAGGGGGTTGTGAATGTTTCTGAAACTGAATCAAATAAATGCAAATCGAATTGAAATAAGCAATCGGTAAAAAATGAATGATGAGTTTGATAATATGAGTGGAACTCCGGGTTTGGGTTGTTCTTTTATGGTTGAATCTAGTACATCCTACAATTTTATTATGAGAACGGAAAGGCCAATTCTTTCTATCTCTTCAATGCTAAATCCTAGTTCATTGAAGAAGAGCTCACTATCAGAACATGTCAACTCTAATCTAGCAGTTGGCAAAAACATATAGGTGACATAAGCACCAAAGAATTGTTAGCGTTTTGTAGGAAAGATTATCTATCCGACTAATCCTTCCCCAAATTCCCAGGTTAATTCGAACTACCTACTAATCACCTTGTCTGATCTTAGTAGGTTCGCAAAACAACTCTATAACTCGCGAAATTAATAGAGATGAAAGTTAATAATCATTAACCTGAAAGCAATCCGTTACAGCCTCATAATTAATTGCAGAATCTTTAATACATTGAATCCATCTTGAACAAACCCTACCCCAGAGTTAAATCCCTACTAGCCAGCCATTGCAAAGGAACAGATAGATACAATCAACAGGGAAAACATTTAAAGGAAGAAAAACCCTTCTGTTGAACGACTATCCAGAATTCAATGGCTGCCGGCGCAAGGTTGAAGATGATGGCCACACTCCCTCTGTCGATGCTCCTCTAGAATGGTGGTGATATGCTTGGTGAAGTGAATAGAGGTGAATGATGCAATTGGCGTGGATGAATGGAGAGAACCTCGTTTATCAGTGAGAGAGAGCGTGTGTGGTAATGATCGATGATGAGTGAATGCCTTCTCCCTCTGATTAAGGTCATTTAAATAGACATTTCTCCCTCTTTTTCCCTTCAAAACGCCGAGTTTGTGCTGTAATTTTCGTGCCGTCCGAACATTGGTCCGAACTTCAAAGTTCGGACACAATGCTTTGAGCGCTTCAATTCAGAAAGTTTCGACCTGTGTCCGAACTTTGATGTTCGGACACAAGTTCGGACATGCTCCGTACTTCAGGCCTCCGGCTTTTCTCGACTATGTCCGAACTTCGATGTTCGGACGAAGTTTCGGACATCCCATCAGGCGCAGCATACAAAACTCTCGACTTGTGTCCGAGCTTGGAAGTTCGGACACAAGCTCGGACACCCTTAAAAATCCTCTAACTTCTTCATTTTGACTCCGATTCGACCCCCGTTTGTTGCATTACCTCCCTTGTGAGTGTAATCTAGTGTTTCCTTGGCTTTTCTCTACATTTACGTAGAAAAAGTGTATCAAGCCTTAACAAACAACAAACCACAGAAAAACGTAAGATAAGTGTGGAATATTATCAATTCGCGTATACAAATTAGACATTAAAGACATTAGAACCATTCATATTTCACACTCATCAGTGATTTGATCGAGGTTTGTTTTTGGGAGGCTTTCACAGGATTTACTATTATGTCTGGGAGCCCATAGGTACTCCCCATTATTATTATTTGCGCTGATCTACTCTAGTTACTGCTGTTTCATAAGGGGTGTGCAGACTTAAGAACTTAGGTGAGGTGGTTGTTGACGGTCCCATAGGTGAGTGTCCTGGAATTATTGTTTGGGGTCCATAGGTGACCCCGTGGATGGAATTGTGGTTATCTCCTATTGAAAGCTCCCTATGGTTTTGCTGCTGATTACTATTGTTTCTAGAAAAGTGGCTTCATGGCTAAAGTCTCTCTCGTCTGATGATAAATTGATAAAAAGTATTCAAAATGTATTTACACAATGAGGTAGGATTAATTAGTTATCTAATTTGTGCGATCCCTTCGTATTTTGTCTATGTTTTCTGATCGCAGGTAATAGTTGCTGAAGTTGGGGACACAAGAAATGTGCTATCACACAGATTAGGAAAATCTGGAATTGTTTTCCAAGACCTTAAGTTGAGTTACAATGTTTTGAGATACAATATTCTGAGTTGCAATGTTTGGAATTTATATTTATGAATAAAGCCTGAGCACTCAAGGATTAGGTGTGGCGGTAGCACTCTAGATTGTTTTGTATTTCCGCTGGTTTTTGATGTTAAACTCTTAACACCTTTGCATCTAAAAATTTCTTCATCAGTTGCAATACAATGACATTATTATAGTACTATTCATAAGGATGTTTTCAATATATTTTTACAAAATTGGACCTGTTCGAACGTCCGTCCGGACATCCATGTTCGGACAGGCCCTGAAAGTTTCTTTTATTTTTGCTACTTCAGTGGTGTCCGAACATATGTCTGAAACTTACATGTGAGGACAGCATGTGAGGACGAGTCTGACTGTAAGTCTCAACCATGTCTCAACTTACATGTTTGGACCAATGTTCGGACAAGTATTGTTTTGCTGTTTTAGGACTCGTTTGAAGTCTATTTTCAAATCCGTCTACGTGTTGGTTTCGTATCGTCGTGTACTTTCATATGAGAAAATCCAGGGTGTTACAGGCAGATCATGTTTATTCTTCTGATTATGCTCCGACAGGTCTTCCAACCAAACTCAATTATCCCTACATTGTAGATCACACCTTTAACTTCCACCGTTTGCTCCTTGAAATACCCCAAACCTTAATGTGAGCCTCGATTTTAAACCCTATCCTATGGGATTAACTTGATTGGGATCTAATCGGGTTTTAGTCCACTTATACCTAAGATTAATAACTATGTCATATAACAATATTATTAAAGCGAAGCTAGCTCACTGGAACCTATTATTGAGTCGCCACCTAATTTTAACCTAGATCAAATTAGGAAAGGAGAGTTCGGGTTCGGGGGCTTGATATTCGACTTAATTAGGGTTCAAATTACTTTCATTACCCTTCCTAGGTCGTTTTTCCTCTACTTGGTTCAATTACGGCTTTCTACAAAGTTGTTTTAACCTAGGTGCGCGCTTCTGTTTTTTTTTTATTTTTTAAGTTTTTTGATAGAAAATTAAAGTGGAAATTAAAATACCTAAACTAGGGTTTCGGAGGCAGATTAGGTCAAAATTTTGTTTCCATCCGAGCCACGGACCTAATGTCCGAGACCACGGACCCCGTTTAACCTATATGAAAATAAAAGTCGAAATTAAACAGAAAACAGAAATTGTAAAGTCCGGGGCCACGGACAGGCTGTCCGTGGGCCCGGACATTATTAGAAAACCTAAATTTTTAAAATTTAAAATCCCGCCGCCGTCCGGGGCGTCCGAGCTTACGGACAGGGAGTCCGGGACCCCGGACATGACGTCCGTGGGTGCGGACGCCCTCGGACGGCGACGCGTTGAGGCTGTTCCCGAAGGTGTTTTGGCTCAAATTTTATGGGCGTGTAGCCTAAGAGATGTACAAGACGTTAGTGATTGAAAGAGTTCAATTTGAAGTCAAAATTAATACGAAAACTTAGTTAACAAGTTATTAGACAGAAAAACACAAACAAACCTTAATTCAGAAGCAATAAAAAAGTCAATTCGATTAGAAATTTCAACATAAGTGTATTCTGATCAGAGGGGTTAAGAAGTCAAATTACCTGTTTAGACTTCGGGATTTGATTGTTCCTTCACGTCGGAATCTCGAGAGCTTCGTTGATGGCCGATCCGGTTCGACTTTGACCCAGCTTCTGGCTCCTCTTCCTTGTATGTTAGCCACGGGTTTGCTTCTGTATTTGTGGTTTTGGTGCTAGGAATCTCAATGGGAGGAGAAGGAATGTGTGTTTTTGGTGATTTCGGGATGAGATTTCGGTATAGATTCGAGGTCGGGGTTGCAAAAACGTGGAGGCATGGTTTGACGGCTGAGTTCTCTGACTTGGGGACATCTACCCTGCCCTAGGTCGTTTTTTGGAAGGCCTTTTATAGAAAGAGCATGGCCAAGTTGATAGAACAGAATTTTTATCTAAAACCTTGATTTTGTGCTCTAAGAGAATCTGATTTTTTAAAATATTTGCAAGCCGATAAAAATTATGAAAATTTAACTGAGGTAAAAGAATGATTTTAGGAATTTGAGAGTGGAATCGGGTTCTTGGTTGTTAAATAACCGATTAGAAAAAATCTCACAACTGGAATCTCCCAAAAATTCATAACTTATTATTGGAAAGTCGAAATTACGAAATTCCAACGGAATTAGTCTCTAATAATCATCTCTACCTGTGTTAAAATTTCATGACATTTTGTTTTGATTTCGGTATTTTCCAGAGGAGAGAGAAAATTGCAAAAATGATTGAATTTCTCTTTTAAATTTTGGGATAAGGTTCCAAATAAAATAATTTCAGGTTTATGACTGTGTGTAGTCATGCTAACCATGTGACAATTTATTTTAATTTTGAAAACCCTTTTATTTCTATTTTGAGTTATTTCATGTGGTAATTATTAAAGAAACTAGCTTATTAAAAGCTTAATTTCCAGAATAAATATTATCAGAAAATCATGAAATACCTTTCATAATGACTATGATATTTGGAAGTTTTGAGATAATGAACAAGTCATATGAAATAGAAAATCCCGAGAATGTCCTTGGAAAATCCTGCATCGTGCATTTTGACCATTTTGCCTTTGTAACACGTATGCCTTAGAGACTACTCCGAGGGGGTGAAATTTGGGTATAACAGATTGCCCCCCGTCAACTGGACTTTGTAATGAAAGTGAGAAGGCTAGTTGATGCTTGAGTGATACCCCAAAATTTCAAATGTTTCCAAGACCCGCATGTTATCGAAAACTGATAAATTGTGTCGAGCTATTCTAAGGCGCTGACTACCTATAATGATGATATGATGTCAAACTATTCTAAGATGTTGACTGCCTGCAAGTAAAGTGAAATGAAGCAATGTCAAGCGGTTCTAAGGCGTTGACAACCTAAAATGTGGAAATGAGATAATGTCAAGCGATTCTAAGGCGTTGACAACCTAAATGTGGAAATGAGATAATGTCAAGCGATTCTAAGGCGTTGACAACCTAAAATGTGGAAATGAGATAATGTCAAGCGATTCTAAGGCGTTGACAACCTAAAATGTGGAAATGAGATAATGTCAAGCGATTCTAAGGTGTTGACAACCTAAAATGTGGAAATGATGTCAAGCTATTCTAAGGCGTTGACTACCTATAATGAAATGAAATAATGTCAAGCTATTCTAAGGCGTTGACTACCTATAATGAATGAAAGAATGCAATGTGTTTAATGGAAGCAAGTAAGCTAAGGAGTGGTTGTAGGTCTTACTACGAGCCTAAAGGGATGACTCCAGGTCTTATGACGAACCTAAGGATGGTGCTAGGTCTTATGACGAGCCTAAAGTGAATGAATAAGGGAGGTCTTAGGGTGCCTGTAGGGTAGGCCTTATGGGTGCCCTGAAAGGATTTGAATGTAGGGTAGGTCTTACGTGTGCCTAAAAGGATTGAATGTAGGGTAGGTCTTATGTGTGCCTAAAAGGATAGAATGTAGGGTAGGTCTTATGTGTGCCTAAGGTTTAGGGATGAGACTCATCTTAACTCAGTTGCTTATGGAGACTGAGATCCATCCTACTCGGTTGCTTACGGAGACCGAGACCCACTCTACTCGGTTGCTTATGGAGACCGAGACCCATCTAACTCAGTTGCTTATGGAGACTGAGACCCAATCTACTCGGTTGCTTATGGAGACCGAGATCCATCTAACTCGGTTGCTTATGGAGACTGAGATCCATTCTACTCGGTTGCTTATGGAGACCGAGACCCATCTACTCGGTTGCTTATGGAGACCGAGACCCATTCTACTCGGTTGCTTATGGAGACCGAGATCCATCTAACTCAGTTGCTTATGGAGACCGAGATCCATTCTACTCGGTTGCTTATGGAGACCGAGATCCAATCTACTCGGTTGCTTATGGAGACCGAGATCCATCTAACTCAGTTGCTTATGGAGACCGAGATCCAATCTACTCGGTTGCTTATGGAGACCGAGATCCATCTAAACTTGACCAGGCAAATGCAGTATGCTTGATGATGTGAGGATGCAAAACACGTTTTATGCAAATGATTGTCATTGTGATCAAATTGTTAAGGTTCCAACATGGAGATGACAAGTTTACCCGAGTATTGCAAAGTGAAATTGAAGTGCTTGCGAAAACCGAAAATTTGCACAAAGCAAGAAATAGCTGAAAATGTGCCAAACATGGCAATGCTTGAGAAAAACACTGTTAAGAAAGGAAAGCGAAATAATCATTTCCTGACTAAGAGTTCCAGACCTGCAATTTTTTTCTCAGAGGATGAACACGATACTAATGGAAATGTGTGGTGTTCATTGTGGTGCTGAAAGCTTTGCTGGTGTTCAGGATTTATGACAAGCCGGGGTTGGGGTGTGATTTTGGATGGTGATTTGGATTAAGATGAGCTGATGTTTTGTGGAGGTAAGACCAGTGACGGGCCTGAGAGTGTTTGTGTGGAGGTTAAGGCTTATGTGGGCATGTGTGGTATGATGTGAGGGTAAGGGCTTATGTGGGCCTACGTGGTAAGGGCTTATGTGGGCCTGCGTGGTGGTGTTTGTGGTGCCCACGCTTTGGGTTTCCGTTGGTGTTGTCATGGCAATTGTTGGAACCAACAATTGCCCCCAGTATTGTTCCTTAAGGCAATCTGAGCTAGAGTTCATGGCAATCGATCGGAACGATCGATTGCCCAGTATTTTTTTTTTGATTAAACATGCGAACAAGTCTTATCCTCACATGGTCAAGGATTGTGTCTTGATGTGGTGCTTTACACTCAAAGTGTTTGATTCTTGCACTCGTTTCTCACCTACGGTCACAACTTCTTGACCATTGAATTTGATATTTGATGAATTTACGCATTCGATCTGTTACTTTCACGTGATTGGACACACAACTATCAAGTCGGAAGTCTTTAAGGCTTATAACGTGGCCATAGGGTGTGTGTGATGAAAGACAACGGGACCATGGAGGGATATTTGAGGTATGTGGAGCTTAAAAGGGGTGACCAAAGCTGCACCTTGCATCTTCTCTTGGATTCATCTCCCTTGTCTTTGAAGTCGTCTAGCTGCTTCATGTTGACGTTGCTTTCGAGCTTCTGGACCTGGACTTTTGAAGTTGTCCTTTACACCTTTTCTCTTTTGTGTCATTTGGATTTCTTCGAGGCACTTCGGGTTTGCCTTTGTTTAAATCTTTCTGGCTTTGCCTTCGGGGTTCTTGTGTTTTCCCGGTTTTGGGCTTCGAGAGGTTTTGATGTGAGCTCTGTTGATCCTGTGTCACTTTGGGACCATTTGCGGATCACTTGTCATGCTGATAGCGGCATTGCTTCTTTGGAATGATGGGAATGTTATCTGAGAGTCGGGCTCCTCGCTCCTTTGGTCACCGGGTCGGTCATTCATCATGGCCGGGTTATTTTGTGGAGTTCATAATGTCAAAAAGGGATATACGAAAGGCTCAGCGGGTACCTAGGGTTTAATGTCAGGGTTCACAAGCTTTTGGCTATGTGGTGCTGTACCTAGGCGCTTCGTCATTCCTGATAGTTGTGTATCCGCTCTTTGTTACTTTCACAGGTCTAAGAGTAAATTCACAAATTGTCTCCTTCGGTCGGAGTTATGCTTTATGCCTTACCTCACTGAATGTGGTCTTTCCGAAGTCGTGTAAAAATGACACGCCCGTTCGCTCATGGTTTTTCCGCTCGAGACACTCTATGAGTTTCACTCAGAGACTAGCTCACACGCTTAAACGAAATATTAAAGACGACGGACCTGAGCTCAATTGCCCCTAGTATTGATTTGGGGTTTATGACAACACTTAAACAGATGTAGAATTTGGACCGCTTTGTGGATTGTTTTAGATGTTCTGTGACGGTGTTTTGACGGACATGTTCACCCATTTGAAAAAAACGAATCGTCTTGTTCTATTGCAAGAAGATGATTGTTTCCACGTGCCTTTATCAAAACACGCATTCAAACCCTTTTTTTGTTAGAAAAAAAAAAGCATTTATTTACGAAAAATTTGTACATGATTTTCTTAAAGATGTGAAGGATGCAAAAGCTTTATTAGTGGCAAATAAATTGAATAACACTAAGTACAAACATCGAAAAGTTACTCAAAGTATTCTAAAAAGGAAAACTGAATGGGAACGAAATATTCTAAAGTCTAAACTAAGAACTGTGAATTTAAAGTGATTTCTAACAAAAGCATTCTCCTAGATATCGTCGCATCGAAACCCCTGGTCAAAGAGGTCCTGGATCGTGTGCCTCAAAGCCTTGCAATCTTCAGTGTCGTGGCCAGGTAATTGGTGGGTACCGGCAGAACTGACTTAGATTCCTTCCTTTCTGAGGGACCCCAGGCCGGGGGGTGAGGAGTAGTATGTAGTATCGCTCTTGGAGCCTTTTAAAAGCCTGGCTCAACGGTCGGCCGATGTCTGTGAAACTCTCTCTGACGGAGTTTCTTTCTAGGTGGCTCTGATGCTCCAATAGCCCAGCCTGATTCTCTTAGCCGTCGAACGGGTTTTACCTCATGCTGGTTTTCTCTTTTGGATGCCTCTTTGGACGCAAGCTGCTGTCCTTGAACCATTTCCGGTGTCTTCTGAGTCCCCAAGCTTTAATTCTCCCTTATGGATCAACTCCTCTAGGACACCAACTGTCCCATCAGCAAGCAAAACTAGGAAAGTATGTGAGTTTCAGCTTCTCATTGTATTGCTTTCGCATATTCTTGATTACCATTCGGATTTGCTCCTGGTTCGTCCATATTTGTGAGCATAGCGGCTGCCTTCATCCTCCAACGCTTGACGAAGTCGGTCATTGATTCACCTTTGTTTGTCGTGTGCTTGCAAGATCAGCCCTGGTGACTCCAAAACTTCTAGCGTACTCAAAATGATGCAGAAAGGCTTCACAGACCTCCTCGTATGTCTTGGTATTCATCCTTCGAGTTATGTACCAACGCTGAGGAGTCTCATCAAGATAGCGAGCAAATACTTTGGCCTTTTGCATATCGTTCAGCAAAAGGATAGACATTTCTCTATCGAACATTGCCAAATGAAGCTGTGGGTCGGAGGAACCCTTGTACAGAGGAAGTGTTGGCAGTTTCAACTTTGGAGGGAGATCGATCTCGGATACAATCCAGTGGAAAAGTAATCAAAACCGGCCGGCTTGTTGGCCTTCTCCATGCGCTCAATCTTTTTCAGCATCTCATCGAATTCTATGGCTAACCGAGCATCCGTGCTGATTGGAATTCCTCCTTCTGCCATTCTCGGGATATAGGCCTACCTGTTTCCAAGGTGTCCATTATTAGCTGGCAAAAGGAAGTGGGCCGAATGATACTAGGGCTAAAATGACGTTTCACAAGGTAGATCGAAAACCAAAACAGGCTTATACTGAAAGGAAGTGGGCCAGGATGCCCAGAAAATGAGGGTTTGGGATGGAGTACTTTTAGACTGGAATTTGGACTGAAATCTAAACGGATGGCTTTGATTGTGCCTAAGAGGTGACACCTGGATCTATGATTTTGGCATAGGGCCATGACAAGAAGTCTACCTAGATTGGAATGAGCCCTTGGGCCGGAATGTGTTTGGGCCTGAAGTAAAGCACATGAGCTGGAATGGTCCCTAAATCACGAATGGGTCTAACTTTCTTTGGGTCAGAGAAGGTGGTTTCTAAAAAAGATTTTATTTCAAGGACTTGTGAGTTATTTCAAGTTCAGGTGAATTTCTTTTTTATGGGCCTAGAACTAATTGGATAATTCAAATTGGGCCAGAAGAGAAATTACCTAAATCTAAACTTTTGGGCCGAGACCCAAACTACTCACATGTTAAACCAAACAGGGACTCCGGGCGAGCAAACAAATAGAGCTGTCAATTCGTGTTGGGCTAGGTTGATGTAGGAGAAATTCCTATCAATCTCTAGGCTGGGTAGTGGGCCGACCACACAAGCAAGCAAGGCCCACACAAATTCAACATGTCCTCACTAGATGTTTAAATTGAACCGGGTATGGATCGATCCGGAGAGGTGCTTGGGGCGTGGGCCCAGGTCACCACAAAGGAATAGGGCTTGCACGCTATTCTCTTTGGGCTTCCCCACTCTTTTCACATCACCTGAAGGTATGCGTCTACGGTCGGGTCTTTGACTGACCAAACAAAGGGCTAGGTAAGGGCACTGCCAGGAAAACGCTTGGGGCTAAGGCCCAGGTATTAAGGGGGGTGTGGTTAGACGACACCCTCCTCTTTTCCCCCGCTTATTCACATCACCTAAAAGGTGTGAGTCCCTGGCAGGGGACCCTCAACGGGTCCCGGGGTAAAACTGGTTTGCGTGGACCCTCGTACTCATATGATGCAAAGGTGCAGGAATTAAAGTGCGCACAAAGGTAAACAAACAATGTAATAAAGCCACAAATAAACATTTTTCGAGTTTTAAGCCCTTTTGTCCCCAGCAGAGTCGCCAGTCTGTGAGCCTCGATTTTAAACCCTATCCTATGTGGATTAAACTGATTGGGATCTAAAGGGGGGTTTAGGTCCACTTATAGCCTAAGATTAATAACTATGTCATATAACAATAAATTATTAAAGCCTAAGCTAGCTCACTGGAACCTATTATGAGTCGCCACCTAATTTTAACCTAGATCAAATAGGAAAGGAGAGTTCGGGTTCGGGGGCTTGATATTCGACTTAATTAGGGTTCAATTACTTTCATTACCCTTCCTAGGTCGTTTTTCCTCTACTTGGTTTAATTACGGCTTTTACAAAGTTGTTTTAACCTAAGTGCGCGCTTCTGTTTTTTTTGTTTTTTAACGTTTTTTGACAGAAAATTAAAGTGGAAATTAAAATTACCTAAACTAGGGTTTCGGAGGCAGAATAGGTCAAATTTTGTTTCCGTCCGTAGCCACGGACCTAATGTCCGAGACCACGGACCCCTATTAACCTATTGAAAATAAAAGTCGAATTTAAACAGAAAACAGAAAATTGTAAAGTCCGGGGCCACGGACAGGCTGTCCGTGGGCCCGGACATTATATAAAACCTAAATTTTTAAAATTAAAAATCCCGCCGCCGTCCGTGGGCGTCTGAGACGGACAGGGGTCCGGGACCCCGGACATGACGTCCGTGGGTGCGGACCGCCCTCGGACGGCGGCGTTGAGGCTGTTCCCGAAGGGTTTTTGGCTCAAATTTTATGGGCGTGTAGCCTAAAGATGTACAAGACGTTAGTGATTGAAAGTTTTCAATTTGAAGTCGAATTAATACGAAACTTAGAACAAGTTATTAGACAGAAACACAAACAAACTAATTCAGAAGCAATAAAAAGTCAATTCGATTAGAATTTCACACATAAGTGTATTCTGATCAGAGGGGTTAAGGAAGTCAAATTCCAACCTGTTTTGACTTCGGGATTTGATTGTTCCTTCACGTCGGGAATCTTGAGAGCTTCGTTGATGGCCGATCCGGTTCGACTTTGACCAAGCTTCTGGCTTCCTTTCTTGTATTGTTAGCCACGGTTGGCTTCTGTATTTTTGTGTTTGGTGCTAGGAAGTTCAATGGGAGAAGAAGGAATGGTTTTTTGGTGATTTCGGGATGATTTCGATAGATTCGAGGTCTGGGGTTGAAAAACGTTGGAAGTGGGTAGACGGCTGTGTTCTCTGACTTGGGGATCATCTACCCTGCCCTAGGTCGTTTTTTGGAAGGCCTTTTATAGAAAGAGCATGGCCAAGTTGATAGAACAGAATTTTTATCTAAAACCTTGATTTGTGCTCTAAGAGAATCTGATTTTTTAAAATATGTTGCAAGCCGATAAAAATTATGAAAATTTAACTGAAGGTAAAGAATGATTTTTAGGAATTTTGAGAGTTGGAATCGGGTTATTTTGTTAATAACCGATTAGATAAAAATCTCACAATCTGGAATCTCCCAAATTCATAACTTATTATTGGAAGTCGAAATTACGAAAATTCCAACGGCATTAGTCTCTAATAATCATCCTCTACCCTTTGTTAAAATTTCATGACATTTTGTTTTGATTTCGGTATTTTCCAGAGGAGAGAGAAAATTGCAAAAAATGATTGAATTTCTCTTTTAAATTTTGGGATAAGGTTCCAAATAAAATAATTCAGGTTTATGACTGTGTGTAGTCATGCTAACCATGTGACAATTTATTTTAATTTTGAAAACCCTTTTATTTCTATTTTGAGGTTATTTCATGTGTTAATTATTAAAGAAAAAAGCTTATTAAAAGCTTAATTCCAGAATAAATATTATCAGAAAATCATGAAATACCTTTCATAATGACTATGATATTTGGAAGTGTTTGGAGATAATGAACAAGTCATATGAAAAATAGGAAAATCCCGAGAATGTCCTTGGAAAATCCTGCATCGGTGCATTTTGACCATTTTGCCCTTTGTAACACGTATGCCTTAGAGACTACTCCGAGGGGGTTGAAATTTTGGGTATAACATTAATATGTTAATTATTATGTGATTATGATTTTCTAAGGCTAATAAGTCCTTAAGATCATGGTGAAGAAATAAAAAACCAAAAGAAAAAGAAATGCGTAAAAAGTCACAAAACGTGAAAACGCGTATTTAATTATTTTAGGAGGTATATAACCTTCATTAGGGTTATAAATATATTTTTATACCTTAATTACACACTAATAACATGTGTGAAAAAATTCCCGAAGAAAAGGATCTAAATAATGCGTTTAAAACATCAACGGAGTCTTAAAGCGTGTTTTTCGAGAAAACCCGAAAACGCGACTTTAATAGTTCAAATGACCCCGTAAAAATTATAGTTGATTATATAACTATAAATAAACATTGAGGGAGCTTAATAACCATTAAAATAAAAGAAACAAGAAAATATTGGGAAAACGGGCCCGGTTACTGAATAGTGCTAAACCGGGTAAATTAACGAGAGTGTTTTCTGTAAAAGACGAAAAATGCTCCAGTGTGAATATTAGTGGGCTGGTTTTATTAATATAGACAGTCCCCTCACACATGACTAGTTAACTAATTAAATAACTCAAAAACCAAAAAGTGAAAAAGTAAACATATACCCTTTTTCACACTCTCTCTCCTCCTCATTTTCTTTTCCCTCTCAGCCGTGCCTTCTTCTTCCTTTCTGCCGATTTCTTTTCCTCCCTCTCTGCTGAAGCGATTTGAGTTCCTCCATGGCAGCCCATCTTCCCAAGCTTGCCCAAGCCATACCAAAGCTCCAAATCAAAAACAAATTACATATTCTTGCTCCCCTCATCAAGAGCTTAATTCCTATTTTTTCAAAATCTCCACTGGTGAAATTTCATCCCCATGGGTTTTCCCATTTGAAGGGAAAATAGCATTGTTGTGGAGCTTGGAGTTCTCTCTCTCTTCTAAGGTAAAAATCTTCATGAAAAACTCATTTTTCCCACTCATGGTGTTGTCCGATTTTACCTTCTCTTATGCCTTGTTCTCTTCGTGTTTTGAGCTTCATTTCAACCCTCCAATGGTGGTGGAATTTCCCTCTTGATTCATGGGTGAAAGCCCCTCTTGAACACTCCAAAGGTAAACCCCAAACTTTGTGTTTAAGCCCTTAAGTTGGTTTAGAGTTTCCTAAGGGTTTAGAGAATTAATTGAATACATTTTTGTGTTCCTTGGATGTTGGGATGGAGTTTGGAAACTCCATTCCCACTTGACCGAAATTGGAGGACAGGAGGAGCAAGAGGAGAATTAAAGAGAATTTGTTAAATTAAGGTAAGAAAACTATCTTAAACCTTGTTATAATTGTTTAAGAATTTGGGATGGGTAATTAAGTTAATGAACCCAAATTATGAATTGAAATCTATGCGAGAGAATGTGTATAGCTGATTTTAGAGATAATTGTGAGCTTGTGTTGATTTAAGGGCCTAAGTGCCATTGCATTTGATTTTGGCGTTATGTTGTTGTTGATGGGATTTTGAGGATATATTATGCTCTGGTAGGACCCTTCATGGGTGTGGCTAGATTAGGATTGGAAATGGTGGAAATTGATGAATGTGGATATGTTAAGTTTATGGGGAGGTTATGGCGAAATTTTGGTAGAAAATGAGTGTTTTGATGATGGCTTGGTGAATGGGGGAATCTTGGTGTTGTAGTGTTGAGTAGAGTGGTTTAATATCCTTGGAATGGTATTTGGGAAACTAGGAAGAAAAGGGGTGAAAATCTGTAGCAAATAGCAAGTGAGGAACTTGGAATTTAAGGAAAAAAGAGTTTGTGTTTGTAACTTGTGAAACAAGGAGTGAAAGTGGGTTTTAGGAGTGCTTTTATGTAGGAATGATTTGTAATGGTCATTGATGGTTTGGTAAGGTTGGTGGAAGTTGGAAACATCTGAGGAGGTTTAAATGCACTGCTATGCATAATGCAACAGAGGGAATAGAAAATTTTGTGAATTTGAACAAGAATTGGGTGGTGGATTGGACCAACGTTTTAGGAGTATTTAAGGAGTGTTAGTGTGTTTAAACAAGTAGAAAACATGTGGAAAGTTTAGGAAATGATTGGAGGTGAATTAGGGGTTGAAAAGAGGTCAAAAACTGTCAATTTTAACACCTACAGACATGGTCCGGGTTTGTAAACAAGTACACAACCCGGACCACATCAAAAACGTGCCAAGAAACTCATTCCAGCATGTGGTCCGGGTTTGTATCCAAGTACACATACCCGGACCAAGCTATTTTGTACACAGAAAGTGATTTCCGGGATTGGTCCGGGATTGTAACCCCGGACACAAACCCGGACCAGTCTAAAAAGTGTCCAGAATGTGTTTTTAAGTGTTGTTATGATGGGGAAGTGAATGATAATGGTTTTAGATGATGAATAGGCCTTGTTGGGTGAGTTTTAAAGGCCATTGGAACTATAAACAAGTGTGAGAGTGAATGTGTAAGTTGTGAACTTAAGATCACATAAATAAGTTAAGGATAACGGGGGTTAAGTACGGGAGTAATAGAAGTTTACATACCGTGAGATTTTTTTTGTTAATAAAACATTTGAAACATAATACCAGTTGTTCAGAAAACTACCCGGGAACGTGATGACACGTTGAGAAGATGCACGGGCGCGGTAGAGTAATCCATGGTGCAAGGTATGGTTTTCTTGCAACCGGTGTCCTACCGGGTTACACCGGCTTGTATGCCAACTTGTTTTATGTGTGTTGCCACCTTGCAAGATAAAGCATGAAATGAGTTTACAGTATTCATTAATGTGGCGTAAATAATTCCGATACCGTTTAACCTTAACTATGTGTTAAACCGTAGCTAACCGACTCTAGGATCACATAAGAGATCGGTATTCGGATTTAACGTCCCAACCTATGGGAACGTTCTAACTACAGCTATCCGTGCTAGTTGTGTATTGTGGTTGCATGTGTTGTTGTTTATCGGATGCTGTCCATGTTTGTCGAATAGGATGTTACCTCCCTTGTGTGTGATTAACCAAACTTGTAACACCAAATGGTGTATGGATGTGATAAGTTCCATAAAGGAACTTCTAACTTTACGTATATTATGAGGGGTAAGGAATCCGGTCGTTCCGGTCGCGCGCGTTGTTTGGGAGTTGATGTATATATTTGAATTAACTCCCACTCTATTATGTTTGGTTGTTTTTCCTTCTTGGATTACAATCACTCACAAGCTTAACCAAGGCTTACCTACCTAATTATTATTCGGGGCTAGGGGGAATACTGTTATGTTAAGGTTGCTTTCCTTCCTTGGATTGCAACAACCACCACAAGCTTAACCAAGGCTTACCTACCTCACTATTATTTGAAGCTAGGGGAAATTGTGTATGGTGTGATCGGTCTATATTACGGCCGACACATCTAAGTGAAGTAAATGTGTATGGTGTGCTCGGGCCTATATTTCCTCCGACACATCCTAAGTAAAGTGTTCGTTCTCTAAGAAGATCGGTATTAAGTTGTATACATGCTATTATGTGAAGTATGTTGTTATGTTGTGTACGTTGATCTCCGAAATCATCCCCGTACAAAATAAGGGGTAATTAAGTATAACCCGGTTAAATGGGTATGTGTCGTCTAGCAAGGAATAGCTTCATTAGGGTAGAACCCTCAAGGGCCAAAGAACACAATAATGTGATCTAACCAGTGTGATGTGTTAATCTTATGTTTGTATCCTATTCATTGGATGTGTGATTTATAAAAATGATATCTGTGTACAGTTTCATGCATGTTTTAAATATAATTAACCGCATGCTAAGACAACAAATAGTTGTGCGTGGCCCGGTAGCATGCGGGCTGCTCGATTACCATACCAGCAAAGGTACTGACCCCCTTTGGGGAGCCCCCATTACTTTCGGGTACAATGCAGCTGACAGCCGTTCAAGAGTAGGACGGGGTAACTGTTTATGTATGGGTGGTTATATAGTGTAGTGTGATATCGATGATGGTATGTATTAGACTCGGTTCAATTGGATTATAATTGTATTTGTTTTCAGTTAGAAACAGATTGTAATGTAAAGTTTAGCGCTCGGTATCTAGTCCATCAGACCGGTACATTGTGTAAGTATTAGCCTTGTTAGCCACGGGGTGGCTAACGGCGTGTAACACCGCCCCTTTTTGGTTAACGTTTATGTTGTGATTTCCACTACGATTATTGGTTAAGTGTACAGTTTGTAGTTGGGGTGTTACAAAAAGTGGTATCAGAGCGAAGTATCGCTCTGATGACTGGAAATACCGAGCTTAGGAAGTACCGAGTTAGGAATTTAAGATTTGGGTTAAGGGATGAGTGATAGCGTGAGGAATACGCTAGTTAGGAATTACCAGTGTGTACTGGATACCTACAACATTCTTCCCGCCCTCCACAACCCCCGTTTTATTACTTAGAAAGAACGCCAGAGAGATTGAAAGCCCTCTCATACTCGGGAAGAGAACCCGATCTGGCTGTTACAAATTATCTCTTTAAGTGTAACACCCCATCTCAATCCAAATGTGGTTTCGCAACTTAACGACATATATATAAATGTCACCGCGGAATTCAATACACTCCAGGACCTTGCCACGGTCTGACTGACAGAATATACCGAACATTAGTACATACAAATCTTAACCAATACATATCCTTCTTTCAATCCCCTCACATCCTGTACATCTTACTAACTAAAATTGCCATACGAGCGTACATGCACAACTTGTAGGCCACACTTAACCCGTAACGTGTACCCATCTTACTCTCGTGACGGTCGCCTCCTGACGTTCACCTGTGTAGTAAAAACAGCCCCAAAGGGGGTCAGCACGAATGCTGGTACGATCCCAAAAAACAGCCCAAGGGGGGTCAGCCCGATGCTGTGGTACGAATCCTATCCCTCTCTGCTAAGGTAAACAATCTTCATGAAAAACTATTTTTCCACTCAATGGTGTTGTCCGATTTTTCCTTCTTCTTATGCCTCATGTCTCCTTCGTGTCTTTGAGCTTCATTTGTCAACCCTCCAATGGTGGGGGAATTTCCCTCTTGATTCATGGGTGAAAGCCCCTCTTGAACACTCCAAAGGTAAACCCCAAACTTTGTGTTTTAAGCCCTAAGTTGGTTTAGAGTTTCCTAAGGGTTTAGAGAATTAATTGAATACATTTTTGTGTTCCTTGGATGTTGGGATGGAGTTTGGAAACTCCATTCCCACTTGACCGAAATTGGAGGACAGGAGGAGCAAGAGGAGAATTAAAGAGAATTTGTTAAATTAAGGTAAGAAAACTATCTTAAACCTTGTTATAATTGTTTAAGAATTTGGGATGGGTAATTAAGTTAATGAACCCAAATTATGAATTGAAATCTATGCGAGAGAATGTGTAAGCTGATGATTTAGAGATAATTGTGAGCTTGTGTTGATTTAAGGGCCTAAGTGCCATTGCATTTGATTTTGGCGTTATGTGTTGTTGATGGGATTTTGAGGATATATATTGCTGGTAGGACCCTTCATGGGTGTGGCTAGATTAGGATTGGAAATGGTGGAAATTGATGAATGTGGATATGTTAAGTTTTGGGGAGGTTATGGCGAAATTTTGGTAGAAAATGAGTGTTTTGATGATGGCTTGGTGAATGGGGGAATCTTGGTGTTGTAGTGTTGAGTAGAGTGGTTTAATATCCTTGGAATGGTATTTGGGAAACTAGGAAGAAAAGGGTGAAAATCTGTAGCAAATAGCAAGTGAGGAACTTGGAATTTAAGAAAAAGAGTTTGTGTTTGTAACTTGTGAAACAAGGAGTGAATGTGGGTTTTAGGAGTGCTTTTATGTAGGAATGATTGTAATGGTCATTGATGGTTTTGGTAAGGTTGGTGAAGTTGGAAACATCTGAGGAGGTTTAAATGCACTGCTATGCATAATGCAACAGAGGGAATAGAAAATTTGTGAATTTGAACAAGAATTGGGTGGTGGATTGGACCAACGTTTTAGGAGTATTTAAGGAGTGTTTAGTGTGTTTAAACAAGTAGAAAACATGTGGAAAGTTTAGGAAATGATTGGAGGTGAATTAGGGGTTGAAAAGAGGTCAAAAACTGTCAATTTTAACACCTACAGACATGGTCCGGGTTTGTAAACAAGTACACAAACCCGGACCACATCAAAAACGTGCCAGAAACTCTTCCAGCATGTGGTCCGGGTTTGTATCCAAGTACACATACCCGGACCAAGCTATTTTGTACACAGAAAGTGATTTCCGGGATTGGTCCGGGATTGTAACCCCGGACACAAACCCGGACCAGTCTAAAAAGTGTCCAGAATGTGTTTTTTAAGTGTTGTTATGATGGGGAAGTGAATGATAATGGTTTTAGATGATGAATAGGCCTTGTTGGGTGAGTTTTAAAGGCCATTGGAACTATAAACAAGTGTGAGAGTGAATGTGTAAGTTGTGAACTTAAGATCACATAAATAAGTTAAGGATAACGGGGTTAAGTACGGGAGTAATAGAAGTTTACATACCGTGAGATTTTTTTGTTAATAAAACATTTGAACAATAATACCAGTTGTTCAGAAACTACCCGGGGAACGTGAGGTGACACGTTGGAGAAGATCCTCGGGCACGCGGTAGAGTAATCCATGGTGCAAGGTATGGTTTCTTGCAACCGGTGTCCTACCGGGTTACACCGGCTTGTATGCCAACTTGTTTTTATGTGTGTTTGCCACCTTGCAAGATAAAGCATGAAATGAGTTTACAGTAATTCATTAATGTGGCGTAAATAATTCCGATACCGTTTAACCTTAACTATGTGTTAAACCGTAGCTAACCGACTCTAGGATCACATAAGAGATCGGTATTCGGATTAACGTCCCAACCTATGGGAACGTTCTAACTACAGCTATCCGTGCTAGTTGTGTATTGTGGTTGCATGTGTTGTTGTTTATCGGATGCTGTCCATGTTTGTCGAATAGGATGTTACCTCCCTTGTGTGTGATAACCAAACTTTAACACCAAATGGTGTATGGATGTGATAAGTTCCATAAAGGAACTTCTAACTTTACGTATATATTATGAGGGGTAAGGAATCCGGTCGTTCCGGTCGCGCGCGTTGTTTGGGAGTTGATGTATATATTTGAATTAACTCCACTCTATTATGTTATGGTTGTTTTTCCTTCTTGGATTACAATCACTCACAAGCTTAACCAAGGCTTACCTACCTAATTATTATTCGGGGCTAGGGGGAATACTGTTATGTTAAGGTTGCTTTCCTTCCTTGGATTGCAACCACCCACAAGCTTAACCAAGGCTTACCTACCTCACTATTATTTGAAGCTAGGGGAAATTGTGTATGGTGTGATCGGGTCTATATTACGGCCGACACATCTAAGTGAAGTAAATGTGTATGGTGTGCTCGGGCCTATATTTCCTCCGACACATCCTAAGTAAAGTGTTCGTTCTCTAAGAAGATCGGTATTAAGTTGTATACATGCCTATGTGAAGTATGTTGTTATGTTGTGTACGTTGATCTCCGAAATCATCCCCGTACAAATATAAGGGGTAATTAAGTATAACCCGGTTAAATGGGTATGTGTCGTCTAGCAAGGAATAGCTTCATTAGGGTAGAACCCTCAAGGGCCAAAGAACACAATAATGTGATCTAACCAGTGTGATGTGTTAATCTTATGTTTGTATCCTATTCATTGGATGTGTGATTTATAAAAATGATATCTGTGTACAGTTTCATGCATGTTTTAAATATAATTAACCGCATGCTAAGACAAACAAATAGTGTGCGTGGCCCGGTAGCATGCGGGCTGCTCGATTACCATACCAGCAAAGGTACTGACCCCTTTGGGGAGCCCCCATTACTTTTCGGGTACAATGCAGCTGACAGCCGTTCAAGAGTAGGACGGGGTAACTGTTTATGTATGGGTGGTTATATAGTGTAGTGTGATATCGATGATGGTATGTATTAGACTCGGTTCAATTGGATTATAATTGTATTTGTTTTCAGTTAGAAACAGATTGTAATGTAAAGTTTAGCGCTCGGTATCTAGTCCATCAGACCGGTACATTGTGTAAGTATTAGCCTTGTTAGCCACGTGGGTGGCTAACGGCGTGTAACACCGCCCCTTTTTGGTTAACGTTTATGTTGTGATTTCCACTACGATTATTGGTTAAGTGTACAGTTTGTAGTTGGGGTGTTACAAAAAGTGGTATCAGAGCGAAGTATCGCTCTGATGACTGGAAATACCGAGCTTAGGAAGTACCGAGTTAGGAATTTAAGATTTGGGTTAAGGGATGAGTGATAGCGTGAGGAATACGCTAGTTAGGAATTACCAGTGTGTACTGGATACCTACAACATTCTTCCCGCCCTCCACAACCCCCGTTTTATTACTTAGAAAGAACGCCAGAGAGATTGAAAGCCCTCTCATACTCGGAAGAAACCCGATCTGGCTGTTACAAATTATCTCTTTAAGTGTAACACCCCATCTCAATCCAAATGTGGTTTCGCAACTTAACGACATATATATAAATGTCACCGCGGAATTCAATACACTCCAGGACCTTGCCACGGTCTGACTGACAGAATATACCGAACATTAGTACATACAAATCTTAACCAATACATATCCTTCTTTCAATCCCCTCACATCCTGTACATCTTACTAACTAAAATTGCCATACGAGCGTACATGCACAACTTGTAGGCCACACTTAACCCGTAACGCTTGTACCCATCTTACTCTCGTGACGGTCGCCTCCTGACGTTCACCTGTGTAGTAAAAACAGCCCCAAAGGGGGTCAGCACGAATGCTGGTACGATCCTCTCATGGCCCCAAGCTAACGTGGCTACGACGACTAATTGTCGATAGCATGCAGGTTGATTAGATGCACAACATAATAGAAGGTGCAGTAAACAACAAACCAATTATGAACAATCAAAGTTCAAACACAACGAACGACTTAAATGCGTTCCCTTAATTAGTGAGTCAATTATTCACTCCTTAAGTTACGTTTCCTCTTAATCTTAATCCATCCTTATCTTACCTCAATCTTAGTCTTATCTTAGTTTTAGAAAACAACCATCCTTTAAAAAGGAATGGATGTAGCTTATCTCAGTCTTATAATACAAACCATCCTTTAAATAGGAATGGTTGCAACTTATCTCAACCTTACCTTATATATGTCAACCGTCCTCTCATTGGGAACTGGTTAACCCTTAGTTCGTTGTTTTATTTCGTAAGGCTTGGTTAACCCTAGCCAGCAGCAGGACACTTACCGGCAATAAACAACATTCTTAAATTGTTGGGGATGTAGGCTAGATCCCCCACGCCATCTTAATGCCAGCTACCTTGGACGGGATGTCCAATGTAGCTGAGCCGGTCAACCGACCCTAGGCTACAAGTCCGAAGACAAGTCCTTAAGCGGAAGTCGGATCTGCTTTAGATACCGACCCCCTTCCTTAGCATGCATGACCGGAGTCAATCCCGGGTTCCTCACTCCCCCCAAGTACCAGTTAGTAGAAGTCTTAAGACAATGTTTGTTGGTTAAACCTCTTTCGGTTTTTAACAACTAATATTATGGAGTGTTCTTTAGTCTCACACAATTCCTTACTAAACGTTAGTTAGTAGGTTTTCACGGTGTAAGTTGTGTTAGTTTTCAAACATCACACAACAATACAATAAACATAATGTTCCGGTTGCATGCTTTATCTTGTTTAGTGATCACACAAAAACAAATAGCACACAAGCCGAGGGACACCTCGTTAGCAAGCAGGTCACAAGAAGAACTGTATCGTTCACCGTCGGTGGTTGCTTGTTTAATCTCCTTCCGGGTCCCAATTCACAAGTCCTAAAACATTCATTCAGTTTTAGGTTATTAGTTACTTAACTCTTCCCAACTTACTTACCTACTTACCCACCATTGTTCACCATTTAATGTTCACTAAGTCCTTACAGTTTTAACTTAGACTTTTAAGTGCATCATTTCTCATTGTCTCTTATACTTATTCACCCACTTAATTGTCATTAATTCCCACCAAACATGTCCTTAATAACTTTATAATATCAATACTTATCAATCCCCATCATTACCTAACATTTTCCAAGCTTATACACCATTTTTAGAGTGGTCCGGGACCTGGTCCTCAACCTAAGTCCCGGACCATACCTGGTTCAAACTCTCGGCTGTTTTAATGTGGTGGTCCGGGACTTTGTATGGGACTTAAGTCCCGGACCAATGCAAGCTAAAATCCTCGGGGTAAATCAGGGGGTGGTCCGGAACTTCATACCAAACTTAAGTCCCGGACCAGGGTGCTGGATGAAGTCTCGGCTCTAATTTAGGCATGGTCCGGGACTTTACCCTGGACCTAGGTCCCGGACTAGCTGCAGGTTTTAACCATTTGCATTTTTCTAAGTGTGATTGCCCTTGTTCTCTTCATCCATGCTTTACCCAAGGTCCATATAGATCTTAGAAATATTCTAACCCAAATAATATCTTAAACTTGCCCAATCCTCATCTAAACTTGTTACCCAATTTCTCACAAAATCTCTTATTACTTGTAATATTTTCCTTAAGTTTTCTAAGTGGTATATCATGCCTACAACTCAACTAACCAAAATTGCTATCTTCACAACCATCTTAACTACTCCTCAAGCATCATCATGCACAACCCATTAGCTTTATTCACACTTCTCAAAGCTATATATAATCTAGCACATGCTTACTTCTTCACAAGTCATTATACCTTATTTTTCCTTCAAACTTTGTACAAGTTTCCTAGCTTCCTTCACTATGGTTTTGGTGCTTAAATTAACCATTGGATCCCCTAGTCCCTCTTAGACATCTACATCTCTTTTACTCAACTTACACACCATTCTCATAATCATACACTCTTATACATTCCTAGTCTTTTTCCTTGACAATTTACAATATTCTCTTACACTTTTCTCTTCCATCTCCAAGTCCACTCCTTACCATCAAGACTAGAACCTCATTAGTCCATCACTAGCATCTTCACTACTTACTCAAGATTCCCAAAACTCTCATTGTTATATTCCCTAGTTCATAACTAAATCACCTTATAGCATTATACATCTTTTCATCCAAATTTTTCTCAAGTCTTATCATTCCTCTTAACATGACTTTGGTGTGTTCAATATACCCACCAATCCTCTAATCCCTCCTAGACAACTCTAGGTCATCCTAAACCTCAAGAACTACTTAGTTAACTCATTTCCACTCAAATTCCTCTTAATGATCCCTAGTAAACCCTAGGGCATATTAACTCACCACCACCACTTAAACACTTTGTTTTCTACTCAAATTTCGCCATAGCTTCCCTAGTATTTTATCATGCCCAAATGCATGGTTTTCCTCATTCAACCATCTCACACACACCAAGTTCTTTCTCATCATATTTTCTCACCCAAATCAACTCATTCACAACAAACTCAATATAATGCAATAATCTTAAATTGCATAGCACTAAGGCTCTTAAATGACATGGCTCTTAGGCCCTTAAATGACTTAAACTTAAACACTGAATTTCCCACATATAAAAGCTTTCAACCTGCAAATACACCCATCAATCTCATAGTAGTTATAATGCTCTTAAAACCCGTCTTAATCTAATCTTACTAACTCATTCTCATTGGCTCCTTAATCACAAGTTCATAAGCTTGTTTAAATTCTTTTTCCTAGGTTATATAACCCATTACATAATGTAAGCTTTAAGCTACATTAGTACTCACCTAAACTCATCCCTTAAAACTTAAACCACCATTAGGTAAGCAACTTACCTTGTTTTTCTCAAGTTTCTCTCAAGTTTCTCCTTAGGCTTCTTCCCTTGGGAATCTCGGCCACCATTCTAATTTCTTTTGCCAATGTCCTAACCAATATACAATGACTCTCATGAGTGCTAGATAATGCATTAACCTTAAGGAATTACTCCTAGGTTAAAAATGTGTTTTAAGGTATTAAATTGAATACTTTACCTTGGATTCTCAAAACAAGCTTGGCTATGAATCAAGAATGACCTCCTCTAGCCCCTGGAGAATAGAAAACAAGCTAGAACAATGGATAAAACAAGGCTCCATGAGAAGGTAATTTTCGTCATGAAGAAGAAGTGGTGGAAACATGGTTTTTCTTACATTTTCGTTACCTTGGATGAATGGAGAACCAAATGGGCTCTTCAAACCTGATTTTCCTCCATCAATGGAGATTTCTCTTGGCACCAAAATGGAGCTTTGAATTATTTGCAAAGATAGAAAGGAGGGCCTTGACTTAACTAAGACAAATCTATGCTTATTTTTGGATTTGGAGCTAAAATGAAGGTTTGGTGAGCATTTGAAGATGGAGCACCCATGGAGGCAGCCCTATCGGTTTTGGAGAGGGGAGAGGAGAAGAAGAAACCATGGGTGAAGGTGGGAAATGAAGAAGAGAGGAGAGAATGTGGGCTAGTATAGATATTTTGCTTCAGAAAAGCAAATAGTAACCTCTTTTACTTTACTCTTCTTTTCCTTTCTTATTTGATGAAGTCTATGGTGACTCATCCCTTAGAAAACCGGCCCCCTCTTAAATAAGGCTAGTCATGATCTTTGTTGACCAACTTATTAGACTTAGTTGATTAAAGACTAAACTAGGCACTATTTGATTACTATTCACAAACTAGTGCACATAATTGTGAATTTTTGATTTCCCATTGATTTAGACTTCCTAATGTGATACTAAGTAGTACACATGTTAATTAAAGAGTAAGGATGGACATTTAGCCACTCAAAACCCATTTACAAGACAATTTTCAAAAATGTGCTTTAAGACTTCTTAAAGCACATTGTGTTTTAACTTGTTTTCAAGCTTAGTTTTCTTTGGTAGTTGGTTTAAAATGACCATTAGGATATTACTAAGTTCTTATCATGATATTTGGGTACTCACCCAAGTCTCTCCAAGCTTAGAGCACATTTTTGCCCTTAATTGCCCTTAAGGCATTTTCTTGTGTTTTCCTTGGTTTAAATTGTCTACCAATCTCTCTAAAGCATATTTTAGCCTTAATACATCATATATTGATGTTTACTTAACATACTTAGGTTTGGGGTATTTCATTAAGAACCAAAACCTGTCATGCGGTAGATTCCAAGAACTAAGAATCCCATAGACGGAACCTGGTTGAACACCTTTACCCGCACTTAATAGCGGAAGATTAAGAATCCTATCTACAAGAGACTGAAATTTCCGGCGACCTGGGTCGACATGCCTAGCAGTCGAGGAAACCCAGCCAACAAGAAAGAAAGCACTAACTGTGCACAGAAGCGGACAATGGAGAAGCAACAAACCTGAGACACACTCTACGGGAACACAAATGTTAAATAATACCGACAATGGTATAGTAACCGACTAAGGAACTAGTCAAGGACGGAGGATTCCAAACCTACAACACCAAAGAGGCTGTAATATCCGATTATCACAGTTTAGATAACTATGGGAGTATGAGTGAAGCATACTTCAATAGGGCTAAGAAGTAGTACCTGAACAAGAAAACCAAGTCTCGTTACCACGGCAACTGTGTGGGGAGGAACATTAAGGAAGAACACAGAGTTAAGTGAATCGAGAGTCACCCTAGTTAACGACTACCACGTCAAGACCAATGAGAGTCGCTCGAATGTTGTATTATCAAAACTGTAAGGTCAAAGGAGGAGCCAACAAGGCTACCTGATAAGTGCAAAACATATAGACTTATTAGGGTTTAATCACCCTATAATTTGTAGCATTTTATAGTAATGTTTCTCACTTATCTAGGGTTTTTCCTATAATTATGTTGTTATATTAACTGATGTATTTTATGTGTTAAATTGTAGGAAAAATACCTAAAACATATATATATATGTTTATAAGGGATTAAAGAAGGTCACGTGGAGGAGGACATGCATGCGTGATTTGCATGCAACCGCCTCATTAGGGGGCGGACAACACTAGAAATGGAGAAGATAGAGGCAACCGCCTCATTAGGGGCGGACAAACTCAATGCAACCGCCCCATAAACAAG
This sequence comes from Limonium bicolor, assembly GCA_023374045.1. Taxonomy (NCBI): domain Eukaryota; kingdom Viridiplantae; phylum Streptophyta; class Magnoliopsida; order Caryophyllales; family Plumbaginaceae; genus Limonium; species Limonium bicolor. Next base: position 347,714,988 of record CM041776.1, on the reverse strand, counting down.
AGGACGTGGAGGCGGACAAGAGAGGGATACGAAATTTCATGGGTTAGGCGGACACAATTCAAACCGCCCATGCAACCGCCTCATTTGAGGAGGCGGACGTGACTAAAAATACAGATCTGAAATGGGTTATCTTCCTCACCGACTCGCTCTGCAACTTGATTCAGACGGCGCCTACCAGAAAATACTCACGCGTTGTTCCTGTCCCCTGCAATCAGTGAAGCTTCAATCAACAATCAGTGAAGCTTCAATCAACGAGCTCAATCAATGAGCTACTCCTCTGCTGATTCTTCTTCCTCTATAAATACAACGCTCAGCTTACCTTCTCCGGGTCCTTCCAGAGGTTCTGTCCGTGGTTCCTCTGGAGTTCCAATTCACACCATCATTCCATCTTCGTACCACTACACTTTCACTCACTCGTTCATCTTCATCTCTAATCTCCCGCTTCTCCATTTGTTTTCCTTTCATCTCTATATTTCACCTCTAGTCTCACGTATTTAAATAGAAGACCAAACTATTTAATATGTTAGGCTAGAGTACGTATACTCTAGTAATAATTATTATGTATCTGTATTAATTATGCAATATGTTTTACTGGTTTTAATTTTAATAAAGTTTGTTACGCTTAAAGGTCTTCTTTCATCTTTTTAATAAATGTCATGAGTTTATTAAATTGCTTGCTAGTCTATTTTGATCAGACCGGTGATAAATAGACAGGTTAATTAAGTCGTAAAACTGGAGAAAGCTTTATTATGATTTAATGAGTTAGTATTTTCAAGTTGCAAGAATAAAATCCTCATACTCCTCTGCCGTCCACCAGTGGGTGCTTGATCGCACAACTGGAACGAGTCTTATGAGTCTATGACTTAGACCTTAAGATAAAAATAGGATCTTGCCAAACAATTATAATTAAACCAGTAGACCTAGCATGAAAGAGCAGATATTATATTAATGTGAACCAGGGTCCCGTTTAGTTTAACTGTTTGTTTAGTTAAATTTCATCTTTCCCCTTTATTTATGAAAACAAGTCAATTAATCCCCCCTTTTGTGACACGCTTAGGTACTATAATATGTACATTAGTCCCGCGGTTCGATATCCGGTCGCTTACATTTTCACTATACTACTGCGACCGGGATTTGTTTGCAGCCCGACGTTTAATTTGAGTTTTAATTTCTTTTCTTTTAATTTTACACCAGTTTATCCACTCACTTTATAACGTCTGCAAAATGGCGCCGTTGCCGGGACTAGATTTATTCTAGTTCCTTAGCCCCGATTATTCACCTGTTTAATTATAAATATTTTGTTCTTTTTAATCTGTTAATATTATGTCTATAATATTTTGTTTATTGTTAATATTAATTATCTACTATATTTTGTTAATAATAATTATCTAATAATCTGTTAATATTAATTGGACATCTGACATTGGACACCTGACTTTGGCCATCTAACTACGGATATCTGACTTCTGACATCTAACTTCTAACTCTTATATTATTAACATTTAATTTCCATTGTCTCTAACATTTAATTTCCATTGTCTCTAACATTTAATTTCCATTGTCTCTAACATTAATTTTATGTAAATTAACTACTAAATTTTAATTTATGTTATTTAATTACTAACTTATAATTTTTGTCATTTTTATTACTAACCCATTATTTCATGACTTTATTGTTTTTTTTGTTGTTTAAATAAGGTTATAATCGAAGAAAAAAAAACGAAACAGGGGGCTGTCCGCGTGGACAACCGCCCCGTTTCCAGGCGGTCATCTAAGCCACGTCCGCCTACTTTCTACGCGGTCGTCCACGCAGACGCAACTGAGTACCGCGGCCACTGAGTTTACCGCATCCTTGTCCGCCTGAAAACCGAGCGGACGTCCAAGCGGACGTCCCTCTATGCTGAAAAAAAAAATAGCTAAACACCGCGTTTCACTCAAGTCTTGTTCTTCCCCAATTCATTTCGAACTCAGCCAGCCCGAGAGAAGAACACAGACACCGCAAATCGCCCTCTCCCACAATTCAACACAACTTCTTCAATTCTTCATCAAATTTTACAAGGTTGGTACCGAAATGCTCGTTTTTCAATTCTTTACGTTTCTATAGCTTCAAATTTGTAAATGATGAACTACATTAGGAGAAATTGAGGTCTGAATTTTCGAATCCCTAATTCCTTAAATTCGAAAATTTCAAATTCTAATTGCTAGATTTGTCTCGAATTTGTCCTATATTAATCATAATCTACATACACAAGGTAAATCTTCTCTTATTACACTTAGATTGGGTGTTTTTGTTGAATTCGAAAATTGAAGAATGATAGTTACGAAAATCCATTTTAAAACTAGCATTTTTCAGTTTATTTAGCCTTGATTATTAAACGAATATAGATTATGATTATAGGTTATTATTTATAGATTTGATTGGTGACGGTATTAAAATACCTTGCTTCTGACTGAATTTTTTGTGGAGAATCGTAGAATTTTAGGGGAGATTCTGTCGAATTTTCGACAGAATTTATGTTGTATAATTATTCTGTTAATATTTCATAATATTTGTTCTACTTGTTTCTATTTTTGTTAATTTGCGAAGTGGTTTTATTAATACTCTGTTTAAATATTAATTTTATGTTGCTTATTAATTTTTATGTTGTTGTCTATCTGTTTAATATTAAATATTAATTATTATACTGTTAATATTTTTTACCTTTAATTCCATATATTAGTATGCCTCCTCGTATGTAGGGATGGCAATTTTAACGGATATCGATAATCCGATCCCTCGATTAAATAAACGGATAAAAATCCGAACGTAAATGGATTGATAACCAGGTGACGGATAATCGGTGAAGGATCCGGGTCGGATTCGGGTGAAAAAATTCATCCGTCACCCGATCCGTTATCCGTTTAAGGTTCACCTACTAACTATTAAGGTACCACATTAGTTAACAATGGATGTAATTGGTTGGTCTGCAAGTGTGACCACATTAGTTAAACGTTAATTGGTTTGTGTCTGGCTGTGTCCAAGTGTGACCGGCTGACCGCACGTCTGGTGTGTTATGTTCTGAAACATTTTTGGTTTTGCTGTAATTTTCTTTGGGTAGAGATCTTATTTAGCTTTAGCTGAGCAAAGACATGCATTATTTCTTGTTGTATTGGAGGTTATAAACTTATTATAACATTGGTGCAAAGAATTACCAAAAATATAAGGAACTTTTATTATACGGACTCTTTTATATATGTTATGTTTCAAAGAATTACTAAAAATATTGGAAAATTTTATCTAGAAATACATCCGATTATCACCCGATCATCCGTTTACCCGTGGATGATGGACGGATGGATGACGGATGAAAATAACCGGATGACGGATGGACGGATGATGGGTGATATATCCTGACGGATGCGGATCGGTGCCTTTACCGATCCGAACCCAATCTGTGACATCCCTACTCGTATGCGTGGGTTTATCTGGTTCTGGATCTGCTAGGGGCAACTGCCCCGGGGCATCATCTTCTTCTGCTCCTTTTCGTCATCGGATCTTCGGGATGACGGGTTATTTCGGCAGAAGCCCGAGCCTGGTTCGATCTAGGTAAGGACTTCATTATGGAGAGGAGATTTGCTCCTGAGGTACTAGAGCTGCAGGGGTGGATACCCTGTTTGCCAGACATGGACTTTCTATGGTCCTGAAGATGGGTGCGGGAATCGTCTGTGAGGAGCTCGTGAGAGAGTTTTATGCGAATGCCAGGCGGGCAATCTGAGCATCACCTCTTACGTGCGCCATCACCCTGTGGAGATCACACCCATCACATTCTCGTCCATCCTACACATCCAGATTGGTCCTGGAGATCACCGGGGGTTCACAGAGGATTATATGCATATGTCGAAGACCCGATGGCTTCAGGACGTAGGTCGGAGGATCCGACATAGAGGGGAGGAGGACAAGGAAGTCCTCCCTTTCGCGAGCTTCCCTACACTGCAGCAGAGGCTTCTCTTGGACATCATAGCCCATCAGATTCGCCCCTCTGCAGCACACGATGCGTCTGATGAGGACTGCGCTCTACTTGACTATTTCCTCGCTCCTTTTCCGCCTGCTCAGCGCCTCTCCTTCAGCCACATTATGTTTGGCCAGCTCCACAAGGTGGTGTCCTATCTGAGGACAAAGAAGAAGAAGATCACTCCCATCTTTCCCTTCTTTATCTGGTACCACCTCTTCACTGTCCTTCCCACAGATGTCACACGAGCTGTAGAGCTCAGGACAGGAAAGCGCCCAGTCACACTGCAGACTGTGCGGAGCTGGGGCTTTATGCGCTCAGATGACGGTACTTGGGTCAGGGGTACAGCTGCTCGATCTTCCACTGCTTCATCCACAGCAGCAGGACCCTCTACGGGAGCTACACATTCTGCTGATCCCGACCACCCGTCCGCTGAGACTGCACAGGGAGAGGAGCCCTACGTGCCTACTACTGATGTGATGCAGACTCCAGCTCCTGTACCTATCCCGACAGATCTCCAGACTCAGTTCCAGGCCTTCCATCAGAGGTTTGAGAGCTTTGAGCAGACTCAGCAGAGGATACTGGCTGAGCAGGCATGGGTGATGCAGCGCTTGGACCAGAGTGAGGAGTTGCATGCACAGACAGCGCAGCAGAATGTGCAGACCGCTCAGCTCCTAGCGCGTCTCCTCGCCCAGACAGGCCAGGGACCAGCACAGCCTCCACCACCACCGCAGTGATGATTTATTTTATTTTATTTTATTTATTGTTATTTTATTTTAGTATTTTATTTTGCTCTGTTGTTTACTAACATTTTGTAGACTCTTACTGTTTGAACCTTGTGCTAACTTTTGTTATATTCAGGAAGGTAACAGTGTGGTTTACTTTATGTTTCTTTTTATGAATTATTATTTATGTTTTTCATATTATTATTTTCTTTTGGTGTCATTTGAGTTCTGCTGGCTATATATGATTTTTTTCAGAATAAATTCTATATCCAACATATAGCTGAACTCGCCTATGGGAGCAACCTCAGTTGCTCTAGGAAATTCGATACCTTTGGTTGAACACTTGCGCAACTTAAGTGTGAGGAACGTCTCACCCCTACCAAAGCTTAAGTGTGAGGAAGGATACCTTCCTCAATCTACGATACAAGGGGAGTTTCAGTTCTTCCTTTATTTATTAATGTTCAACCTATATTTAATCCTTTATGAGTCTGTCATAATTTGAAAGGTCATTTTCTTGATTTTAATTCTGAACAATGAGGACATTGCTCCTCTTAAGTGTGAGGAAGGAGAGAACTTTCCCTGAAATTATGACAGTAGTTCGATAATGCCACACTCACTTTTGCTACTCTAAACTGCCTAAATTTTTTAAAAAAATTGATAAAAATGAGATAAAATAATTGTAGAAGTGTCTGAAATTATGTCAAGTGACAACTGAAAGATGGTTTTATTTTAGGAGTTTGTATAAAATTATTTTCCATCAAAATACTCTATTTTCACTCAAAATATGATAGATCTGCTAGTTGTAAAAATCAATTTAGTTTAGCTTGGGATTATGGAAATATGTGGAAAGTCAAGGAAAGAAAAGGATAAAGACAAGGTACTCCACTGTTTATGAATTTTTCTAAACCAAAAACAGGCCTCGTCTATCTGGTTATTAAGTTCTTTGGGGTGCTTTAACACCTATCTACCTAAGGTCTCGTGACCTGGGATAGAAGACCCAACACCGCTACAAGGATAGAGAGAAAAGTCTGGGGTACAGAAAAATAATGCAATTCAAAAAAAAATATATATATAAATAATATGTGCTTTGTTTATGCAATTTGCACATTAAAAAAAATGTAAATAATAAATTGCAATTTATATTTTTTTTTAAACATGAGTATGTGGTGTTGAAAGGTATTGCGGAATAAGGCATTACTTCACACCCCTTGTCATCCCGGGTTAGAGAACGAAATTGGTTGAAGATCCCAGGTTAATCTAACTTGTTTTCTGCTGTCTAGTTTATCTATGCTTTTATTAAATTCTTCTTCTTCACTGTTTATAAAAACCTACTTCTAAGAGCAGAATTATTCTTTCAATTGTCACTTTGTCTAAATTCCCTTCTACACTTATTTAATCTTGTTTATTATTTTGGCTTAGAGATAATTATATTCCTTATTTGCTTGAGGACAAGCAAAAGTCAAGTGTGAGGAAGTTTGATAAGTGCAAAACATATAGACTTATTAGGGTTTAATCACCCTATAATTTGTAGCATTTTTTAGTAATGTCTCTCACTTATCTAGGGTTTTTCCTATAATTATGTTGTTATATTAACTGGTGTATTTTATGTGTAAATTGTAGGAAAAATACCTAAAACATATATATATGTTTATAAGGGATTAAAGAAGGTCACGTGGAGGAGGACATGCATGCGTGATTTGCATGCAACCGCCTCATTAGGGGGCGGACAACACTAGAAATGGAGAAGATAGAGGCAACCGCCTCATTAGGGGGCGGACAAACTCAATGCAACCGCCCCATAAACAAGAGGACGTGGAGGCGGACAAGAGAGGGATACGAAATTTCATGGGTTAGGCGGACACAATTCAAACCGCCCATGCAACCGCCTCATTTGAGGAGGCGGACGTGACTAAAAATACAGATCTGAAACGGGTTATCTTCCTCACCGACTCGCTCTGCAACTTGATTCAGACGGCGCCTACCAGAAAATACTCACGCGTTGTTCCTGTCCCCTGCAATCAGTGAAGCTTCAATCAACAATCAGTGAAGCTTCAATCAACGAGCTCAATCAATGAGCTGCTCCTCTGCTGATTCTTCTTCCTCTATAAATACAACGCTCAGCTTACCTTCTCCGGTGTCCTTCAGAGGTTCTGTCCGTGGTTCCTCTGGAGTTCCAATCACACACATCATTCCATCTTCGTACCACTACACTTTCACTCACTCGTTCATCTTCATCTCTAATCTCCCGCTTCTCCATTTGCTTTCTTTCATCTCATTAATTTCACCTCTAGTCTCACGTATTTAAATAGAAGACCAAACTATTTAATATGTTAGGCTAGAGTACGTATACTCTAGTAATAATTATTATGTATCTGTATTAATTATGCAATATGTTTTACTGGTTTTAATTTTAATAAAGTTTGTTACGCTTAAAGGTCTTCTTTCATCTTTTTAATAAATGTCATGAGTTTATTAAATTGCTTGCTAGTCTATTTTGATCAGACCGGTGATAAATAGACAGGTTAATTAAGTCGTAAAACTGGAGAAAGCTTTATTATGATTTAATGAGTTAGTATTTTCAAGTTGCAAGAATAAAATCCTCATACTCCTCTGCCGTCCACCAGTGGGTGCTAGATCGCACAACTGGAACGAGTCTTATGAGTCTATGACTTAGACCTTAAGATAAAAATAGGATCTTGCCAAAAAATTATAATTAAACCAGTAGACCTAGCATGAAAGAGCAGATATTATATTAATGTGAACCAGGGTCCCGTTTAGTTTAACTGTTTGTTTAGTTAAATTTCATCTTTCCCCTTTATTATGAAAACAAGTCAATTAATCCCCCTTTTGTGACACGCTTAGGTACTATAATATGTACATTAGTCCCGTGGTTCGATATCCGGTCGCTTACATTTTCACTATACTACTGCGACCGGGATTTGTTTGCAGCCCGACGTTTAATTTGAGTTTAATTTCTTTTCTTTTAATTTTAGACCAGTTTATCCACTCACTTATAACGTCTGCACTACCGAACACGGTAATGATAAAAGTAATACCGCAACCAGTATGTGTTGAACCGATGGCCAGCCAGCATGGCGCACTTGCTATTGCAAGTGCTGCTATAACGGGCTATCGGGGAAAATTTAATGACTATAAAGTACCTAGTAAGGTACCCTATTGTTGAAAGAAGTGATTATGGAATCAAGAATCCAAGAATTTGAAGAGTGAAACCTGGAAGGGCTTGGTGGCCTAACCATTGTATGTGAAGATATACCAGTCAGCGGGAAGCTAGACTGGTCAAAGAGTGAAGACATTTTAAATACCGGGAAGAATTTTCTTATGAACCCAGTTTTTCTTCTAAACCCAGATTTATTTCAAACCGTTTTCACACCCGGATTTTCTTCTAACTCATAATTATCTCAAACTTTCTTTTAAGCCCTAAATTTTCTCAAACTTCATATTTTCTTTAGAAAAATCAAAACCATAGGACCTACACCGGCCTCAGCGCCACACAGTAGGTAAGTTGTACCCATTTGCTTTCGAGCAACTTTAGAACAATCCTACAACCCGAGGGTATTAACCCGATGGAAGGGATCCAGCTCATACTGGATACAGATAGTGGACAAATTTCCCTTAATATATAGTTCGGGAAGCACGGAATGAATATTATCATACGACAATATGAGGGATTGACAACAGAATACTTCACCTAAGCGTGTGACGGACACTACAAGTGTACTAACTAAAATGTGGGACGACCGCACTTCAATAGAAGCTTGTGGGCCTGACAGATTGATGTCTAAATGAGCATGGTTTTAGGGGAGTATTTCATATGTTTTAATCAACAATTTTCATGCTCATTTCTCCACTCTGGCTTGTTTTCCTCTGTTTTGTGTTTTCATTGGTGTCTTACACATTTATTGTTTAAACAGGAGGAATAACATAGATAGGAGTAAAGTAGATGAAGAGAGGAACGCGTGGGCGCAAACGGATCCAAAATCGGAGTTGAAACGAAGAAGATACAGCATTTCGAAGTTAGCCTACTGGAACCGTCCGACCCATAGGTCTGGGTCGGACGTGGGTCGGACGGACTTTTAAAAGAACGTGATTTTTGTCCCCGAGCTACTGGAACCGTCAAACCCATAGGTCTGGGTCGGACGTGGGTCGGACGGACTTTAGAAAACGCGTTTTCGCCCCGAAATTGCTCCTGGACGCGTCCGACCCACGGGTCCGACCCAGGGTGGGTCGGACAGGTCGAAAATTTGCCCAGAAATCAGATTTTAAAAGGAGAAAAGAGAGGAGAGAGGGGTATTCGACAGAGAACAGAAAAACAACGGAAAAACAAGAGAAAAGAGGGAAGAAGAAGAAGAAAGGGAGGGAAGAAGAAGAAGAGAGGAAGGAGGAGAAGGCTCACCTCCATTGAAGCTCTTCCTCAATCTCCCATGGCTATTTCTTCTCCCTTCTCTCTCTTTTGTGCTTTAATGGTTGTGTAGTTTCCTTGTAGCTTGGGATGGGGATTTTGCCCCAAAATCCCTAAAACCTCCATTGTTGAATCTTGAACTTATTTTTATGCTTTATTTTAGTCTTTGAGCTTAATGAAGATGATTATTGGGTATTTATGATTCTTAAACTTGTTGCCCATGATTTGAGGATTAGTTTAGGGTTTTACCCAAATTATCAATTATGTGTTAAATTGGTTGGTTTGGCCTACCGATTAGTTTAGCATTATTGGGGGATTCTATCAAAATGTTATTCAGAGATAGAAACCTAAACTGTTAGAGACTAAAACGGTGTACTCTGATTTCGATAATTTTGAGATTATACTACATTGCAACCTTAGTGGAACTTGAGCTTAGTGCTATCGATTGACCCGGGGCTTAGCTGAATGAGAAGTCTCGATTAAATTGGTTAGGATTAGTAGGCCTTAATTAGGCTATTAGTTAATTTAGCGTTCCCATTGTTTAGCCATGAGTTCGAGGGTTTACCATTGGTAGTAAAGGGAAGATGGGTGCAAATATCCATCCCGAGCTACATCTATCCTAGTTTAGTTAGTCTAGTTTTACTGCTTTCCTTCGTTTTCCGATTTATCTATCCAACCAACAAAACCCCCAAAACAATTTACATGTATGCACTTTTGTATATATCCTCTTACACATTTACTAAGCTTATAATTAGCTAGATAGTTACGAAGTCCCTGTGGATACGATCTTGTTGTACTACAATGATTGGGTTCACTGCCCATAGTTAGCAAGATAGTTTCAACATTATTTTGCCCAACAAGTTTTTGGCGCCGTTGCCAGGGACTTCGGTCCAACTATCTGGTTTATTATCTGTTTAGTTTTTGTGCGTATTTTTCATTTCCTTATTTACCATTTTGTGTATAATTTTTTTATTATTATTATTTTCTTTGTAGGAACTTTAAGCTGATGGATGGTTATTATGATCAAGCTGGAGGTTGGAATGGCTACTCTTATGGCCAAGAAAACTACAATCAATGGCTTGTGTGTGAGAGATGCGGAGGAAACCATGACAATTCTCAATGTCATGTTGGAAGCTCTAGGTTGGAGGACATGATGGTAGATTTTATCTCAACATACCAACCAAATGGGAGTAGACCAACCGGATTGGAGGACTATCATGAGTTTACACAAGTCACCAACCCATGGAGTGTATGCCAAAGGTGCGGAGAGTACCATGAGAGCCCCAAGTGCCCAACAATGATGTCAGAATTAAGAGCTCTCATGGAGGACCTTAACTCTTCAGTCTACCGGAGGCCTGTGTGCCAAGAGTGTGGAGGAGACCATGAGAGTGCTCAGTGTCCTGTGATCACAGTAAAGGTTGATTCACCCAGTTTGGAGGAGCTCATGTCAGATCTTATCTCTTCTTGCAAGCCTAACCCAACTATGCAAGATACTTTTATCATGAAGCAAGATACCTTCAACATGAAAATTCAAACTCAGTTCACTCAAATAATGCAACAACTTGAGAGTGAAGCAGTTCATGATGTGGAACAGCCTGTTGAGGACTTGAGCTACTTTCCAACTCCTCCCCTGTGCGAATCTGAAAGCCCAACACCACTTCACCCCCAGCTTGATTATGAAGACACTTCATCAGAAGAGAGTCTCCACTCTAACTTCAAGGAGCTTTCTCCCTCTGAAGTCAGCTACCAATATTTCCCCGCCTTCTCCGTGCTCCATCAAGATCATGAGGATGCTCACATCCTCAACTTTGAGAAGGAGGAGACACTGTCTCCCTCTGACTCCTCAGAGGAGAGTACCACCACCGACTTCAAGGAGCCACCTCCCTCTGAAGTTGATTTTCATCAAGGCTCTTCCCATGAGCTTCACCAAGAAGTTGAGGACATTTACATCCTCGAATTTGAGGAGGAGGAGGAGCCATCAAACTTGATCTTCACTTGAAGGATCAAGGCCCCCACCCGTGCACTAATGAAGTTGGGTGGAAGCTCAACGTACACCCGCTAAGTGTGGAGGCCACCTTCCCATTTGATCCGGGACCAAAGATTGAAGACAAAGTCCGCCCCGGAGTTCACCCTGCACCGCTCACTGAAGATAAGGATGTTTACATCCTTGAATTTGAAGAGGAGGCTCCACCACAGTTTGATCCTCGTACCAAGGATCACCCACCTCAACACTTCCACCTGATGAACAATCGGTGGAGTTTACACTTTCACATCCTAAGTGTTGAGGCCACATTTCCTTTTGATCCGGGTCGTTCTTCATTGCTAGATGATGCCCGCCTAACCCACCCGTTGAAGCCGACTTCAACGTTCATATTCGATCCCGGATGACTTCACGGTGGTATGGTCTAGCCACAGACCTTAAAGAAGGGCCGCTTACCGGGAGGCAACCCGGATATCATTTCGTGTCATGTCTTTTAAATTATGTTAGTTTCGATTTTGCATTGTTTTCAATAATGGGCTATTTTGGCATTCTTTGGACTTACCCTTTTACGCCCAATTGGTGGCGTCTGTGTTGTGAATATTTTGGAAACAGGTAAGCCCCTCTGAAAAAGGGATGGAATTAGGAACAATTACAAAGGAACCTCTGGCGAAATTTTCCAAGAGGACCTTCATCTCCAACGATTGAAGGTAGCACCTCAACAACCCCTCCCACTTGCAATTGTGCGGGCACCCTATCTTCCTTCCACATCTTATCGGGGAGTACTCGTTTCACCCTTCCTTTAATATTTGCCCACAACGACTCCACTATTTTAATTTCCTGTTTTTGTTTTCGTTCTCCTTTGGTTTTGTTTTTGCTAACCCTTAACTCCAGTTGTAGTTTGGTTGCTTCTAGTGTTTTATGCGGGTGCAATTTCAATTCCACACCGCAACCAAGCTACGCTACTTGAGACTAAAGCTCAAGTGTGGGGGAGTTCTACAAACTGATAGCAATGACAATCTCAGGGGAGTACTAGTTTCTTTTAGTTTTCGTTCTCTCTTCTCTAATTTTGAATCTGCAAATCTGGGGATAGCTGCTGTGGTATAATGGTGTTTATGTCCCTTGTGTTTCCTCTTTGGCCTGCTTCCTGAAAAGGTCTTCTGAAACCTTCCCCGGTTTGTTTGGTGAACAATGAGGACATTGTTCAAGTTAAGTGTGGGGGAGTGACCTTTTCGGCGAATTGCGTGCATAAATGTTAGATCTCTCTTCTTATCTTGTGATTGTCCAAAATAAAAAAACTTGGACCCTTGTGTTGTGAGTTGTTCTCATTAAGAACAAATACTATTATGAGTTGTGGGAATGCTTAAATTTTTCTTTTTGATTGCTTTTGAGGAGCATTTTACATGCGGTGTGGCCAAGTGATCTTATATGGTTGGATTTTTATTGCTTTGGGGTTCCTTCTGTCTTCTTTCCTAGGGATTGCTAAGGGGTGCTTCTTCGTGAAAATCCTTTAAGGGACTTGTGAGACGCCATTGGTAACCAACAATGAGAGTTGAGTGTTCTTAAATGCAAAGGCTTGATGCCAAAATGTTATCCTCTCATCTCTTATGCAAAAGTGAAACAAATGCATAAATCTATTTTTCCTTTTGTTTTCTTCTCAATGCCCATTCTTGAGAGAAGTTGGCCATGGTAAAAGCTCTCCAAGTTACCTAATCTTTAGAACTTTGAAGCACTCCGGATCATACCCCGAAACTCTAGTTTTTGTTTTTCCCCTAAGTACACCCATGCCACCACTAAGAGATGGTTCACACTCCTCAAAGGTTTTAATCACTTTTTGCTTCTTCTCTTATCCTACAATTCATGTTAGTATTTGTTAGTATTGAGCATTCCTTACTTGCTTGGGGGCTTGGTTTTGCTTGAGGACAAGCAAAAAGGTAAGTGGGGGGTGTGATGAGTGTCTAAATGAGCATGTTTTAGGGGAGTATTTCATATGTTTAATCAACAATTTTCATGCTCATTTCTCCACTCTGGCTTGTTTTCCTCTAGTTTTGTGTTTCATTGGTGTCTTACACATTTATTGTTTAAACAGGAGGAATAACATATATAGGAGTAAAGTAGATGAAGAGAGGAACGCGTGGGCGCAAACGGATCCAAAATCGGAGTTGAAACGAAGAAGATACAGCATTTCGAAGTTAGCCTACTGGAACCGTCCGACCCATAGGTCTGGGTCGGACGTGGGTCGGACGGACTTTTAAAAGAACGTGATTTTTGTCCCCGAGCTACTGGAACCGTCCGACCCATAGGTCTGGGTCGGACGTGGGTCGGACGGACTTTAGAAAACGCATTTTCGCCCCGAAATTGCTCCTGGACGAGTCCGACCCAGGGTGGGTCGGACAGGTCGAAAATTTGCCCAAAAATCAGATTTTAAAAGGAGAAAAGAGAGGAGAGAGGGGTATTCGACAGAGAACAGAAAAACGACGGAAAAACAAGAGAAAAGAGAAAAGAGGGAAGAAGAAGAAAGGGAAGGAAGAGAAGAAGGAGGAGAAGGCTCACCTCCATTGAAGCTCTTCCTCAATCTCCCATGGCTATTTCTTCTCCCTTCTCTCTCTTTTGTGCTTTAATGGTTGTGTAGTTTCCTTGTAGCTTGGGATGGGATTTTGCCCCAAAATCCCTAAAACCTCCATTGTTGAATCTTGAATTTTTTATGCTTTATTTTAGTCTTTGAGCTTAATGAAGATGATTATTGGGTATTTATGATTCTTAAACTTGTTGCCCATGATTTGAGGATTAGTTTAGGGTTTTACCCAAATTATCAATTATGTGTTAAATTGGTTGGTTTGGCCTACCGATTAGTTTAGCATTATTGTGGGATTCTATCAAAATGTTATTCAGAGATAGAAACCTAAATTGTTAGAGACTAAAACGGTGTACTCTGATTTCGATAATTTTGAGATTAGACTACATTGTAACCTTAGTGGAACTTGAACTTAGTGCTATCGATTGACCCGGGGCTTAGCTGAATGAGAAGTCTCGATTAAATTGGTTAGGATTAGTAGGCCTTAATTAGGCTATTAGTTAATTTAGCGTTCCCATTGTTTAGCCATGAGTTCGAGGGTTGACCATTGGTAGTAAAGGGAAGATGGGTGCAAATATCCATCCCGAGCTACATCTATCCTAGTTTAGTTAGTCTAGTTTTACTACTTTCCTTCGTTTTCCGATTTATCTATCCAACCAACAAAACCCCCAAAACAATTTACATTTATGCACTTTTGTATATATCCTCTTACACATTTACTAAGCTTATAATTAGCTAGATAGTTACGAAGTCCCTGTGGATACGACCTTGTTGTACTACAATGATTGGGTTCACTGCCCATAGTTAGCAAGATAGTTTCAACATTATTTTGCCCAACAACAGACCTTCTTATGGGTTAGTCAGGTAAGTAGCAATGTATCAGCAGGGTACCCCACATAGGTATACGAGTAGAGTCAGGAACACGGGAAGTAGTCGACTGCATACTACGGTCAGCAGTAAAAGTTAAACAAGAGCAACGAATTGCCAAGAATGGACGAAGTAAAGGAACCCAGTTAAGTTAACGAGACTATAAGAATTAGTGAATCCATTTCAAGAAAGTGTTTATGAGTCAAGAAGTGTGGAGCGCACTGACTAGTAAGTAAAGACATCTCATATGTCTCAAGACCCCGAGGAATAAAATATGATAGCTGGAACAAATACCCAGTCTATACATAGTAAGGCCAATGCCTAGTATGGACATGTTAATGTGCAACGGACGGGATGAAACTCCCGAAATGATCACCCAGACTACCAGGAAATATCGATCTTCACAGAAGAAGATAGTAAACCCAATAAAGAACGCAAGGCGATGTAGTTAACTAAAAGTATACAAGCCAGATGTAATGGCACAACCTAGTAACACCCAGGAGCTGTCCTAAAGGGGTGTGGGTCAACAAGTGTTGAACGAAATGTCGTGATTGAAACACAAGAGTTGAAGCTATACCCGGTTTAAACATAAGTCGTCAGGAGGTAAACGGACATTCTTAAGGGGCATCCCGTATGAGGAAGCGTGATGCAACGACCTCGTCAGGGAGCCCAATACAACCTCCACACCATGGGATGGTGTACGGAGAAGTAAAATGTGTGTGAGAGTAGAGCTAGAGGCAATGAGGCTTATAAGCCGCAGACCAAATGTGTTATGCAAATTTAATTGATTACGAAAGTTTATGTTGTATAAGTGTATAGAGCGGAGAACGAACCACTACTTTAAAAGTGGGGATACCTCTCGAAATGGCGAAACCGTGGGAGCGGTAGGTATGTGAATCAAGTTCACGAAATATGTTAAGGATTGACCATATTGTTATTACCCAAGAACGATTTGAACAACAATAATACGTATAGAAGCGTTTGTACCAATTGTGGAGACCGGAAGAGTAATAAGTCTAATAGCAACCACCATAGGTATGTGATGCTAAATGAAGAGTGAACAACGCTCAAGGAGCATAAAGACTCAAAAAAAATATAGTGCATTCAGTAGTCATCCAAGTGTGTGACGAACCAGAATGAGAACGATGAAAGTACATGTGTAGAAGCTAACATGACAGTGGATACCATGTAAGTTATTGTTGTGCAAGAAGTAAGAACACGGTGCGCAATAAGCGACCGTTGTATAAGTATTGTTAAACGATAATATGGCAACTGAGCACAGTTATGATTTAAACCCAATGGAGATATAACGGTAAGTGATAGCAAATAAACTAGGCAGTAAGCCAGTAGCCAGTACTATGTGATAAGAATCCCAATGAAACACAATGTGAATTCCTATGGCAATCGCATAAGAGACTTACTGCCAAGAGTTTACGCCTCTGCACTCTGTATGACTGAGTGTTTTGGTATTGCGCTTGCGCGGTAATGATCGAGTGAGATAGCTAGGAAGTTGGGAAGATGTTAATTGTGGTAGAACAACTAAAGGCTTATAACACTATAATGACCGATGCATAGGAAATGCAAGGTCGTACAAAGGAAAGAATTCATGTACAAACTGAATGTGGAGGCATGATGAAGAATAAGTGACTACAGTAGCACTAAATACCAAATACCGGTATGCAATATACCTCAAATGTTGAAAGTAACCGAGAGAGCACTACACATTAGGTGGTAGCTCAATCTCAACCGACAGTAAGTCAGAAGAAATCAAGTCAATCATTGAGAATACAGAGCAGTATACACAATAAGTTATCATGAGGATGGATAAAAAGTTTGTAACTCACCGAATTCGCTCACGGTAAGAGATACCACACGTCGGTTGAGAAACCATTATTACCAAGATAAATGTGATAAATGGGAGATGTACAATACAGTAAGCATAACGAATCGGGCAAACTAAGCTCTAAGTTGTCACAGTTGTGCATCAGAGGCCAGTGAACCCATGCTTCAGATACATTGTGAATATGAATAATGGATGGTTATTAACGACAAGAAGCCTCATAGGCCAGAATCGAAACCGGTGATGAGTTAAATAAACTCCAATGAGAATTCTTGGTTTAGGGACTAAACCGCCAATATGGTTAAGATCCTCTAACAGAACGCATTGTATAATAAACCACGTGGAAGTTAAAACACTTCACGATGGCAGAACATTTTAAACCAAGGTTAAGTAATAACATATGGTAGATTACGCGAGCGTAATCCCTTTTAAGGGGGGTAGAGCGCAAAAACGCTTAGTGAATGTTTACGTACAAGTGTACGTGAACAATGTTGTGCATAGCACAAAATAATTTATTATGATGTGGTGTATAACATAAAATACTTTGTTCTGATGATTGGTGCGTATGGTACATGAACATACGTATTCATTCATGGTTTAATTGTGGTAATTGCGCACAGAAGATGCGAATACCATTGTTATAAGTGGTTTGTGGATATGAGTGTATGGGAGTAGAGAAACTCCCGGGGAACTAAAACCCCGATAGTATATGTTTATTTGAGACAAATATAATGATGTGTATTGTGATTTTGTATATATATATATATAGTATTGTGTATCGTGATGGTGATAAAAATATATATATACACATACATAGTATTGTGATGTATGAATCGGTAGGAAACCGATGAAGAACTTGGTGAGAATAGGATTCCCTAGGTAAGTTGACTTGAGGCAAATTGAGGATAATTGATGGACAGAGTTCCATCCTTTGGAGATGTACTGCTCTATGATTACGACTAGAAAGATTAAAAAGATAGAAAATGGTAAATGTTTGAATTAGTCGCTTGTTGAAATTGAAGTGGGAGGTGGAACTTGATTTGCATGTGATCAAGGGAAACTGAACACAAATTGGAGTGGAAAGGTAGTTCAACACTGATGTTGATCACATTATGGTTGGATGACTCTGGAAGCTCCCTATAAGTGGTCACAAATAATCACGTTAAGAACAAGATGCAGTAACACAAATTGGACTTGGAGTTGTATTGCGTTTTCAAAAAGAATTTTAAATTGGTGTTTTAAAACTTTCAATTGGTACTTTCAAGACTTCAATAAATATTTCCAAAATTCTTAAATGGTATTTTCAAAGGAAGGATTTCATTCCACTTAACCTCATAAAGAATATTTTCATAGTACTTGCTCACGAGCTGAGGACGTATGAGCCTTTGTCTTCGGACCGGTGACATGAGAAGTATATTTTAAAAATGTATGTGATTGTTTTGATCTCCCAAAGGAACGGGGATCAGAAGGTGTCCATCGCGACCGGGTTCTACGTGATCACAGTGTATATGTACTCAACATGGGACTCGAGCCCATGAAGAGATAGAAAAGGTATTTCTGTTTGTTATACATGCTAAGACATGTTGTGTGATATGTGTGGTATATGTTATCCGGGCCTAT
Organism: Limonium bicolor; assembly: GCA_023374045.1. Lineage (NCBI taxonomy): Eukaryota > Viridiplantae > Streptophyta > Magnoliopsida > Caryophyllales > Plumbaginaceae > Limonium > Limonium bicolor. The sequence continues at coordinate 347,696,974 of CM041776.1, read as the reverse complement.
GAGCCCTAAAGTTGATATGCTATCCAGACCCTAAAGTCTGAAGGTTGTTATGTTGTCCGGACCATGAGTCCTAAAGTTTACATCCGGTGTATGTTGATGTGAGAGAGTTATGTTGTGAAAGTAATCCCTGTATTCTAATTAAATGATGCATGTGAATTGTGGAACTTTGAGGACAAAGTTCTTTTAAGGGGGGTAGATTGAAATACCCTAAACCTTAATATGTTAATTAATTATGTGATTATGATTTTCTAAGGCTAATTAAGTCCTTAAGATCATTGGTGAAGAAAAAAAAACCAAAAGAAAAAGAAAATGCGTAAAAGTCACAAAACGTGAAAACACGTATTTAATTATTTTAGGAGGTATATAACCTTCATTAGGGTTATAAATATATTTGTATACCATAATTACACACTAAGAACATGTGTGAAAAAATTCCGAAGAAAACTGATCTAAATAATGCGTTAAAACGCTAACGGAGTCATAAAGCGTGTTTTTCGAGAAAACCCGAAAACGCGACTTTAAATAGTCAAACGACCCCGTAAAAATTATAGTTGTTTATATAACTATAAATAAACATTGATGGGAGCTTAATAACCATTAAAATAAAAGAAACGAGAAAATTCAGGAAAACGGGTCCGGTTAGTGAATAGTGCTAAACCGGGTAAATTAACAAGCGTTTTTGAAATACCCCTAATTTAATTTAAATTAATTTAGGGGATTTATTTTATTAAACCTTTAATAATACTATTAAGTATTATATTATTATATGGAATCATGAATGTTAAATTAGTATAAGGAATTATGAATATTAAATTATTGTATGGAATTATGAGTATTAATATTATATGGAATTATGGGAATTATTTTAGGGGATTCCTTCTATTTAACTCTAAAGAATACAATTAAATATTTAATTATTATATATTATTATAGTATTATGAATTTAATAATATTTATAAGTCAATAAATCTTGGGAAATTTATAAACACTCCAACTATATTATAAAGATTTTAGGAAGTGTTGGAACATTGTTCTGAAACATAAAAGTCAATATAAAATTCTAGAAACCCTACAGCCTTTTAAGCCTTACTAGGGTTGACTTTTTGAGAATGGTCAAACCAGGCCATGAAACCTATACCAATAAATAGGTTATGGAAAACCATGAAGATCGATAAAAAGAACGTCAAAAACGGATCATCCTAGCCAAAGTTATAATCAAATGAAGTTTAGAGCCAAAATTTTGATTAAGGGCTGACGTGGCATGGCCAGCTGACTCATCGCCGCCTCGGTAATCACGCCCCAACACTTAGACAGATTTATCTCCTATATTCCCAGAACAGAAAATCAGGTTTTGACCTATCTTGTGACCTTCATAACTTTCTCATCTTAAGGAATTTTTGAGTGCCGTCTTCTTTGTTGTCTTCTCCTACATTCCCTCTAAACAACCATAACTCACACAAACCCTAACTCGTTCTGAATCAACCGGAAAATCGAGTCAAAGTAGCCACCCTGCAAAAACCGAAACTGCAATTCCAGTTTTTCCCTTCGAATCAGGTAACTTCGACTAGCCATAACTTCTTCGTTTCTCATCCAAATTTCATGTTCTTTAGCTTGTTTTGAAGAGCTCTAATTCCTCTAAAACTTTCATGTTTATGGCCTAAGCCAATTCTCAACCGATTGGAAGAACAAGGTGTCTAAAGTCTCGGTTTCACCATCACATAAAATCACAGTTTTCTTCCCAGAAAACGCAAGGTAATCTCGCAACTTCTAGCTTCGATTTCTTTCTGTATGTTGCGAGTTAGGATTAGTTCTTGTTATCAATACGTAGATCTAAGTTTGCTCTTTCGATTGAGCCCTTACACATAGCCTAACTCGATTTGTACTGCTAGTTATAGATCCTCAAAGTTGGCCTCGCGAACTGCTCAAAGTTCGAATTTTTCCAGATTTTTGAATTCGAATTCACTCAATTCGCACAACTCCGGTAAGTTTCCGATCAATTGCTCCGTTATTGTCATTCGAAATCCTGTTACCGGCCTAACCCATGTCTCAATTTAATCAATTACGTGTTAGATTAGGAGAATTTGTCGGATTTGTTTTTGAATTGAATTCTGTAACTATTAAGAACCCTAACTTCGAACTGAATTCGAATTCCATCGAATACTGCATTATAATTGGGGAAATTGGCATCAATAGAACCGAAATTTGATTTCGAAACTATAGAAACAAGAATCACTCGATTTCGTTATGTAGATTAGGGGCCGTCAGATCTCGCTTTAAAAGATTGGACGGCCGAGATTAGATCGTGCTATTAAAGAATTATTATAAGTTTATAAAATTCCAGTAAATAGTCCTAACTTGTTGGGTTAATTTAAATATCTTCCCGAATGTATTTTGACTTGAAATTTTAACCATAGATTCCTTATTTAATCTAGTTTATTTTGATGTAAATTATTATGGTTTTGGAGTTTTTAAACATAAGTTATGATTTTTACAAGTTACGGGTTTTCTGGAATTATTTGGCTAAATTAAAAGGATATTTTTATGAAATAAAATTTTAATATGTCTAAATGTTATAGTTACTGTATATTAAATTTGGGAAGTTTTGGGCAATGGTAAAAGGTTTTAAAAAATTGTGTTTATGAGTTTTTCATAAGAATAACCTATAATATAAGGTTTTTAATGAAACCAAAAATTACAGTATGGTTTGTTAATTAACTTTTAAGCTGGGCAGAATAAGGGAAACTAAATTAACATTTTATAACAGTAAGTTTATAAATGTTTTTGTATTAGCTTTTAAGAGAAGTGAAATTATTTACATATATGTATATATACTTACTTAAGTAGAAACTTATATAAATTAAGGAATTTAATTATCCTACATTTTATTTACTATATTATATGGGAGTTAATATTTTTAATTAAACTAAGGAATAAATATATATATTTTTACGCGTTTATAAAAAGGGAATAAAGTAGTAACTTAGAGTAAAACAAGGAACTAATTAAATTAACACTTACGATAACTAAATATTATAAGAGCTAGAATCCTATGATATAGTAAAAGAAATACTTTATGAAATATACTTGGAATACAGTTTAAGGTTGTAGTAATAAGATAGTTTAAATATAATAAGTTACATAGGGAATGTCTTAGTTAATTTCTAATACGGGTATACTTATATATATTAAATAAATAAAGGAAACACTTTAGTTTATATACCGTATATCGGTTGTGGTTATGCCTAAAAGTTATTAAACATAGTTAAATACAATAAAACTACATAAATAATGTTTTGAACAAATCCTAGTATATATAAATATATATATACATTAAACATAATAAAATTAAATACCTTATAGGAAATATAATACGGAGGAATTAATAAGTTAAACTAAACCTCTACATAATACTAATAGAAGAATACTATATGAGGTGGTATTAAATTATAGTTATGTATTAGGCTTAAGAGTTACCTTTGAATTTCCAAGGTTTATAAATAACCATATTAAAATACATGTATAGTATTATTTGTCAATGACCAGGATGTAAATCTTAAATTGGGATTAAGTAATTAATAAGTTAAAACTTAGGAAAAATTGTGATTACATAAAATGTTGTACAAATAGATCTTATTCTATAATTAATGGTAAACAAATGTAATACGTTTACATTTAGATGTTCTTAATATATAAACCATAATAAAATAAGTAAATACTTTTACATCTAAATGTGAGGTGGATTAGTAAGTCTAGATTTAATCATTTTTAACATTTATGGTATTGAAATATAACTTAATATTTTAAGATAGAATCATTAAAAGGATTATGATATAATCTATATTAAACGATGATTTGGAAATTTATCTAAATAATTATCCTTAAGTTCTTAGAATTAGATAAGCCATATAAAGTATTATTACCAATATTCAGGATGTGAGTTTACAATGAAGTGATGTATTTAGTGGTGAGAATTTAGAGGAAGGTTTATAAATAGGAATTTGATACTTAAAACCTTTGAACCTTTTATTAGATAAAACTAAGTTACATAAGATATTATATTGATATACTTTACGGTAATGGGGAGTAATGATAGGCTATTTGAATATAAAATATGAGAATTTTCATAATAGTTTATCTTATTAAATAATTAACAATTTCACTTATGAACCAGAATTTAATTCTCTGATAAATTCTACTCTATGTAGAGATATTGTCCATCCTAAATACAATAAATGAAATTAATTTATTAGGTTATTCCTTTGAAACCTTAGGTTTTGTAAAACAATTTAAAACGTATTTAAGGCTTAAGTTTATTGAAGTTTAGTACAAAAGGATTATACATAATCTTTACATTGTGAAATAATAGTATAGTATTCTGAGATGAGTCCATCATAGGTCATAATACAATGTTTATTCTAAATTAAGAATAAAGGTATTGAACTTAAGATTATTATTGAATTCTTAGTTGTAATTATATAATATAAACACATTTATGTTATAAAGGTCTCAAAAGTCTTGATTGTGAGGATTGTGGTTAAATATGAATAAAGTGGATAGGAGTGGACAGTTAGCAGGTGTTAATAAAATACATTCCTTGATCCTACAACCTTGGGCTATACAACCTTCTACTGATAAGTCAAAGGTTATACATAACATTTAAGCAAGGGCTCATAAGATAATTGAGATTTGGAAATAAGAGAGAGGAATTTATTTAAGTTTAACTTAGGGTACAGGTTATTGATAGTAAATTATCTTCAGTGTTCCTCAGAGAATTGTTGAATGTTTGCACGAGTTTGCTAGAACTGCTACAGCGTTGACCAGGTACGATTTCTCGTACTCCGATATTTTTGCTGATTGACTTGTGGAATGTTTTGGAAAACGCTAACTGAGTTTATGTAACACCCCCAACTGCCTCCGTACACACCACATCGAACTGCAGCGGAAATCTCGAGCTATTACATTACATATCACAATGGTGTTACACGCCGTTAACCACCCACGTGGCTAACAAGGCTAATACATACACATTGTATCGGTCTGATGGACTAGATCCCCGAGCAACTACACAATACAATCCTTATTCCATTTCCAACAATTATTTTACATATACATTTCAACTGTACCGAGTATTTACTAACTAATGCCGATAACAATTTCGGTCTTACTACGCCTACAACACTTGCTCAATTTACATGACTACCCATGTACAAACATCTACCCCGTCCTACTCTCGAACGGCTTCCAGCTCCTTGTACCTGAAATAGAAAAAGGAGAAAAGGGTGGCCCCCAAGGGGCTCAGCACCTTTGCTGGTATGGTAATCCCGCAGCCCGCATGCTACCGGGCCACGCACAACTATTTGTCGTCTTAGCATGCTGTTGATTATATTTAAATCCTGCATGTAAACCATAAACACACAACACATTGCATACACCCAACTAGGGTTCAACAAACAACCAACACGTCCACACATCCACACATAACAAATCAACATTGTTTCCTTTAACCCTAGAGTGGCTCTCCTCTCAACGGAGTTACTTCCTTAACAGACGACATTTACCCATCAATCAAATTATCCTTGAACACCTCCTATTATTAACCGGAGTTCACATCCTTAGTCCATGACAACATTAACACACAACACCACAATATGGTTCACACTTGGAACCTTTCACCATAGTTAATATACATTATGAGCCTGGAGATTGTAGCCAACCTCGTACTAAGCTCGTTACACAACACTCGCTACCGTCCTTATTGTCGGGCGGGTAACCTTCCTAAAGGTGGATCGGATTTGGTGACCCGAACACACCACACAAACACAAGTACAACCATTGTATGCCCCTGTGGCCCGACGTGAGTCAGTAATATAGCTTTGGTTAAGCTAAAGGGAAGATTGGAAACCCAATGAGTAAACAACCATAACACACACCAAGAGAGTCGAACCGGGTATGACATCGACTCCCATCCATCACACGCGTGGCCGGAACATGACCGGACTCCTCACCCCCCCCCATTAGTACATATAAACTTATAAGTAAGTAGTTAGAGCTCCATTATGGAACCTATCACATCCACACACCATTCGGTATCACAACCGTGTTAAACATGCAAGGGAGGCTCACACACTTGCAAACAATAACCATACACAACTAACTCACACATAGCCGTGGTTAGAACGTTCCCAAGGTTTGGGTCGTTAGCTCCGTATACCGATTTCTCATGTGTTCCTAGTTTTAGTTAGCTAAGGTTTAACACTTATTTGAGGTTAAACGGTTTCGGAGACCAGATTCGCCACATAAATGAATTACTATAAACTTATTTCATGTTTTATCTTACAAGGTGGCAAACACACAGAAAAACACATTGGCATACAAGCCGGTGTAATCCGGTAGGACACAGGTTGCAAGAAAACCATACCTGTCGCCGGAGTCCACTCTACCATGTCCACTTACGTTCCTCGAACAACTCTCGAACAACTGGTACATTAAAGTTACCTTCATTAACATTGGGGTAATATGTTTGTGTAACGTCGAAAGACCATGATTCAACCCCGTTAACTAGTTAAATACCTTTGCATTTTAAACTTGTTTTTCTCTTCCATTTTGCCTTAACCTTTCACCCACCAAATTGTCATTACAACTCACCTAACATGTCCTTAACATCCTTATAACATCATTACTTATCAATCCCCATCATTACACATCATTTTCACACTTAAACAACATTTTAGAGTGGTCCGGGACTTGGTCCTTACCTTAAGTCCCGGATCAATACTTACAGAAACCCACGGTTTATTTTGGTAGGGTGGTCCGGGACATGGTCCCTAACTTAGGTCCCGGACCTATACTTAACCATTCTCTCGGTTTCTTTTGATGGGGTGGTCCGGGACTTCACATAGGTCCTAGGTCCCGGACCATTCTAGGCAAACAAACTCTCGGTAATTTAAGAAGGTTGGTCCGGGTCCTTGTACAAGACCCAAGTCCCGGACCTGAATCTGTATACAACTCACGGCCTATTTTGATATATGGTCCGGGATGTAATCCAGACCCTAAGTCCCGGACCGAACTACAGAGATTGACGTACTGCATTTTTCATGTCCTGCTGTGTAAGTTATTTACACCCATCAAATGTATAAACTTCCCAGTACACTCTTATACTCAAAACTTCACCAAATATACACCACATAACAACATAGTGCACAATTTAAACTGCATAAATCTTAAACACTGAATTTCCACAATATATTTGCCTTTGACCTGCAAAAACACAAAACAATACGTATGTCTTTTACTAGTCTCTTTGAGAACATTTTCTAAGTCATTTACCTTTGGCTCTTTAGGTAGTTTCAACAGACAACATACGTTCATTTTCCAAAGGAATTTTAAGCTACCTTTGGTTAACATAAAACATAGAGGAAACACCATTTTTCTTTGAGTTTCCATACCTTGAAGCAAAGGAGAAGAATAATACGTAAGAAGATGAACTCAAGCTCCTTCCATGGAGATTCCTCTTGGCACCAAAATGGAGCTCTTGAAAATTTGAAAGGACTAAGTCGAAGAGCTTGATGAAACTAAGAGATCGGTGGTCTCGGTTTTAGATTTGGACAAGTGAGCAAGAAGTTACAAGGATTTGAAGTTGTATATTGGTGCTGGTGCTGTTCGATCGTGAAGGAGAGAAAGGAAGGGATGGCTACGTGAAACAAGCAGAGAATGAGAGAATGAATGATTTGATTGTTGCTTTTGAAGATATTTAATTATGTAAAGCAAATAGTGCTTTTTCAATCTCACTATTACTCACTTAGCTAGTACGGTGGTGATTCACCACATGCAAACCGACCCCCATTTAACAAAAGGGGTTATTTAGTCTTTTTTTGCTCAATTAAATTACTCATGTTAACATATGTTACAAACTAGCTTATTTTAGTTACTATTCATAATAACAAGGCACTTTGAAGCGAAATTCATTTCCCATTGATTTAAACTTCCAAATGTGATACCAAATAGTACACATATTAATTAAAGAGTAATGATGGACATTTAGCCATTCAAAACTCATTTACAAGACAATTTTTCAAAAACGTGCTTTATGACTCCTTTAAGCACATTTTGTGTTTTAACTTGTTTTCAAGCTCGGTTTTCTTTGGTAATTAATTTAATAGACTCATTAATATATAAGTAAAGTCTTGGTAAGTTTATTAAGTCTTAATCAAGACTATCCCAGGTTAGAGCATATTTGCTTATTGCCTTTTAGGCAATTAATTGTATTTACTATTCATTAAATTGTTTACTAATGTTTCTAAGACTCTTTTTAGTCTTAATAATTTATTATTTAATGCTTAAACAACATACCAGGTTTGGGGTATTTCAGTCTACCCCCCTTAAAAGAACTTCGTCCCCGAAGTTCACACTTCCCACATATCATTGGTTTAGAATACGGGAATTACTTGTATAATAAAACACTTCCATAACCAACACACCTTACACCACAACCTCGGACTTGAAGGTCCGGGTTCACATACACATCCATCCATAACGTATCATTCTCACATGATTACCTCGGACTCAATGGTCCGGGTACCTTAATAGTATTGTACTCACATAACAACCCTCAGACTCTCAGGTCTGGGTAACATGACCACCTTTGGACTCATAGGCCCAAGTAACATAATCAATTCAGAACTGAACCACATCAAGACTCATGGTCAAAGTAACATTTATTACACATACCACACAACATGCCTTAGAACGTATAACAAATAGAAATACCTTTTCCATCTCTTCATGGGCTCGAGTCCCACGTTGAGTACATATACACTGTGATCCCCCAGAACCCGGTCGCGATGGACACCTGCTGGTCCCCGTTCCTTTGGGAGATCAAAACATTCACTTAATTGTTAACATATGTACTTCTCATGTCACCGGTCCGAAGACAAAGGCTCATACGTCCTCAGCTCGTGAGCAAGTACTACAAAAATATCCTTTACCAGGTTAGTAAACAAGAGAATCCTTTATTCAAAATATCAATCCACTGTTTTGGAAATACCAATTGAAAACCCTTTTGAAAATTCAATACAACTCCAAGTCCAACTTATGCTCTTTGCATCCTTTCTTAATGGTGTTATTTGTGACCACTTATAGGGAGCTTCAAGAGTCATCCAACCCTGATGTGATCAGCATCAGTGTTGAACTATCCTTCCACCCCAATTTGTGTTCGGCTTCCCTTGATCGCATGCAAATCAAGTTCCACCTCCCACTTCATTTTCAACCAACAATTAATTCAAGCATATTCCACTTTCTATCTTTTGATCCTTCTAGTCATAATCATTACATCTCCAAGGGGTAGAACTTAGTCTATCAATTACCTCCATTCGCTTTTAAGTAAGTTACCTAGGGAATCTAATTCTTTCTAGGTTCCATGTCAGTTTCATACCCTTCATAAATCACCACACTATATATATATACACGTCTTTAATCAAAATACCATACACCGTGTTACATTTGGTATTATGCGAACACACACCATTGGGGCTTTAGTTCCCCAGGAGTTTATTTACTCCTTAGTACTTGTACTTACCCACAACCATTACCAAGGTAGTCACACCTACCACAATAGTATTTCGCATCTTCTGTGCGCAATTACCACCCTTTAACCAAACCAACCATCATAACCAATTATTAACCATGCCAACCATCATAACAAATTATTTTTGTGCTATGCACAACATAGTTCACGTTCACTTGTACGGTAAAACACACTAAGCGGCTTTACGCTCTACCCCCCTAAAAAGGGATTACGCCCACGTAATCGATCACTTACTCACTGTGCTATAACATTCTACCGTCGTGAAGTGTTTAATCCCCACGCGGTTTATTATACACTGTGTTCTGGGTTGAGGATCTTAGCCATATTGGCGGTTTAGTCCCTAACCAAGAATTCTCTTTAGAGTTTGTTTAATTCATAACCAGTTTCGATTCTGGCCTGTGAAACTTCTAGGCTTTAATAATTAGCCATTCACTCATATTCACAACTCACATCCAACACTTGAATCGTTGGCTCACTAGTTTCTGCTATGCGATTCTTGGTAACCTAGAACTTAGTTGTCCATACATTATTCCTACTGTATTGTACATTCCTGGTTATCACCCTTATCTAGGTAATAACGGTTTCTCAACCGACGCATGGTATCTCTTACCCTGAGCGAATTCGGCGAGTTTCAAAACTTCCCATCCACCTCCACAGTAGTTTACTGTGTATACTGCTATGTATTTTACAATGATTGCCTCGATTCCTTTCGACTTACTGTCGGTTGAGGTTGAGCTACCACCTAATGTGTAGTGCTCTCTCAGTTATTTCCTACACCTGAGGTATATTTCATACCGATATTTGATAGTAGTGCTACTGTAGTCACTTATTGCCAGTCCTGCTTCCACATTTAGTTCTGCACCAGTACCATTTCCATTAGTATGACCTTGCATTTCCTACATATCGGTCATTATGGTATTACAAGTTTCTTTCTTATTCCATCCACCACAATTAATATTTCCCAATTCCTAGCTATCCCACTCGATCATTACTGCGCAAGTGCAATACCAAAACACTCAGTCATACAGAGTGCAGAGGCGTAAACTCCTGACAGTAAATCTCCTATGCGATTGCAAGGGATTTACACTGTATTCCTCATCACATAGTATCAAATACTGGCTTGTTGCCCAGCCTGTATATCACCATTTATCTTACATGTTCATTGTGTCTAACTCATAACTGTGCCTGCTGGCTATGTTATTATTTAGCAATACCCATGCAACGGTCGCTTACTGCGCGCCGTGCGATTACTCATTATATAACATCAACTCACACTGCACCTGCTATTATATTAGCTTCCGCCATTACACTGTGCCTTGCCACTTATTTGGCTGATTTCTGAATACACCATTTCTCGAGCCTTTATTTTCCTTAAGCGTTGTTCGCTACACATTTAGCATCACGCACCTATGGTGGTTTTATTCAAATCATTCTAGGGTAATAACGACATGGTCCATCCTCCACATATTTCTTGAACTTGGTTCACATAACTACCGCTCCTGCGGTCTCACCATATCGAGAGGTATCCCCACTCTTAACGCAGTGGTTCGTTCTCCGCTCTAATTACTTGTATACATAAACTCCTGTAATCCAGTTAAAATTTACTCAACACATTTTACTTGTGGCTTATAAGCCCTATTGCCTCTAGCTCTGCTCATTGTAGGCTGTTCACATTCATTTACTTCTTCAAACAATATTACACAGTTTACGGGTTGTACTGGGCTCCATGACCAGGTCGTCATGCCTTTCATGGGATGTCCCTTCAAGGATGTCAGAGTTCCTCCTGACGCCTTAAGATTAAACTGGGTGTTAGTTTCAACCCTTGCATTTCTGCCATGTTATTCCGTTCAACACTGTTGATCCAAACACCCCTTGAAGGACAGCTCCTGGGTGTTACTAAGTTATGCCACTACATCTGGCTTGCACTTATGAGTGCGTTTAATTAACTACACTACTGTCTTACATTCTTGGCTGGTGAAATATCCTCTTTAGTGAGATTTATATCTCGAATGATCATCTCGGGAGTCTTATCCCGATCTTTGCACATTAACATATCCATAATAGGCATCTGCCTCACCATCTATAGGCTGGGTACTTACTCCAGCTATTACATTCATCCCTCAGGATTCTTATGACATATTCCATGTCCCTATTTACCAACTAGTGCACTTCGCACTTGCTCACCTTTAAACGTTTCCTTAAATTAAATTCACTGATTCTTTTAGTCTTGTTGATCTTACTGGTTCCTTTACTTCCATCACTCTTGGTAATTTCTTACTTCGGTCCGTAGTATGGCGTCGACTACTTCCCGTGTTCCAGACTCCACTTGTATACATATGTGGGGTATCCTGTTGATACATTGCTACTTACCCGGTTAACCTATAAGAAGGTCTGCCAGGCCCACAAGCTCCTAACGGAGTGCGGTCGTCCCACAATTCAGTTGGTACACTCGTAGTGTCCGTCACACGCCTAGGTGAAGTATTCTGTTGTCAACTCCCTTATATTATCCTGCGATAATATGCGTTCCGTGCTTCCCGAACTTAATCAAAGGAAGGTTTATCCACTCTTGTATTTTTATGAAGTCCATCCATTCCCTCGGGTTGTTACCCTTGGGTCTACCGGTTTCCGTCCGGTTATTTTAAGTCACTGGGTATAACCTACCTACCATGTGGCACTGAGGCCAGTGTAGGTCTTTTGGTTTGGCTTCAAAGAAGGTTGGAAATTAAATGGGTTTGAAAGAAAATTCGGTTTGAAAAAGGTTTTGGAAATGAATTTAAGTGTAAAAGTAAAATTCTCGTGGTTTCACAACATTTCTTCGCTTTAACCAAGTCTAGCTTCTTGCTGACTGGTGTACTTCCAATTACAGAGGTTAGGCTGCTAAGCCCTTCCACAACTATGTTGATCTCACTAACTTCATGGTACTTTACTAAGTGCTTTGTAGTTGCAAAAATTTTTCCCGTACATTCTTGTTATAGCAGCACTTGCCATGGCAAGTGCGCTATACTGACTGGCTGTCAGCTCGACACACATCGGTTGGGTACTGTTTTCATCACCCGTCCTGACACCAGTGGCCTTGTTGGCCCTTACCTTATCTTACAGCCTTAACAATAAATCTTCTGGGTACTTCTCATCGGCTACACATGATAATCATTAACTAGGGTGTTTCTCATTCTGGGAGACCCCTTTTTCTTAGTATTACATTCTCCACGTACTACGTTGTAGTTCCTTTCTTCGGTTGGTATACCGTTGGTGTACTAGTTAACATTGTAGTCCCGTAGACACTTGTCTCGGGCTTCACTACCTCACTTTTGCCTGTTGCACGCTTGGTGCTTTGCAAGCTGGTTGTTCTCGACTGCTCGGCATGTCGACCCAGGTTGCTGGAAATTATTCTTTTAACAGATTCTACACTTTTCGCTACCTCATGTGGCAGACATTGTTAAAATGGGAACCGTCTTCGGGATCCACACCTTTCTGAATCTACCGAGTGACAGGTTCTCCGTACTTATAAGGACATTTAAATACAGCCAGATTGGGTATTCCCGAGTAAGAGAGGACTTCCATCTCTCTGGCGTTCTTTTCCAGTTATAACCAGGGATTGTGGAGGGTGGGATGTATATAGTAGGTTTCCAATATTCGCTGGTCCTCCTAACTAGCGTATCTCTCACGCTATCACTCATCCCTTAACCCACATGTACTGAAATCCTAACTCGGTACTTCCTAAGCTCGGTAATTCAGTCATCAGAGCGACACTTCGCTCTGATACCACTTTTTGTAACACCCCCAACTGCCTCCGTACACACCACATCGAACTGCAGCGGAAATCTCGACCATTACATTACATATCCAATGGTGTTACACGCCGTTAACCACCCACGTGGCTAACAAGGCTATACATACACATTGTATCGGTCTGATGGACTAGATCCCCGAGCAACTACACAATACAATCCTTATTCCATTTCCAACAATTATTTTACATATACATTTCACTGTACCGAGTATTTACAAACTAATGCCGATAACAATTTCGGTCTTACTACGCCTACAACACTTGCTCAATTTACATGACTACCCATGTACAAACATCTACCCCGTCCTACTCTCGAACGGCTTCCAGCTCCTTGTACCTGAAATAGAAAAAGGAGAAAAGGGTGGCCCCCAAGGGGCTCAGCACCTTTGCTGGTATGGTAATCCCGCAGCCCGCATGCTACCGGGCCACGCACAACTATTGTCGTCTTAGCATGCTGTTGATTATATTTAAATCCTGCATGTAAACCATAACACACAACACATTGCATACACCCAACTATAGGGTTCAACAAACAACCAACACGTCCACACATCCACACATAACAAATCAACATTGTTTCCTTTAACCCTAGAGTGGCTCTCCTCTTAACGGAGTTACTTCCTTAACAGACGACATTTACCCATCAACAAATTATCCTTGAACACCTCCTATTATTAACCGGAATTCACATCCTAGTCCATGACAACATTAACACACAACACCACAATATGGTTCACTTGGAACCTTTCACCATAGTTAATATACATTAGCCTGGAGATTGTAGCCAACCTCATACTAAGCTCGTTACACAACACTCGCTACCGTCCTTATTGTCGGGCGAGTAACCTTCCTAAAGGTGGATCGGATTTGGTGACCCGAACACACCACACAAACACAAGTACAACCATTGTATGCCCCTGTGGCCCGACGTGAGTCAGTAATATAGCTTTGGTTAAGCTAAAGGGAAGATTGGAAACCCAATGAGTAAACAACCATAACATACACCAAGAGAGTCGAACCGGGTATGACATCGACTCCCGTCCATCACACGCGTGGCCGGAACATGACCGGTCTCCTCACCCCCCATTAGTACACATATACTTATAAGTAAGTAGTTAGAGCTCCATTATGGAACCTATCACATCCACACACCATTCGGTATCACAACCGTGTTAAACATGCAAGGGAGGTTCACACACTTGCAAACAATAACCATACACAACTGACTCACACTTAGCCGTGGTTAGAACGTTCCCAAGGTTTGGGTCGTTAGATCCGTATACCGATTTCTCATGTGTTCCTAGTTTTAGTTAGCTAAGGTTTAACACTTATTTGAGGTTAAACGGTATCGGGACCAGATTCGCCACATAAATGAATTACTATAAACTCATTTCATGTTTTATCTTACAAGGTGGCAAACACAGAAAAACACATTGGCATACAAGCCGGTGTAATCCGGTAGGACACAGGTTGCAAGAAAACCATACCTGTCGCCGGAGTCCACTCTACCATGTCCACTTACGTTCCTCGAACAACTCGAACAACTGGTACATTAAAGTTACCTTCATTAACATTGGGGTAATATGTTTGTGTAACGTCGAAAGACCATGATTCAACCCCGTTAACTAGTTAAATACCTTTGCATTTTAAACTTGTTTTTCTCTTCCATTTTGCCTTAACTTTCACCCACCAAATTGTCATTACAACTCACCTAACATGTCCTTAACATCCTTATAACATCATTACTTATCAATCCCCATCATTACACATCATTTTCACACCTTAAACAACATTTTTAGAGTGGTCCGGGACTTGGTCCTTACCTTAAGTCCCGGATCAATACTTACAGAAACCCACGGTTTATTTTGGTAGGGTGGTCCGGGACATGGTCCCTAACTTAGGTCCCGGACCTATACTTAACCATTCTCTCGGTTTCTTTTGATGGGGTGGTCCGGGACTTCACATAGGTCCTAGGTCCCGGACCATTCTAGGCAAACAAACTCTCGGTAATTTAAGAAGGTTGGTCCGGGTCCTTGTACAAGACCCAAGTCCCGGACCTGAATCTGTATACAACTCACGGCCTAATTTTGATATATGGTCCGGGATGTATCCAGACCCTAAGTCCCGGACCGAACTACACAGATTGACGTACTGCATTTTTCATGTCCTGCTGTGTAAGTTATTTACACCCCATCAAATGTATAAACTTCCCAGTACACTCTTATACTCAAAACTTCACCAAATATACACCACATAACAACATAGTGCACAATTTAAACTGCATAAATCTTAAACACTGAATTTCCCACATATATTTGCCTTTGACCTGCAAAAACACAAAACAATACGTATGTCTTTTACTAGTCTCTTTGAGAACATTTTCTAAGTCATTTACCTTGGCTCTTTAGGTAGTTTCAACAACAACATACGTTCATTTTCCAAAGGAATTTTAAGCTACCTTTGGTTAACATAAAACATAGAGGAAACACCATTTTTCTTTGAGTTTCCATACCTTGAAGCAAAGGAGAAGAAAATACGTAAGAAGATGAACTCAAGCTCCTTCCATGGAGATTCCTCTTGGCACCAAAATGGAGCTCTTGAAGATTTGAAAGGACTAAGTCGAAGAGCTTGATGAAACTAAGAGATCGGTGGTCTCGGTTTTAGATTTGGACAAGTGAGCAAGAAGTTACAAGGATTTGAAGTTGTATGTTGGTGCTGGTGCTGTTCGATCGTGAAGGAGAGAAAGGAAGGGATGGCTACGTGAAACAGCAAGAGAATGAGAGAATGAAGATTGTAGTTGCTTTTGAAGATATTTAATTATGTAAAGCAAATAGTGCTTTTTCAATTACTCACTTATCTCACTTAGCTAGAGCGGGTGGTGATTCACCACATGCAAACCGACCCCCATTTAACAAAAGGGGTTATTTAGTCTTTTTTCAATTAAATTACTCATGTTAACATATGTTACAAACTAGCTTATTTTAGTTACTATTCATAATAACAAACTTTGAAGCGAAATTCATTCTTATTGATTTAAACTTCCAAATGTGATACCAAATAGTACACATATTAATTAAAGAGTAATGATGGACATTTAGCCATTCAAAACTCATTTACAAGACAATTTTTCAAAAACGTGCTTTATGACTCCTTTAAGCACATTTTGTGTTTTAACTTGTTTTCAAGCTCGGTTTTCTTTGGTAATTAATTTAATAGACTCATTAATATATATAAGTCTTGGTAAGTTTATTAAGTCTTAATCAAGACTATCCCAGGTCTAGAGCATATTTGTACTTATTGCCTTTTAGGCAATTAATTGTATTTACTATTCATTAAATTGTTTACTAATGTTTCTAAGACTCTTTTTAGTCTTAATAATTTATTATTTAATGCTTAAACAACATACCAGGTTTGGGGTATTTCAGTCTACCCCCCTTAAAAGAACTTCGTCCCCGAAGTTCACACTTCCCACATATCATTGGTTTAGAATACGGGAATTACTTGTATAATAAAACACTTCCATAACCAACACACCTTACACCACAACCTCGGACTTGAAGGTCCGGGTTCACATACACATCCATCCATAACGTATCATTCTCACATGATTACCTCGGACTCAATGGTCCGGGTACCTTAATAGTATTGTACTCACATAACAACCCTCAGACTCTCAGGTCTGGGTAACATGACCACCTTTGGACTCATAGGCCCAAGTAACATAATCAATTCAGAACTGAACCACATCAAGACTCATGGTCAAAGTAACATTTATTACACATACCACACAACATGCCTTAGAACGTATAACAAATAGAAATACCTTTTCCATCTCTTCATGGGCTCGAGTCCCACGTTGAGTACATATACACTGTGATCCCCGCAGAACCCGGTCGCGATGGACACCTGCTGGTCCCCGTTCCTTTGGGAGATCAAAACATTCACTTAATTGTTAACATATGTACTTCTCATGTCACCGGTCCGAAGACAAAGGCTCATACGTCCTCAGCTCGTGAGCAAGTACTACAAAAATATCCTTTACCAGGTTAGTAAACAAGAGAATCCTTTATTCAAAATATCAATCCACTGTTTTGGAAATACCAATTGAAAACCCTTTTGAAAATTCAATACAACTCCAAGTCCAACTTATGCTCTTTGCATCCTTTCTTAATGGTGTTATTTGTGACCACTTATAGGGAGCTTCAAGAGTCATCCAACCCTGATGTGATCAGCATCAGTGTTGAACTATCCTTCCACCCCAATTTGTGTTCGGCTTCCCTTGATCGCATGCAAATCAAGTTCCACCTCCCACTTCATTTTCAACCAACAATTAATTCAAGCATATTCCACTTTCTATCTTTTGATCCTCTAGTCATAATCATTACATCTCCAAGGGGTAGAACTTAGTCTATCAATTACCTCCATTCGCTTTAAGTAAGTTACCTAGGGAATCTAATTCTTTCTAGGTTCCATGTCAGTTTCATACCCTTCATAAATCACCACACTATATATATACACGTCTTTAATCAAAATACCATACACCGTGTTACATTTGGTATTATGCGAACACACACCATTGGGGCTTTAGTTCCCCAGGAGTTTATTTACTCCTTAGTACTTGTACTTACCCACAACCATTACCAAGGTAGTCACACCTACCACAATAGTATTTCGCATCTTCTGTGCGCAATTACCACCCTTTAACCAAACCAACCATCATAACCAATTATTAACCATGCCAACCATCATAACAAATTATTTTTGTGCTATGCACAACATAGTTCACGTTCACTTGTACGGTAAAACACACTAAGCGGCTTTACGCTCTACCCCCCTAAAAAGGGATTACGCCCACGTAATCGATCACTTACTCACTGTGCTATAACATTCTACCGTCGTGAAGTGTTTAATCCCCACGCGGTTTATTATACACTGTGTTCTGGGTTGAGGATCTTAGCCATATTGGCGGTTTAGTCCCTAACCAAGAATTCTCTTTAGAGTTTGTTTAATTCATAACCAGTTTCGATTCTGGCCTGTGAAACTTCTAGGCTTTAATAATTAGCCATTCACTCATATTCACAACTCACATCCAACACTTGAATCGTTGGCTCACTAGTTTCTGCTATGCGATTCTTGGTAACCTAGAACTTAGTTGTCCATACATTATTCCTACTGTATTGTACATTCCTGGTTATCACCCTTATCTAGGTAATAACGGTTTCTCAACCGACGCATGGTATCTCTTACCTGAGCGAATTCGGCGAGTTTCAAAACTTCCCATCCACCTCCACAGTAGTTTACTGTGTATACTGCTATGTATTTTACAATGATTGCCTCGATTCCTTTCGACTTACTGTCGGTTGAGGTTGAGCTACCACCTAATGTGTAGTGCTCTCTCAGTTATTTCCTACACCTGAGGTATATTTCATACCGATATTTGATAGTAGTGCTACTGTAGTCACTTATTGCCAGTCCTGCTTCCACATTTAGTTCTGCACCAGTACCATTTCCATTAGTATGACCTTGCATTTCCTACATATCGGTCATTATGGTATTACAAGTTTCTTTCTTCATCCACCATAATTAATATTACCCAATTCCTAGCTATCCCACTCGATCATTACTGCGCAAGTGCAATACCAAAACACTCAGTCATACAGAGTGCTGTAACACCCCATCCAAAGCCTATCGTGGTTATCGCAATCTGAACACTTAATCGAAACGTCGCAGCGGAAATAACAACACCTGGACCTTGCCACGGTCTGATCGTTAGAAGATACCGGATTAACATTACAATACTTAACCAAAATACTTATCCAACTCCAAACATCAACATCCACAATCCCACCACCAACCGAGTACTAGTATCTCAAACGTATCTTAAACTTACAACAGTTTAATATAAACAGTCGGGTGCACAGGCGCAACCCGAACTCAAAATGAATGTTCCACCTAAGTCTAACCGCTCCTACTCTCGTAGTGCGTCCTCATGGGCCTCTTACCTGCAAGTGTAAAAATAGCCCCCGAGGGGGTCAGCACGAATGCTGGTACACCCTCTCATGGCCCCCAAGCTAACGGGGCTACGACGACTAATTGTCGATAGCATGGAAATTGATTAAATACAAATATAATATGAAGTGCAATAACAATAACCACAGTTGAACATATATAGTTCACAAGCAATGAACGACTCAAGCGTTCCCTTAACAAGTGGGTTAGTAACCCCCTCCTTAGTCCTCATTTCCTTAACCTCAGTTCCTTACCTTACCTTAATCTTAATCTCAATCTTAATCTTAATCTCAGTATACAAACCTTTCCTGGAAGGGATTGGTTTGCTTAATTCGAACCTGGGATTTAGGTGATCCCACCGCACCGTCTTAATGCCACCTACCCTGGACGGGAGTCCAGCGTAGCTGAGCCGGCAACCGCCCTAGGCTACAATCCGAAGACAAGTCCTTAAGCGGAGGGCGGATCTGATTCAGATACCGTCCCCCTTTCACTTAGCATGCTGACCGGAGATCGGTCCCGGGTTTCCTCACTCAAGTTCCAGTTAGTAACATCTTCAACCATGTGCTAGCTAAGCCTTAACGGGCATTAACCAACAACCATCAAACTTAACTCTTATTCTTAACTCAGTAAGTACTAACTTGGTTAGTAACATTCTCAAGTCTCGCGGGTTAGTGTAAATGTAACACAATCACAACGAGAACAATTAACCGGTTGCATGCTTTATCTTGTTTTAGTCATAGCAAATAAACAGATAGCACACAGCCGAGGGACACCTCGTTGCAAGCAGGTCACGAAAAGGATTGTACCGTTCACCGTCGATCGTTGTTTGACTAATCTTCTTCGGGGTCCCATTCACAAACCTAAAACATTCATTCATTTTTAGGTTATTAGTTATTTGCACCTTACTTAACTCACTTAGTCCCTAAGGACTTCCATTCACTAACCTCCCAAGTCTTTATCCTTAATCTTACAAACTTAACTTGAACATTAAAACTTATACTTAATCTTAACTTAATTCCTCAAGTTCTTAGGGTCCCAATCATTACTACCCTACCAAGGGCATACCTCATTACCCATTACCATTCTTAGAAATTAAAATTTCTTTTTTTTTTTTTTTTTTAGGCTCGACCGACTTACCGACCGACTTGCCAAGTCCGGTCCATTCCAGTACCTTTTACCGTTGGAAAATTCACTCCGACCGGACTTACATGTCCGGTCCTATGTCCGTCGATTCCAGAGACTTATAATCCGTACTAAATTCATGCCGACCGGACGGACTTGACAAGTCCGGTCCCATGTCCGTCCATTCCAGAAACATTCTCCCTCTCACAAAACAAGCCCGACCGGACTTGTAAGTCCGGTCCCCCAAGTCCGTCGATTCCAGAAACATTTCCCGGTAGTGTAACAGAGTCCGACCGACCTGCAAGTCCGGTCCTAAGGCCGGTCGGCTCTAAAAACTTGTTTCTAAATTCCTTTTTAACTCCAAACTTCTCCTCATATATCCTCATATGTTATAACCTCATTTGGGCACCTCAAATACACCTTAAGCCCTCCTTAAATACCTTAAATCATCCACCAAGATCCACCTTAGTCATAATGCATTTTCCTTTAATAATGCTAACACTTGTAATGTTTTCCTCTAGGTTTCTAGGTGTGGTTCATACCTAGTGTAGCCACTATCCAATTGTTTTCTTCACCACTATAACATCATCTCCCAAGCATCTCTCACTATCTAGAACTCTTTTAAAAACATTTACTTAAGTTCCTTATCAAGTCTAACTTCCATCATCATCACATTATCTCTTCCTAGTTGTGCACCAACATTTGCCTAAGTCCTAAATATTCCTATACACCCTCTTGATTTCTAAATCCTTCCTAGTAATGCCTCAGTCATTATGAGTCCTTAGAAACCTTATCCTCACCCTTTTTCATCAAGACAACCCATAGAACACTCATAGTAACTTTCTTAATCATTAAATTCCCTTAGGATATCTTAACACTTAAACTTTCCTTTAAATTTCGCCATGGGTTCTCTAGTATATAATACTTCCTAACACATGGTTTTTCTCCATCAACAACCAATACCACACAAATTCTCATCACAACACTTTTAACACCCAATTTACACTAAAACTTCACCACAACATCATATAATGCTTAAACTTAAAATGCTTGGCACTTAGGCCCTTAATGACAATAATCTTAACCACTGAATTTCCACATATATTTGCCTTCAACCTGCGAATACACTCAACAAGGCTCCCTTGAAATAAATGCTTCTTGTACTTCACCTTTATATTCTTAAACTATCTCTTTTCTCTCATTTGCTCCTTATCACAAGTTCACAAGAGTAGTCATTGTTTCTCCTAGGTTTTTAATAGCAACCTTCCCAATATAAACTCTACACCAAACTCATCATATCCCATATCTCATTCCCTCAAACAACAGACACCTTAAGGTAAGTAATTTACCTTTTTTCTCACAAGCTTAAAAGCTTTTCTCCTTAGGTTTTTCTTTGTTCAATCTCGGTCACCAATGTGATTCCCTTGCCAATGTTCTAACCATATCCCAATGACTCCAAGAGTACTAGATACACATCAACCCTAAGGAACAAACCCTAGGTTTAAAAATATGTTTTAAGGTATTAATGTGATTGTTTTACCTTGGTTTCTCAAGACAACTTGGATGTGAAGCAAGAAAGACCTCCTCTCCCCTTTGAAGAGTAAAACAAGCTAAACAAGGCATAAACATGGAGTCCCATAGTATATATTTTCGGTCAGTGAAGAAAATGGGGAAACCTAGATTTTCTTACACTTTCTTTACCTTAAGAGAATGGAGATGCCAATGGAGTCTCCAAACTTGAATTTCCTCCTCTAATGGTGGTTTGACTTGGCACCAAAATGAAGCTCTTGAAGTTTTGAAAAGATAGAAAGGAGGAGCTTGAGCTAACTAAGGGAATATGTATTTTGTTTTGGATTTGGAGCTTAAATGAGCAAGTGGTGTGCAAGAGAAGGTGGAGCTTCCATGGAGGTGAGCTCTACGTGAAATGGAGAAGAGAAAGAGCAAGAAATCGTGGGCAACAAGGGAAAATGAGAAGTGAGGAGAGAGGTAAGCAAAGTATTTTATCTTAAAAGTGAATAGTGTTTTATGCTTTATACTTACTTATTTGCTTTCTCTTTACTTAGTTAGATAAGTGTGGTGAGTCACACTTAAAGAAACCGGCCCCCTTTAGGATGGAGTAGTTTAGTCTTTGTTGACCAATGTCTCACTTATATAGACTTATGTTATAAACTAGCTTATAAATTCACTATTCATCAATAACAAGCACATTGTTGTGAAATTTTTGATTTCCCATGATATAGACCTCCAAATGTGATACTATATAGTACACATGTTAATTAAAGAGTAATGATGGACATTTAGCCATTCAAAATCATTTACAAGACAATTTTTCAAAAACGTGCTTTAAGACTCCTTAAAGCACATTTTGTGTTTTAACTTTGTTTTCAAGCTTGGTTTTCTTTGGTAATTGACTTAAAATGACCATTAGAATATTACTAAGTCTTAGAACAATATTTGGGTACTCTCCCATGTCTCTCCAAGCTTAGAGCACGTTTTTGTTAAACTGCTCTTTTGGTGTTTCCTTATATTTTCTTTGATTAGAAATGTTTCTTAATGTTTCTAAGGCATTATTTAGCCTCCTTATATCTTAGTTTATCATTTAAACACCATATCTAAGTTTGGGGTATTTCAAGTGCAGAGACGTAAACTCCTGACAGTAAATCTCCTATGCGATTGCAAGGGATTTACACTGTATTTCTCATCACATAGTATCAAATACTGGCTTGTTGCCCAGCCTGTATATCACCATTTATCTTACATGTTCATTGTGTCTAACTCATAACTGTGCCTGCTATGTTATTATTTAGCAATACCCATGCAACGGTCGCTTACTGTGCGCCGTGCGATTACTCATTATATAACATCAACTCACACTGCACCTGCTATTATATTAGCTTCCGCCATTACACTGTGCCTTGCCACTTATTTGGCTGATTTCTGAATACACCATTTCTCGAGCCTTTATTTTCCTTAAGCGTTGTTCGCTACACATTTAGCATCACGCACCTATGGTGGTTTTATTCAAATCATTCTAGGGTAATAACGACATGGTCCATCCTCCACATATTTCTTGAACTTGGTTCACATAACTACCGCTCCTGCGGTCTCACCATATCGAGAGGTATCCCCACTCTTAACGCAGTGGTTCGTTCTCCGCTCTAATTACTTGTATAATCATAAACTCCTGTAATCCAGTTAAAATTTACTCAACACATTTTACTTGTGGCTTATAAGCCCTATTGCCTCTAGCTCTGCTCATTGTAGGCTGTTCACATTCATTTACTTCTTCAAACAATATTACACAGTTTACGGGTTGTACTGGGCTCCATGACCAGGTCGTCATGCCTTTCATGGGATGTCCCTTCAAGGATGTCAGAGTTCCTCCTGACGCCTTAAGATTAAACTGGGTGTTAGTTTCAACCCTTGCATTTCTGCCATGTTATTCCGTTCAACACTGTTGATCCAAACACCCCTTGAAGGACAGCTCCTGGGTGTTACTAAGTTATGCCACTACATCTGGCTTGCACTTATGAGTGCGTTTAATTAACTACACTGTCTTACATTCTTGGCTGGTGAAATATCCTCTTTAGAGATTTATATCTCGAATGATCATCTCGGGAGTCTTATCCCGATCTTTGCACATTAACATATCCATAATAGGCATCTGCCTCACCATCTATAGGCTGGGTACTTACTCCAGCTATTACATTCATCCCTCAGGATTCTTATGACATATTCCATGTCCCTATTTACCAACTAGTGCACTTCGCACTTGCTCACCTTTAAACGTTTCCTTAAATTAAATTCACTGATTCTTTTAGTCTTGTTGATCTTACTGGTTCCTTTACTTCCATCACTCTTGGTAATTTCTTACTTCGGTCCGTAGTATGGCGTCGACTACTTCCCGTGTTCCAGACTCCACTTGTATACATATGTGGGGTATCCTGTTGATACATTGCTACTTACCCGGTTAACCTATAAGAAGGTCTGCCAGGCCCACAAGCTCCTAACGGAGTGCGGTCGTCCCACAATTCAGTTGGTACACTCGTAGTGTCCGTCACACGCCTAGGTGAAGTATTCTGTTGTCAACTCCCTTATATTATCCTGCGATAATATGCGTTCCGTGCTTCCCGAACTTAATCAAAGGAAGGTTTATCCACTCTTGTATTTTTATGAAGTCCATCCATTCCCTCGGGTTGTTACCCTTGGGTCTACCGGTTTCCGTCCGGTTATTTTAAGTCACTGGGTATAACCTACCTACCATGTGGCACTGAGGCCAGTGTAGGTCTTTTGGTTTGGCTTCAAAGAAGGTTGGAAATTAAATGGGTTTGAAAGAAAATTCGGTTTGAAAAAGGTTTTGGAAATGAATTTAAGTGTAAAAGTAAAATTCTCGTGGTTTCACAACATTTCTTCGCTTTAACCAAGTCTAGCTTCTTGCTGACTGGTGTACTTCCAATTACAGAGGTTAGGCTGCTAAGCCCTTCCACAACTATGTTGATCTCACTCAACTTCATGGTACTTTACTAAGTGCTTTGTAGTTGCAAAAATTTTTCCCGTACATTCTTGTTATAGCAGCACTTGCCATGGCAAGTGCGCTATACTGACTGGCTGTCAGCTCGACACACATCGGTTGGGTACTGTTTCACCCGTCCTGACACCAGTGGCCTTGTTGGCCCTTACCTTATCTTACAGCCTTAACAATAAATCTTCTGGGTACTTCTCATCGGCTACACATGATAATCATTAACTAGGGTGTTTCTCATTCTGGGAGACCCCTTTTCCTTAGTATTACATCTCCACGTACTACGTTGTAGTTCCTTTCTTCGGTTGGTATACCGTTGGTGTATAGTTAACATTGTAGTCCCGTAGACACTTGTCTCGGGCTTCACTACCCACTTTTTGCCTGTTGCACGCTTGGCGCTTTGCAAGCTGGTTGTTCTCGACTGCTCGGCATGTCGACCCAGGTTGCTGGAAATTCTATTTTTTAACACACTTTTCGCTACCTCATGTGGCAGACATTGTTAAAATGGGAACCGTCTTCGGGATCCACACCTTTCTGAATCTACCGAGTGACAGGTTCTCCGTACTTATAAGGACATTTAAATACAGCCAGATTGGGTATTCCCGAGTAAGAGAGGACTTCCATCTCTCTGGCGTTCTTTTCCAGTTATAACCAGGGATTGTGGAGGGTGGGATGTATATAGTAGGTTTCCAATATTCGCTGGTCCTCCTAACTAGCGTATCTCTCACGCTATCACTCATCCCTTAACCCACATGTACTGAAATCCTAACTCGGTACTTCCTAAGCTCGGTAATTCAGTCATCAGAGCGACACTTCGCTCTGATACCACTTTTTGTAACACCCCCAACTGCCTCCTACACCACATCGAACTGCAGCGGAAACTCGACATTACATTACATCCATGGTGTTACACGCCGTTAACCACCCACGTGGCTAACAAGGCTAATACATACACATTGTATCGGTCTGATGGACTAGATCCCCGAGCAACTACACCATACAATCCTTATTCCATTTCCAACAATTATTTACATATACATCACTGTACCGAGTATTCACAACTAATGCCGATAACAATTCGGTCTTACTACGCCTACACATTGCTCCATTTAATGGCTACCCATGTACAAACATCTACCCCGTCCTACTCTCGAACGGCTTCCAGCTCCTTGTACCTGAAATAGAAAAAGGAGAAAAGGGTGGCCCCCAAGGGGCTCAGCACCTTTGCTGGTATGGTAATCCCGCAGCCCGCATGCTACCGGGCCACGCACAACTAATTGTCGTCTTAGCATGCTGTTGATTATATTTAAATCCTGCATGTAAACCATAAACACACAACACATTGCATACACCCAACTATAGGGTCAACAAACCAACACACTCCACACATCCACACATAACAAATCAACATTGTTTCCTTTAACCCTAGAGTGGCTCTCCTCTAACGGAGTTACTTCCTTAACAGACGACATTTACCCATCAATCACTATCCTGAACACCTCCTATTATTAACCGGAATTCACATCCATAGTCCATGACAACATTAACACACAACACCACAATATGGTTCGCACTAGGAACCTTCACACCATAGTTAATATACATTAGCCTGGAGATTGTAGCCAACCTCGTACTAAGCTCGTTACACAACACTCGCTACCGTCCTTATTGTCGGGCGAGTAACCTTCCTAAAGGTGGATCGGATTTGGTGACCCGAACACACCACACAAACACAAGTACAACCATTGTATGCCCCTGTGGCCCGACGTGAGTCAGTAATATAGCTTTGGTTAAGCTAAAGGGAAGATTGGAAACCCAATGAGTAAACAACATAACATACACCAAGAGAGTCGAACCGGGTATGACATCGACTCCCGTCCATCACATCACGCGTGGCCGGAACATGACCGGACTCCTCACCCCCCATTAGTACATATACTTATAAGTAAGTAGTTAGAGCTCCATTATGGAACCTATCACATCCACACACCATTCGGTATCACAACCGTGTTAAACATGCAAGGGAGGTTCACACACTTGCAAACAATAACCATACACAACTAACTCACACATAGCCGTGGTTAGAACGTTCCCAAGGTTTGGGTCGTTAGCTCCGTATACCGATTTCTCATGTGTTCCTAGTTTTAGTTAGCTAAGGTTTAACACTTATTTGAGGTTAAACGGTATCGGACCAGATTCGCCACATAAATGAATTACTATAAACTCATTTCATGTTTTATCTTACAAGGTGGCAAACACACAGAAAAACACATTGGCATACAAGCCGGTGTAATCCGGTAGGACACAGGTTGCAAGAAAACCATACCTGTCGCCGGAGTCCACTCTACCATGTCCACTTACGTTCCTCGAACTCACAACTGGTACATTAAAGTTACCTTCATTAACATTGGGGTAATATGTTTGTGTAACGTCGAAAGACCATGATTCAACCCCGTTAACTAGTTAAATACCTTTGCATTTTAAACTTGTTTTCTCTTCCATTTTGCCTTAACTTTTCACCCACCAAATTGTCATTACAACTCACCTAACATGTCCTTAACATCCTTATAACATCATTACTTATCAATCCCCATCATTACACATCATTTTCACACCTTAAACAACATTTTTAGAGTGGTCCGGGACTTGGTCCTTACCTTAAGTCCCGGATCAATACTTACAGAAACCCACGGTTTATTTTGGTAGGGTGGTCCGGGACATGGTCCCTAACTTAGGTCCCGGACCTATACTTAACCATTCTCTCGGTTTCTTTTGATGGGGTGGTCCGGGACTTCACATAGGTCCTAGGTCCCGGACCATTCTAGGCAAACAAACTCTCGGTAATTTAAGAAGGTTGGTCCGGGTCCTTGTACAAGACCCAAGTCCCGGACCTGAATCTGTATACAAAACTCACGGCCTAATTTTGATATGGTCCGGGATGTAATCCAGACCCTAAGTCCCGGACCGAAGCTACAGAGATTGACGTACTGCATTTTTCATGTCCTGCTGTGTAGTTACTTTACACCCATCAAATGTATAAACTTCCCAGTACACTCTTATACTCAAAACTTCACCAAATATACACCACATAACAACATAGTGCACAATTTAAACTGCATAAATCTTAAACACTGAATTTCCCACAATATATTTGCCTTTGACCTGCAAAAACACAAAACAATACGTATGTCTTTTACTAGTCTCTTTGAGAACATTTTCTAAGTCATTTACCTTTGGCTCTTTAGGTAGTTTCAACAGACAACATACGTTCATTTTCCAAAGGAATTTTAAGCTACCTTTGGTTAACATAAAACATAGAGGAAACACCATTTTTCTTTGAGTTTCCATACCTTGAAGCAAAGGAGAAGAATAATACGTGAAAGGATGAACTCAAGCTCCTTCCATGGAGATTCCTCTTGGCACCAAAATGGAGCTCTTGAAGATTTGAAAGGACTAAGTCGAAGAGCTTGATGAAACTAAGAGATCGGTGGTCTTAGTTTTCGATTTGGATAAGTGAGCAGAAGTTACAAGGATTTGAAGTTGTATTTGGTGCTGGTGCTGTTCGATCGTGAAAGAGAGAAAGAAGGGATGACTACGTGAGAAAGCAACAGCAAATGAAGAATGAGAGAATGAGAAGACACTGATTGCAGTTGCTTTTGAAGATTAATTATGTAAAGCAAATAGTGCTTTTTCAATTCACTATTTGCTCACTTATTTGTTCAATCAGCAGCAAGGTGACGTCTCACCACATGCAACCGGCCCCCATTTAAATAAGGGGTTATGTCTTTATTGCTCAATTAAATTACTATGTTAACATATGTTACAAACTAGCTTATTTTAGTTACTATTCACTATAACAAAACACATAGAAGTGAAATATCAATTTCTTATTATTTTAAACTTCCAAATGTGATACTAAGTAGTACACCTATTAATAAAGAGTATGATGGACATTTAGCCATTCAAAACTCATTTACACGACAGTTACTCAAAAACGTGCTTTATGCCTTTAAGCACATTTTGTGTTTTAACTTGTTTTCAAGCTGGTTTTCTTTGGTAATTAATTTAATATATTCATTAATATATATATAAGTCTTGGTAAGTTTATTAAGCCTTAACCAAGGTTATCCCAGCTTAGAGCATATTTGTTTATTGCCTTTTAGGCAATTAATTGTATTTACTATTATTAAATGGTTTACTAATGCTAAGACTCTTTTTAGTCTTAATAATTTATTATTTAATGCTTAAACAACACACCAAGGTTTGGGGTATTTCAGTCTACCCCCCTTAAAAGAACTTCGTCCCCGAACTTCACACTTCCCACATATCATTGGTTTAGAATACGGGAATTACTTGTATAATAAAACACTTCCATAACCAACACACCTTACACCACAACCTCGGACTTGAAGGTCCGGGTTCACATACATCCATCCATAACGTATCATTCTCACATGATTACCTCGGACTCAATGGTCCGGGTACCTTAATAGTATTGTACTCACATAACAACCCTCAGACTCTCAGGTCTGGGTAACATGACCACCTTTGGACTCATAGGCCCAAGTAACATAATCAATTCAGAACTGAACCACATCAAGACTCATGGTCAAAGTAACATTTATTACACATACCACACAACATGCCTTAGAACGTATAACAAATAGAAATACCTTTTCCATCTCTTCATGGGCTCGAGTCCCACGTTGAGTACATATACACTGTGATCCCCGCAGAACCCGGTCGCGATGGACACCTGCTGGTCCCCGTTCCTTTGGGAGATCAAAACATTCACTTAATTGTTAACATATGTATTTCTCATGTCACCGGTCCGAAGACAAAGGCTCATACGTCCTCAGCTCGTGAGCAAGTACTACAAAAATATCCTTTACCAGGTTAAGTAAACAAGAGAATCCTTTATTCAAAATATCAATCCACTGTTTTGGAAATACCAATTGAAAACCCTTTTGAAAATTCAATACAACTCCAAGTCCAACTTATGCTCTTTGCATCCTTTCTTAAGGTGTTATTTGTGACCACTTATAGGGAGCTTCAAGAGTCATCCAACCCTGATGTGATCAGCATCAGTGTTGAACTATCCTTCCACCCCAATTTGTGTTCGGCTTCCCTTGATCGCATGCAAATCAAGTTCCACCTCCCACTTCATTTTCAACCAACAATTAATTCAAGCATATTCCACTTTCTATCTTTTGATCCTTCTAGTCATAATCATTACATCTCCAAGGGGTAGAACTTAGTCTATCAATTACCTCCATCGCTTTTAAGTAAGTTAACTAGGGAATCTAATTCTTTCTAGGTTCCATGTCAGTTTTATACCCTTCATAAATCACCACACTATATATATACACGTCTTTAATCAAAATACCATACACCGTGTTACATTTGGTATTATGCGAACACACACCATTGGGGCTTTAGTTCCCCAGGAGTTTATTTACTCCTTAGTACTTGTACTTACCCACAACCATTACCAAGGTAGTCACACCTACCACAATAGTATTTCGCATCTTCTGTGCGCAATTACCACCCTTTAACCAAACCAACCATCATAACCAATTATTAACCATGCCAACCATCATAACAAATTATTTTTGTGCTATGCACAACATAGTTCACGTTCACTTGTACGGTAAAACACACTAAGCGGCTTTACGCTCTACCCCCCTAAAAAGGGATTACGCCCACGTAATCGATCACTTACTCACTGTGCTATAACATTCCACCGTCGTGAAGTGTTTAATCCCCACGCGGTTTATTATACACTGTGTTCTGGGTTGAGGATCTTAGCCATATTGGCGGTTTAGTTCCTAACCAAGAATTCTCTTTAGAGTTTGTTTAATTCATAACCAGTTTCGATTCTGGCCTGTGAAACTTCTAGGCTTTAATAATTAGCCATTCACTCATATTCACAACTCACATCCAACACTTGAATCGTTGGCTCACTAGTTTCTGCTATGCGATTCTTGGTAACCTAGAACTTAGTTGTCCATACATTACTCCTACTGTATTGTACATTCCTGGTTATCACCCTTATCTAGGTAATAACGGTTTCTCAACCGACGCATGGTATCTCTTACCCTGAGCGAATTCGGCGAGTTTCAAAACTTCCCATCCACCTCCACAGTAGTTTACTGTGTATACTGCTATGTATTTTACAATGATTGCCTCGATTCCTTTCGACTTACTGTCGGTTGAGGTTGAGCTACCACCTAATGTGTAGTGCTCTCTCAGTTATTTCCTACACCTGAGGTATATTTCATACCGATATTTGATAGTAGTGCTACTGTAGTCACTTCTTGCTAGTCCTGCTTCCACATTTAGTTCTGCACCAGTACCATTTCCATTAGTATGACCTTGCATTTCCTACATATCGGTCATTATGGTATTACAAGTTTCTTTCTTCATCCACCACAATTAATATTCCCAATTCCTAGCTATCCCACTCGATCATTACTGCGCAAGTGCAATACCAAAACACTCAGTCATACAGAGTGCTGTAACACCCCATCCAAAGCCTATCGTGGTTATCGCAATCTGAACACTTAATCGAAAACGTCGCAGCGGAAATAAACAACACCTGGACCTTGCCACGGTCTGATCGTTAGAAGATACCGGATTAACATTACAATACTTAACCAAAATACTTATCCAACTCCAAACATCAACATCCACAATCCCACCACCAACCGAGTACTAGTATCTCAAACGTATCTTAAACTTACAACAGTTTAATATAAACAGTCGGGTGCACAGGCGCAACCCGAACTCAAAATGAATGTTCCCACCTAAGTCTAACCGCTCCTACTCTCGTAGGCGTCCTCATGGGCCTCTTACCTGCAAGTGTAAAAATAGCCCCCGAGGGGGTCAGCACGAATGCTGGTACACCCTCTCATGGCCCCCAAGCTAACGGGGCTACGACGACTAATTGTCGATAGCATGGAAATTGATTAAATACACAAATATAATATGAAGTGCAATAACAATAACCACAGTTGAACATATATAGTTCACAAGCAATGAACGACTCAAGCGTTCCCTTAACAAGTGGGTTAGTAACCCCCTCCTTAGTCCTCATTTCCTTAACCTCAGTTCCTTACCTTACCTTATCTTAATCTCAATCTTAATCTAATCTCAGTATACAAACCTTTCCTGGAAGGGATTGGTTGTAGCTTAATTCGAACCTGGGATTTAGGTGATCCCACCGCACCGTCTTAATGCCACCTACCCTGGAGGGAGTCCAGCGTAGCTGAGCCGGCAACCGGCCCTAGGCTACAAGTCCGAAGACAAGTCCTTAAGCGGAGGGCGGATCTGATTCAGATACCGTCCCCCTTTCACTTAGCATGCATGACCGGAGATCGGTCCCGGGTTTCCTCACTCAAGTTCCAGTTAGTAACATCTTCAACACCATGTGCTAGCTAAGCCTTAACGGGCATTAACCACAACCATCAAACTTAACTCTTATTCTTAACTCAGTAAGTACTAACTTGGTTAGTAACATTCTCAAGTCTCGCGGGTTAGTGTAAATGTAACACAATCACAACGAGAACAATATAACCGGTTGCATGCTTTATCTTGTTTTAGTCATAGCAAATAAACAGATAGCACACAAGCCGAGGGACACCTCGTTAGCAAGCAGGTCACGAAA
Source organism: Limonium bicolor (assembly GCA_023374045.1). Taxonomy (NCBI): domain Eukaryota; kingdom Viridiplantae; phylum Streptophyta; class Magnoliopsida; order Caryophyllales; family Plumbaginaceae; genus Limonium; species Limonium bicolor. The sequence continues at coordinate 347,664,282 of CM041776.1, read as the reverse complement.
AAGGATTGTACCGTTCACCGTCGATCGTTGTTTGACTAATCTTCTTCGGGTCCCAATTCACAAACCTAAAACATTCATTCATTTTTAGGTTATTAGTTATTTGCACCTTACTTAACTCACTTAGTCCCTAAGGACTTCCATTCACTAACCTCCCAAGTCTTTATCACTTAATCTTACAAACTTAACTTGAACATTAAAACTTATACTTAATCTTAACTTAATTCCTCAAGTTTCTTAGGGTCCCAATCATTACTACCCTACCAAGGGCATACCTCATTACCCATTACCATTCTTAGAAATTAAAATTTCTTTTTTTTTTTTTTTTAGGCTCGACCGGACTTACCGACCGGACTTGCCAAGTCCGGTCCATTCCAGTACCTTTTACCGTTGGAAAATTCACTCCGACCGGACTTACATGTCCGGTCCTATGTCCGGTCGATTCCAGAGACTTATAATCCGTACTAAATTCATGCCGACCGGACTTGACAAGTCCGGTCCCATGTCCGGTCCATTCCAGAAACATTCTCCCTCTCACAAACAAGCCCGACGGACTTGTAAGTCCGGTCCCCAAGTCCGGTCGATTCCAGAAACATTTCCCGGTAGTGTAACAGAGTCCGACCGACCTTGCAAGTCCGGTCCTAAGGCCGGTCGGCTCTAAAAACTTGTTTCTAAATTCCTTTTTAACTCCAAACTTCTCCTCATATATCCTCATGTTATAACCTCATTTGGGCACCTCAAATACACCTTAAGCCCTCCTTAAAAACCTTAAATCATCCACCAAGATCCACCTTAGTCATAATGCATTTTCCTTGTAATAATGCTAACACTTGTAATGTTTTCCTCTAGGTTTCTAGGTGTGGTTCATACCTAGTGTAGCCACTATGCCAATTGTTTCTTCACCACTATAACATCATCTCCCAAGCATCTCTCACTATCTAGAACTCTTTTAAACATTTACTTAAGTTCCTTATCAAGTCTAACTTCCATCATCATCACATTATCTCTTCCTAGTTGTGCACCAACATTTGCCTAAGTCCTAAATATTCCTATACACCCTCTTGATTTCTAAATCCTTCCTAGTAATGCCTCAGTCATTATGAGTCCTTAGAACACCTTATCCTCACCCTTTTTCATCAGACAACCCATAGAACACTCATAGTAACTTTCTTAATCATTAAATTCCCTTAGGATATCTTAACACTTAAACTTTCCTTTAAATTTCGCCATGGGTTCTCTAGTATATAATACTTCCTAACACATGGTTTTTCTCCATCAACAACCAATACCACACAAATTCTCATCACAACACTTTAACACCCCAATTTACACTAAAACTTCACCACAACATCATATAATGCTTAAACTTAAAATGCTTGGCACTAGGCCCTTAAATGACAATAATCTTAACCACTGAATTTCCACATATATTTGCCTTCAACCTGCGAATACACTCAACAAGGCTCCCATTGAAATAAATGCTTCTTGTACTTCACCTTTATATTCTTAAACTATCTCTTTTCTCATTTGCTCCTTAGTCACAAGTTCACAAGAGTAGTCATTGTTTCTCCTAGGTTTTAATAGCACCTTCCCAATAAAAAACTCTACACCAAACTCATATAACCCATATCTCATTCCCTCAAACAACAAGACACCTTAAGGTAAGTAATTTACCTTGTTTTCTCACAAGCTTAAAAGCTTTTCTCCTTAGGTTTTCTTTGTTCAATCTCGGTCACCAATGTGATCTCCTTGCCAATGTTCTAACCAATATCCAATGACTCCAATGAGTACTAGATAACACATCAACCCTAAGGAACAAACCCTAGGTTTAAAAATATGTTTTAAGGTATTAATGTGATTGTTTTACCTTGGTTTCTCAAGACAACTTGGATGTGAAGCAAGAAAGACCTCTCTCCCTTTGAAGAGAGAAACAAGCTAGAACAAGGCATAAACATGGAGTCCCATGAGTATATATTTTCGGTCAAGTGAAGAAAATGGTGGAAACCTAGATTTTCTTACACTTTCTTTACCTTAAGAGAATGGAGATGCCAATGGAGTCTCCAAACTTGAATTCCTCCTCTAATGGTGGTTTGACTTGGCACCAAAATGAAGCTCTTGAAGTTTTGAAAAGATAGAAAGGAGGAGCTTGAGCTAACTAAGAGGAATATGTATTTTGTTTTGGATTTGGAGCTTAAATGAGCAAGTGGTGTGCAAGAGAAGGTGGAGCTTCCATGGAGGTGAGCTCTACGTGAAATGGAGAAGAGAAAGAGAGCAAGAAATCGTGGGCAACAAGGGAAAATGAAGAAGTGAGGAGAGAGGTAAGCAAAAGTAATATTTATCTTAAAAGGTGAATAGTGTTTTATGCTTTATAACTTACTTATTTGCTTTCTCTTTACTTAGTTAGATAAGTGTGGTGAGTCACACTTAAAGAAACCGGCCCCCTTTAGTGAATGAGGGTAGTTTAGTCTTTGTTGACCAAATGTCTCACTTATATAGACTTATGTTATAAACTAGCTTAATAAATTCACTATTCATCAATAACAAGCACATTGTTGTGAAATTTTTGATTTCCCATTGATATAGACCTCCAAATGTGATACTATATAGTACACATGTTAATTAAAGAGTAATGATGGACATTTAGCCATTCAAAACTCATTTACAAGACAATTTTTCAAAAACGTGCTTTAAGACTCCTTAAAGCACATTTTGTGTTTAACTTGTTTTCAAGCTTGGTTTTCTTTGGTAATTGACTTAAAATGACCATTAGAATATTACTAAGGTCTTAGAACAATATTTGGGTACTCTCCCATGTCTCTCCAAGCTTAGAGCACGTTTTTTTAAAACTGCTCTTTTGGTGTTTCCTTATATTTTCTTTGATTAGAAATGTTTCTTAATGTTTCTAAGGCATTATTTAGCCTCCTTATATCTTAGTTTATCATTTAAACACCATATCTAAGTTTGGGGTATTTCAAGTGCAGAGACGTAAACTCCTGACAGTAAATCTCCTATGCGATTGCAGGGATTTACACTGTATTTCTCATCACATAGTATCAAATACTGGCTGTTGCCCAGCCTGTATATCACCATTTATCTTACATGTTCATTGTGTCTAACTCATAACTGTGCTGCTGGCTATGTTATTATTTAGCAATACCCATGCAACGGTCGCTTACTGTGCGCCGTGCGATTACTCATTATATAACATCAACTCACACTGCACCTGCTATATTAGCTTCCGCCATTACACTGTGCCTTGCCACTTATTTGGCTGATTTCTGAATACACCATTTCTCGAGCCTTTATTTTCCTTAAGCGTTGTTCGCTACACATTTAGCATCACGCACCTATGGTGGTTTTATTCAAATCATTCTAGGGTAATAACGACATGGTCCATCCTCCACATATTTCTTGAACTTGGTTCACATAACTACCGCTCCTGCGGTCTCACCATATCGAGAGGTATCCCCACTCTTAACGCAGTGGTTCGTTCTCCGCTCTAATTACTTGTATAATCATAAACTCCTGTAATCCAGTTAAAATTTACTCAACACATTTTACTTGTGGCTTATAAGCCCTATTGCCTCTAGCTCTGCTCATTGTAGGCTGTTCACATTCATTTACTTCTTCAAACAATATTACACAGTTTACGGGTTGTACTGGGCTCCATGACCAGGTCGTCATGCCTTTCATGGAATGTCCCTTCAAGGATGTCAGAGTTCCTCCTGACGCCTTAAGATTAAACTGGGTGTTAGTTTCAACCCTTGCATTTCTGCCATGTTATTCCGTTCAACACTGTTGATCCAAACACCCCTTGAAGGACAGCTCCTGGGTGTTACTAAGTTATGCCACTACATCTGGCTTGCACTTATGAGTGCGTTTAATTAACTACACTGTCTTACATTCTTGGCTGGTGAAATATCCTCTTTAGTGAGATTTATATCTCGAATGATCATCTCGGGAGTCTTATCCCGATCTTTGCACATTAACATATCCATAATAGGCATCTGCCTCACCATCTATAGGCTGGGTACTTACTCCAGCTATTACATTCATCCCTCAGGTCTTATGACATATTCCATGTCTCTATTTACCAACTAGTGCACTTCGCACTTGCTCACCTTTAAACGTTTCCTTAAATTAAATTCACTGATTCTTTTAGTCTTGTTGATCTTACTGGTTCCTTTACTTCCCTCACTCTTGGTAATTTCTTACTTCGGTCCGTAGTATGGCGTCGACTACTTCCCGTGTTCCAGACTCCACTTGTATACATATGTGGGGTATCCTGTTGATACATTGCTACTTACCCGGTTAACCTATAAGAAGGTCTGCCAGGCCCACAAGCTCCTAACGGAGTGCGGTCGTCCCACAATTCAGTTGGTACACTCGTAGTGTCCGTCACACGCCTAGGTGAAGTATTCTGTTGTCAACTCCCTTATATTATCCTGCGATAATATGCGTTCCGTGCTTCCCGAACTTAATCAAGGGAAGGTTTATCCACTCTTGTATTTTTTTGAAGTCCATCCATTCCCTCGGTTGTGTTACCCTTGGGTCTACCGGTTTCCGTCCGGTTATTTTAAGTCACTGGGTAGAACCTACCTACCATGTGGCACTGAGGCCAGAGTAGGTCTTTTGGTTTGGCTTCAAAGAAGGTTGGAAATTAAATGGGTTTGAAAGAAAATTCGGTTTGAAAAAGGTTTTGGAAATGAATTTAAGTGTAAAAGTAAAATTCTCGTGGTTTCACAACATTTCTTCGCTTTAACCAAGTCTAGCTTCTTGCTGACTGGTGTACTTCCAATTACAGAGGTTAGGCTGCTAAGCCCTTCCACAACTATGTTGATCTCACTCAACTTCATGGTACTTTACTAAGTGCTTTGTAGTTGCAAAAATTTTTCCCGTACATTCTTGTTATAGCAGCACTTGCCATGGCAAGTGCGCTATACTGACTGGCTGTCAGCTCGACACACATCGGTTGGGTACTGTTTTCACCCGTCCTGACACCAGTGGCCTTGTTGGCCCTTACCTTATCTTACAGCCTTAACAATAAATCTTCTGGGTACTTCTCATCGGCTACCCATGATAATCATTAACTAGGGTGTTTCTCATTCTGGGAGACCCCTTTTCCTTAGTATTACATTCTCCACGTACTACGTTGTAGTTCCTTTCTTCGGTTGGTATACCGTTGGTGTACTAGTTATAATTGTAGCCCCGTAGACACTCGTCTCGGGTTTCATTACCTCACTTCTTGCCTGTTGCACGCTTGGTGCGTTGCAAGCTGGTCGTTCTCGACTGCTCTGCATGTCGACCCAGGTTGCTGGAATTTCTACTCTCTTTTACACACGATTTTTCACTTTTCGCTACCTTATGTGGCAGACATTGTTTAAATGGGAACCGTCTTCGGGATTCACACCTTTCGGGATCTACCGTGTGACAGGTTCTCCGTAATCATAAGGACATCTAATTACAGCCAGATCGGGTATTCCCGAGTAAGAGAGGTCTTCCATCTCTCTGGCGTTCTTTCCCAAGTTATAACCAGGGATTGTGGAGGGTGGGATGTATATAGTAGGTTTCCAATATTCGCTGGTCCTCCTAACTAGCGTATCTCTCACGCTATCACTCATCCCTTAACCCACATGTACTGAAATCCTAACTCGGTACTTCCTAAGCTCGGTAATTCAGTCATCAGAGCGACACTTCGCTCTGATACCACTTTTTGTAACACCCCCAACTGCCTCCGTACACACCACATCTAACTGCAGCGGAAATCTCGAGCTATTACATTACATATCACAATGGTGTTACACGCCGTTAACCACCCACGTGGCTAACAAGGCTAATACATACACATTGTATCGGTCTGATGGACTAGATCCCCGAGCAACTACACAATACAATCCTTATTCCATTTCCAACAATTATTTCACATATACATTTCAACTGTACCAAGTATTTACTAACTAATGCCGATAACAATTTCGGTCTTACTACGCCTACAACACTTGCTCAATTTACATGACTACCCATGTACAAACATCTACCCCATCCTACTCTCGAACGGCTTCCAGCTCCTTGTACCTGAAATAGAAAAAGGAGAAAACGGTGGCCCCCAAGGGGCTCAGCACCATTGCTGGTATGGTAATCCCGCAGCCCGCATGCTACCGGGCCACGCACAACTATTTGTCGTCTTAGCATGCTGTTGATTATATTTAAATCCTGCATGTAAACCATAAACACACAACACATTGCATACACCCAACTATAGGGTTCAACAAACAACCAACACATCCACACATCCACACATAACAAATCAACATTGTTTCCTTTAACCCTAGAGTGGCTCTCCTCTCAACGGAGTTACTTCCTTAACAGACGACATTTACCCATCAATCAAATTATCCTTGAACACCTCCTATTATTAACCGGAGTTCACATCCTTAGTCCATGACAACATTAACACACAACACCACAATATGGTTCACACTTGGAACCTTTCACCATAGTTAATATACATTATGAGCCTGGAGATTGTAGCCAACCTCGTACTAAGCTCGTTACACAACACTCGCTACCGTCCTTATTGTCGGGCAGGTAACCTTCCTAAAGGTGGATCGGATTTGGTGACCCGAACACACCACACAAACACAAGTACAACCATTGTATGCCCCTGTGGCCCGACGTGAGTCAGTAATATAGCTTTGGTTAAGCTAAAGGGAAGATTGGAAACCCAATGAGTAAACAACCATAACACACACCAAGAGAGTCGAACCGGGTATGACATCGACTCCCATCCATCACACGCGTGGCCGGAACATGACCGGACTCCTCACCCCCCCCATTAGTACATATAAACTTATAAGTAAGTTGTTAGACCTCCATTATGGAACCTATCACATCCACACACCATTCGGTATCACAACCGTGTTAAACATGCAAGGGAGGCTCACACACTTGCAAACAATAACCATACACAACTAACTCACACATAGCCGTGGTTAGAACGTTCCCAAGGTTTGGGTCGTTAGCTCCGTATACCGATTTCTCATGTGTTCCTAGTTTTAGTTAGCTAAGGTTTAACACTTATTTGAGGTTAAACGGTTTCGGAGACCAGATTCGCCACATAAATGAATTACTATAAACTCATTTCATGTTTTATCTTACAAGGTGGAAAACACACAGAAAAACACATTGGCATACAAGCCGGTGTAATCCGGTAGGACACAGGTTGCAAGAAAACCATACCTGTCGCCGGAGTCCACTCTACCATGTCCACTTACGTTCCTCGAACAACTCTCGAACAACTGGTACATTAAAGTTACCTTCATTAACATTGGGGTAATATGTTTGTGTAACGTCGAAAGACCATGATTCAACCCCGTTAACTAGTTAAATACCTTTGCATTTTAAACTTGTTTTCTCTTCCATTTTGCCTTAACCTTTCACCCACCAAATTGTCATTACAACTCACCTAACATGTCCTTAACATCCTTATAACATCATTACTTATCAATCCCCATTATTACACATCATTTTCACACCTTAAACAACATTTTTAGAGTGGTCTGGGACTTGGTCCTTACCTTAAGTCCCGGATCAATACTTACGAAACCCACGGTTTATTTTGGTAGGGTGGTCCGGGACATGGTCCCTAACTTAGGTCCCGGACCTATACTTAACCATTCTCTCGGTTTCTTTTGATGGGGTGGTCCGGGACTTCACATAGGTCCTAGGTCCCGGACCATTCTAGGCAAACAAACTCTCGGTAATTTAAGAAGGTTGGTCCGGGTCCTTGTACAAGACCCAAGTCCCGGACCTGAATCTGTATACAACTCACGGCCTAATTTTGATATATGGTCCGGGATGTAATCCAGACCCTAAGTCCCGGACCGAAGCTACAGAGATTGACGTACTGCTTTTTCATGTCCTGCTGTGTAGGTTACTTACACCCATCAAATGTATAAACTTCCCAGTACACTCTATACTCAAAACATCACCAAATATACACCACATAACAACATAGTGCACAATTTAAACTGCATAAATCTTAAACACTGAATTTCCCACAATATATTTGCCTTTGACCTGCAAAAACACAAAACAATACGTATGTCTTTTACTAGTCTCGTTGAGAACATTTTCTAAGTCATTTACCTTTGGCTCTTTAGGTAGTTTCAACAGACAACATACGTTCATTTTCCAAAGGAATTTTAAGCTACCTTTGGTTAACATAAAACATAGAGGAAACACCATTTTTCTTTGAGTTTCCATACCTTGAAGCAAAGGAGAAGAATAATACGTGAAAGGATGAACTCAAGCTCCTTCCATGGAGATTCCTCTTGGCACCAAAATGGAGCTCTTGAAGATTTGAAAGGACTAAGTTGAAGAGCTTGATGAGACTAAGAGATCGGTGGTCTTAGTTTTCGATTTGGATAAGTGAGCTAGAAGTTACATGGATTTGAAGTTGTATATTGGTGCTGGTGCTGTACTATCGTGAAAGAGAGAAAAGAAGGGGATGACTACGTGAGAAAGCAACAGCAAATGAAGAATGAAGAGAATGAGAAGAATTCACTGATTGCAGTTGCTTTTGAAGAAATTAATTAAGTAAAGCAAATAGTGCTTTTTTTCAATACTCACTGATTTGCTCACTTATTTGTTCAATCAGCAGCAAGGTGACGTCTCACCACATGCAAACCGGCCCCCATTTAAATATAAGGGGTTATGTAGTCTTTATTGCTCAATTAAATTACATATGTTAACATATGTTACAAACTAGCTTATTTTAGTTACTATTCACTATAACAAAACACATAGAAGTGAAATATCAATTTCTTATTATTTTAAACTTCCAAATGTGATACTAAGTAGTACACATATTAATAAAAGAGTATTGATGGACATTTAGCCATTCAAAACTCATTTACACGACAGTTACTCAAAAACGTGCTTTTTAAGGCTCCTTTAAGCACATTTTGTGTTTTAACTTGTTTTCAAGCTTGGTTTTCTTTGGTAATTAATTTAATATATTCATTAATATATATATAAGGTCTTGGTAAGTTTATTAAGCCTTAACCAAGGTTATCCCAAGCTTAGAGCATATTTCGCCCTTTATTGCCTTTTAGGCAATTAATTGTATTTACTATTTATTAAATGGTTTACTAATGTTACTAAGACTCTTTTTAGTCTTAATAATTTATTATTTAATGCTTAAACAACACACCAAGGTTTGGGGTATTTCAGTTTAAGAGGAATTTCTAAAAGGAAATGGTTGTGTGGCTAACTCAGCTTGTGTGACTAACTAAGCCTTGAATGTGAAACTTACTTGGGTGTTTGTTCTTTCTCTTTGGTTGTTCCTTTAGACATTGACTGCTTAGGGTTTACGCTTCTACACTCTATAGGACTGAGTGTTTTGGTATTGCACTGGGTAGTTGGTGATCTGGTGGGAATTTGGAAAAGGTCAACTTTGGTAAATTCTTCTTTTGACTCTAGATATTGTTTCATCCATGAGCTGGTTCTTGAGGTTTCGACGTGCACGCGTCTTCAATGGTAACCGCAGGGGTTGTATATCCCTCGCCCATAGGGGCATTTATATTTGACAGCAGGGGGCTGTATATCCCCGTCCATACGGACATTAATATTTGACAGCAGGGGGTTGTATATCCCTTGTCCATACGGACATTTATATTAACAGTATAGGGCTGTATATCCCTTGTCCTAGAGGACATTGTAGACAGTGAGGGGCTGTATATCCCCTGTCCTAAAAGGATGTACTTGGCGGTGGGGGCCATCTCTCCCAGTTGAATTATTCCACTCTTGAGTTATTGGTTCTTGGATCTATCTTATTATTCCTAGTCCTTTTTGACTATCTGAGTCTTCCTACTCCTAACGGCAATTGGGTTTAACTAAGGCAATGGATGTTCACTAACACATGATGTGGTTTTGTTTCACTAACTTTACTTTTCTGTTATTTATCTCTATTCTTAATTTGTTATCTTGGTGTGAAGATTTGTGAAATGCTTTGTTCCTCTGAGTGGTTCAAGTGATTGCTTTCAAGCTAATATTTATTTAAGAGTTGTTTTATAAGTTTGTTTTGGAGATTAGTACCAGTTCCATTCCAGGGAACTGACTCACCCCTCCCGGGGTGGGCTGCTTGGTTTCATCTTGCAGGTACAATTGATTTACAGGTGGCCACAAAGAGCATGAGTGATTGGGAGGGGATTAGGTTTATGGAGAGTGAATGTATTTTATTATTGTTATGTTTATGTTAAGTTTTCTCGAAGTTTAGACCGTAACTTAGTTAATTGTAATGGTTGTAATTGGTGAGGTTGGTACCGGGTGTTTGGAGCCCGATGGTCTGTAGCACCTTTAGTTTATTTTCCGCTGTTGTTTATTATTATAGGGGTGTTACAGAAAGTGGTATCAGAGCGTAGTTACGCTCTGAACCCGAGAAAACAAGCCGAGTGAAATACTTAGATTATAGGTGCACTTAAAACTAGGGAATTGGGGTAGAATTGGGAAGTGAGGATTCCCGTAAGGCACGACTCCTAACCCTTCTTAGATTAGTGAATGATTTCTTTATACACTTTTCTTTTTATGAATGTCTGTAGAGAATGGTGTGCTGTTGTTCTGTTCGAACATTAAACTACAGTAGAAATATAGGTTGGAATATCATCTATTGAGTATGTTAAGATTTTGGTTGGGATAAATCATATATTAAACTATTTTCAAAAGCATACTTATGGAGAATACTTGGCTAAGAATACAATTCCTTAAGAGCAAGTACACATGCTCCTAGAAATTTTAAAGAATACTTTTGGTTGAAAGCAGTATACAAATAGAACTTTAAATAACTAAATTAGTATTGTTATTGTGTGAAAGTACTTCAACTCCTTTAAAGTTTGAAAATAAATCTCAAGAATTACTTGGTACCAATGTTGCCTAAAGGTAATGTTGGATAATCTTAAGTCTAGAAAATTACTAAGTTAACCAACACTAGTAGCATACACCCGAACCCATAAACCACACTAAAACTCTATGCTAACTTAGAAAGAAAACACCTAAACCTAACACCCTACGGGAAGTGCCTGGTGCGACGAACTCCTAGGCTGAAAGTAGTGGGGGTGCACACCCACTTCTAGAAGTTTAGGGGCTAGGCAAGCCTTGTCATCTAACCGTAAATAAACTTCTACGCAAGTGATGGATTGTGTTGAACTTGAGGGGAAGTGGTGGTAAGACGTTACCATCATGAAATCTTGAGCTAGGCATATTTCATTACTAGCCACAATGAACAATTCAAAACTTATATATTAAGAGCCAGTACTAAATTCATACATGTAAAGAGTTTACCGAGTTAAATCCTTGGTGAAAAATACTTACCTATGGAGTGAAAACACATGAGTAATAATAAACTAAATATTATTGAGCCTTAAATACTTGGAGTATTGAGCGTCTAGTGAAAAATTGAGAGTTACTTAAAGATTGGAAATTCTCGTGTTTATTTGGAAGTTTAACATTATACATGTATAAAATTTTAGAAGCCACACTAAGAGTGATATTTACCAAAAGCCACCATTATCTAAGCGAGTACTAAGATCTAATGATCCGAATAATACTTACATAGAACAAACCGCAAGAAAAATAGTTATCAAGAGTGGGTGAACTTTCACTAGACTAATTCATTTGACTTAAAATTTATATATAGAGTCCCTACCTTGAAAAATAAATTTTAGAATAAAGAAATCAGATTTTGGAGCTACATTATAAGAACTTCCTAAAATTCTACCTTGGGTGAAATTATGTATATATAATAAGTAAATTTTATGAAGGAAACACTGAATGAATCGTCTAAAATACGATAGTTAATTATAAAAACAATTGAAACTTGAAAAGTCACAGAAATATTTATTTTATAGAGTTTTAACATAGGGTTGACTAATAAACCCTTGAAGATGATTTTGGAAGATTATTGAGGATTATTAAATGATCTGAAATATTATTTTAAACTACTCAAATACGTTACCCCTGATTTGTAGCTTGTTAATATAATTGATATGATAAAATGAACATATAATAGACATATATTGAATGGATAATAATCATAAGGTAAAATTTTATTACAGTTAAGAAAATACAAATACAAAACAATCAAGAGATACAGATATATGTATATCGATCGCAGATAAAATCAACAATGCAATAAAATTTACAACAAAACTGGTTAATAAGGTGTTGAATTCTTTGATGTGTCGTTAGTAGCGGTACGAGGGCGTACCTTAGCTCTTTTAAGGGGGATATACTGGCATACTCTTCCTTCGTCACCTCATCCAGATTATGCCATGTTGCCTTATTAGCAGAATGAGAGGTGTATGTATGTGCTTGGTTTTTACATTATGACACAGTGTGTGACTGTTGATTTTCATCATGCTATGTCTTGGTATATCTTGGTTCGTGTTGATTTTAAGTAATCTCGAGTGGAATGTTGTTATGGAAATGGATGGAAATAAAGGATTGGTTTGGTATGGAATTTCATTGAAATTATTATTGTCTCAGCACACCCGAAGAGGTGTGAGTGCCTATTAGTCGATTTTTAAACTTCGAGGCGAAGTTTCTTTTAAGGGGGATATACTGAAATACCCCTAAATTAATTTAGGGGATTTCTTTTATTAAACCTTTAATAATACTATTAAGTATTATTTATTATATAGAATCATGAATGTTAAATTAGTATATGGAATTATGAATATTAAATATTGTATGGAATTATGAGTATTAATATTATATGGAATTATGGGAATTATTTTAGGGGATTCCTCCTATTAACTGAAATACCCCAAACCTAGTTATGTTGTTAAACACCTAAATAGGTGTAACAAGACTAAAAAGAGTCTTAGAAACCTTACTAAACGAATTTAAACAAAAAGGAAACACAAATGTGCTTTAAAGTCACATAGAGCTAAAATGTGCTCTAAGCTTGGGATAAACTTGAGTACGGCCTCTAATGAGCTTACCAAGACTTCATTTATATACTAATGAACTTATTAAACCAATTACCAAAGAAAACCAAGCTTGAAAACAGTTGAAACACAAAATGTGCTTTAAGAAGTCTTAAAGCACGTTTTTGAAAAATTGTCTTGTAAATGAGTTTTGAATGGCTAAATGTCCATCATTACTCTTAAATATATATGTGTACTATATAGTATCACATTGGGTGGCTATATTAGTGGGAAATCAAAAATTTCACTTCTATGTGCCTTGTATAGGTGAATAGTACTTTTTATAAGCTAGTTTATAACATATGTTGTATTAAGTAATTAAATTGACAAACAAGACTAAAACACCCTCATACTAATAAAGGGGGCCGGTTTTATAAGTGTGGTGACTCACCACTCTCTAGTTAAGGTAATGAGTAATTAAAGCAAACTAAGTAAAACTACTTTTTACTTTATAACATAAATATCTCCTAAAAGCAACTTCTATCTTCATTCTCATTTCTTCCTTCATTCCCACGGTTTGCAAACACCACTCATCTTTCCCTTCTTCCTTGTTCTCTCCGGTAATACCACTATCCATGGAAGTTCCAACTTTGACCACTTGTTAAACCTAGCTCACTTGTCCAAATCAAAAACAAATACCACCAATCTCTTCCTCTATCAAGCTTCATTCTATCTTCTCAAAACTCCAAGAGCTCCATTCGGTGCCAAGGTGTTCCACCATTGAAGGAGCTTGAGCTTGGATTTCTACATATTATACTCTCCTTTGCTTCTAGGTAAGGAATCTTAAACAAAATCAAGTTCCTCCTTGTTTTTGTCATGTCCGAAATACACATGAATAGCTCATTGTGTGACTTTGTTCTAGCTTCATTTCAATCTTCATGGACTAGGTGGAGTCCTCTCTTGTTGATATCTAAACTCTCTTCAAAGAACAGGTAAAACAACTACATTAATGTTTTTGAAACAATGTCAAATTAGGGTTTACAATGAGATGAAGCCTATAGCTTGAATACTCATTATTGAATTGGTATATTGTTTAGAACTTGTCAAGGAATCAAGTACTCTATTGGTTTTCTAAAGGAAACAGAAAGAAGTTATCTTGCAAAAGAGGTAAATCTACTAACCTAATGCTATTTTAATGCCTTAGGAGAAATGAGCTTATAATGCTTATTAAAACTATCTAAAGAGCCAATGGGGAATGACCTAGTGAAGTGTTCTTAAGAGACTAGTAAAGGGCATATGTGTATGTTGAGTGTATTTGCAGGTTAAAGGCATATATATTGTGGAAATTCAGTGTTTATGATTTAAGCACTTTAAGGGCCTAAGAGCCATGCATTTTAAGGGCCTAAGTGCCATGCAATTTAAGTTTTGCACTATATTGTGATGTAGTGTAAATTTGGTGAAATTGTGTATGAGAGTGTTCTTAGTGATTTTGGATGTTCTTGTGTGTTTAAAGGAGAAGGTAAAGTGTTTAGGCATGGTAATGTTCTAGGGGAACCCATGTCAAAATCTAGGTAGGAAGTAAGAAGTTCTAAGTGGTTACATAAGTTTGGTGAGTTAGAAAATGTAGGAAATGAATAAGGAGTTCAAGATGTTTTAAAGGAATAATGTATGAACTTGAGAAAGGATTTGAAGTAATGATATAAGGAGATAGTTGTGAGAAATGATGCTTGGGAGATGATGTTAAGTTAAGGAGAAAGCATTTTGGGATAATAGTTGCCTTAGGTATGAAATACCATCTAGGAACCTAGTATAAAATAACATAAGTGTTAAGGAATTTTTACAAGGAAATAAGTAAATGTTTTAAGGAATTAGAAAATGAGTTTCATGGATGTTGTATGTGGATGTAAGGTTGCCAAATGTTGCTAGGAAGCATTAAGAGGCCTTAGGAGAAGTTTGGTGAAGAATTGGCAAGTTAGGTAAGTTTAGTAGGCGACCGACCCAGGGGCCGACCCAGTATGTGGGTCGGTCGAGCCTCTGTAAAATGTTAGGAAAATGTTCGGTGACGGTCCGACCCAAAAGGGTGGGTCGGACATGGGTCGGTCGAGCCTCTGTAAAATGTTGGGAAAATGTTCGCACATGGACCGACCCAGAATGGTGGGTCGGACATGGGTCGGTCAAGGTAAAGTTTTTCAGACCCGAAGACCACTGGGAGGGTCCGACCCAGTTGTGGGTCGGACGGTGGGTCGGTCGGACCAAAACATGTAAAAAAAAAAAAACAGAAATGAATGTGACTTATGTAGTTAACCCTAGAGTGTATAATGAAGGTAACCTAGGGTAAGATAGGCATTAAAACATGTCATACAATCATGTTAAATACTTAGTAAGTTTGAAGTTAAATAAATAATTAACCGACATTACTAATGTGTTTAGGATTCTCTCAAGGTGGAAATCCGTCGAGGCAAGGACCAAGGTATGGTTTTCTTGCAGTCTGTTGCCTACCGGTTTACACCGGCTTGTGTGTTGTTTGTTTTCTGTGTGTTTATGACTTTGTAAGATTAAACCATGTAAAGAGTTTACAGTTGTTAAATATTATTATGTTGTTAATTATGACTCTCTCTTCCCATGTGAGTGTCTAACAAGACTCGACCCATTATTGTGAATTGTTGTTGTGCTCAATGTTGAACTACTAACATGGGCTAACGGGGGAAGTGAGGAGTCCGGTCTGTTCCGGCCACGCGTGTGAGTATGGGAGTCGATGTCATAACCGGTTCGATTCTCTCTGTATGTTATGGTTAAGTTTCCAATTTGGTTTCTAACCTTCCCTTTAGCTTAACCAAGGCTATTTTACTGACTCACGTCGGGCCTCAGGGGCATACTATATGTTTTGTTTCGGTGTGCTTGGATCACTATATCCGGGGCACCTTGTGTTAAGTTAACCGTTCAATCTAACCGGACGGTAACGAGTTATGTAACGAGCTAAGTATGAGCGTGGCAACATTCTCGAAGCTCTCAATGGGGACTAACTGTGTTGGTTCTCTTCCTAAAAGGATTTGTATGTTGTGATGTGTGTTATGATGTGTACAATACCCTTGTTATGTTATATATGTATGTGTTGTGTGTTTAAAAATAAATATCATGTCATCCTGACAATTGGTTGCGCGTATCCCGGTAGTCGATGGGCTGCGCGTTAGCCATACCAGCAAAGGTGCTGACCCCCTCGGGGCTCCATATTTTTATTGCAGGATGAGGATCGAAGAGGCAGAGTGGCTCTAGGTCCAAGAGAGTAGTTTACTTTTGAAGTATTTTGGATGTTAGCCCGGGTTGCGCTTGTGCACCCGTGGCGTGTTATATACTTGTTGGTGACGGTTTACAGTGAATCAAACAGTGAAGGATTTATGTAAATACTCGGTATTATATTGTTATATATATGGTTGTTAGTTCTATGCTCGGGAGTCTGATCATCAGACCGGTACAATTGTATTTATTCAGCCTTGTTAGCCACGTGGGTGGTTGACGGCGTTGTAGCACCAATCGTTTAGTTATTGTTTAGTTGTTTATTTCCGCTGCGATTCCAAGTATAGTTATGTGCGTAGTAGGGGTGTTACAAAAGTGGTATCAGAGCGAAGTATCGCTCTGATGACTAGAATACCGAGCTTAGGGATATACCGAGTTAGGAAACCTAACTACAGATACCTAAGTGAACAGATTTGGAAAGGTTAACCACTAACTAAGTGTGGAGATACCTTATTATCGGGAAGCGTTACAGTCGTTAGACCGATAAGTGTGCAAGCATAATGCTAATGTGTTCGTACAAATTCAGATGGCAGGTAGACCACGAGGAAGAGGCCGCGGGCGCGGTGTTGGGGTATGGGTGACCAGGGTGAGGATACTACGGCACAGACCATGGCTGAGGCAGTTGCAGCCGCCGTAGCTCAGCTGGTACCCGACCTAGTTGCTGCTATACAGCAAGGGCGACAGCCTGGAGTTCAGCCACCACCACCACCGCCACGAGAGACCAATTGGGTCAAGGCGTTGGCTGATCTGAGGCCGCCTTCATTCAGTGGGGAGACCGATCCCCGTAAGCTCGAGGCATACATCTCCGAGATGGAGACCGCCTTCGAAACCCTAGCACCACCTGAGCAGATCAAGGTACGACTTGCTGCTTACTACCTGAAAGGCGCGGCACAAAACTGGTGGAAGCTTGTGCGCGAGGGTAGAGTTGTTGATCCGACATTCCAGTGGAGGGAGTACACGGCTCTTCTGCGAGCCAAATACTACCCTATACATGTGCAAGAGGCCAAGCGCCTGGAGTTGGACAACCTGAGGCAGGGAGATAAGATGACGGTAGATGAGTACTACTCAGCCTTCATCGGACTTATCCACCTGCTACCGGATCTGGGTTACTCAGACCGGATCCTTGTGAACCGTTTCTACAACGGTCTGAACTATCGCCTGCGCTACGGCATGGGGCCTACTGGATATACCACCTTGCAGGTAAAGGGATTACAGTGTAATGTGAATAAGTGTGTACAATGTGATAATGTGATGTGAATTTGTCTAGCGGGGCATAACTGACACCCTAAATATAGGAGTGCTATCATGCCGCTGCTATTGTGGAGATCACCGTCCGTCTGAGGGACGAGGAGAGTGCGCTTAAGCGCAAGGCTCAGAACGAGGGCCAAGGCACGCAAGGGCAGTGGGAGGGAAGAAGAGAATCATACCCCCAGTCCCAGAAAGGACAGCAACAGGGTGGCAAGGGCCAGGCCCAGACCACCACTGCTGATGAGCCTCTGCAGCTCACCTATGCGTATGCGGCCAAGCCCCTACGTTCTTACCCACCAAAGGGTAATTGTCTAAACCTGTGTGATGAGTTAGAGTATATGTTAATGAGTTGTGAAACAAGTATTAATGGTGTATTGTGATAGCAGCTAGCACGGGCTCTGGACCGGAGCGCCACTATTACTGCAAGTGGTGCAACGGACCACCCCGGCAAGGACTGCAAGGGTAATGATGTTCAGTGCCGGTACTGTAAGAAGATGGGTCACCGCGACCATGAGTGCTGGTCGAACCCGAACGGTAGGAACTTCAGGCCCAAGGGGCAATTGAAGGGTAAGGCCACTGCGACCACCGATGGCCAGAAGACGGCGAACCAGCCACCCCCAGATCAGAGGTACACGGAGTCCCAGAAGGGGAAGGGGTCGGGGTCCAACAAGGCCACCCTGAATGTGGTGGACCGGTCTGAGGCGCCAGGGCCCTCTTCTAGACCAGGTACCGCCTAAGTTGTTGAATGTAATAAGTGTCTGCATACCGCATTGCATGCATGTGTGTGAGTGAGTTTAAATGAACGACCATGTGAGTAAATAATAAAGTATAGTGTGAGATTTACCTAACTAGAGTACTCTAAACTTTAAGGAACCTTCAATATATGTTATCCAATCCCACCCACACCGAACCCTGAAGAAACCACCATCAACATCACCGACTTTCCATTGGAGCAATGTCAGGTCATCCAGCCAGGTATGATACTTCTAAATGGATACCTGACACCGGAAGCACAAATCCATCATTGACGATGCGACGAACTTGGAGCAAAACCAGGAGGGTTTTACACACCCGAATACCCGAACGGAGCAAGGATGCAGTTGAAGATGATGTGCATGGGTAAGGACTGGAACCCTTACACCAAGTCATATCAAGAAGTTCGAGCTGAAGATGGAGCAACAGTATCAAGTATACCAGAGGAGTTCCACGCGGTCGTTAACCACGCCGTGGGAATTGCTCAGCAAGTAGAAACGGAATCAATTCCGGGTGTAAAAGCAGATTTATGCATTGTAAACTTCTACCAGAAAGGTGGACGGTTGGGTATGCACCAAGACAAGGACGAGTCACCCGAGTCTCTAAGTAAGGGAGTACCCGTGGTGTCTTGGTCCATTGGTGATACCGCAGTATTTGTGTATGGCGAGCAGAAGCGTGCTGACCTCGCAAAGAAGCTATTGCTAAAATCGGGAGATGTATTAATCATGGGTGGGCAATCAAGGATGCTATACCATGGCATCAGAAAGATCAAACTGAATACCGCACCGTCGGCAGTGATCAATGCCACACACATGAAACCCGGACGTTTGAATCTGACCTTCAGACAGTTTTAAACCTTGTATAATTATGTGACAAACCAGTATGTATTAAGGATGTTGTAAGTGTGGATCATGGCGACAGTATAAGCCAATAAATGTTGTAAAAAGGATTGTTAATGAATAAAGTGGAGTTGTTTGAAACATATAAACCGTGTTGTTACCCAATACTTATTAGTTTGCCAATGAATTAGGCTGTGCACTCGGAACGGGAGGTATACTGAGTGTCTGCAATAAGGCAGAAGCCGGCAAGAGCGGCACAATCCTCACCGGTACCTTTCCAGTGAATGGCGTGGATGCATCGATCTTGTTCGACTCTGGAGCCTCACATACATTCATTTCGCTATCATTTGCGAAGAGGCTGGGGTTAGATGGTGAAGAGATGCCAGACTTCGTGGTTACTCTCCCGTCGAAGGAGCGGATCCGATGTACCCGCTACTACCGAGGTGCTATTGTTCGAATCAGGAGTGAAGAGTTTCCGATCGACTTGATAGAGTTCGACGGACTAGGCTTTGATGTAATTGTCGGGATGAACTGGTTGGAGCGGCACAAGGGCAGAATCCTGTGTGCCGAGCATCGACTGCTTCTTCGGAGTCCATCTGGGGTTACCATATCTTACCGCCAGAGGCCCAGGGAGCCTTCGACTCAGATCACCGCCATGGCTATGTATCAGTTACGACGAGGGAGTGATGTATACCTCTGCTATGTCCAGGACATAGAGAGACCCTGAGTTTAGCCCAGATGTGCCGGTAGTGTCGGAGTTTCCTGATGTATTTCCTAAGGAACTGCCGGGCATGCCGCCAGCACGAGAGGTTGAGTTCGAGATTGATTTAGTTCCGGGCACCGGACCCATTGCGAAAGCACCTTACCGTATGGCTCCAGCAGAAATGACAGAGCTCAAAGAGCAGCTGAGAGACCTACTCGACAAGGGCTTTATCCGCCCTAGTGTGTCACCATGGGGAGCGCCGGTCCTCTTCGTGAAGAAGAAGGACGGTAGCCTCCGCCTATGTATTGATTATCGGGAGCTGAATGCTGTGACGGTGAAGAACCGTTACCCCTTACCACGCATCGACGATCTATTTGATCAGCTTAGGGGAGCATCAGTATTCTCCAAGATAGACCTACGTTCCGGATATCACCAGATTGCCATCCGTGACAGTGACATCGAAAAGACAGCTTTCAGAACTAGGTATGGGCACTATGAGTTCACCGTTATGCCGTTTGGCTTATCAAATGCACCAGCAAAGTTCATGGACTTAATGAACCGTTTGTTCCAAGATCAGTTGGACAAATCAGTGGTAGTCTTCATCGATGACATTCTTGTGTATTCTAAATCGAAAGGTGAGCACGAAAGCCACCTGAGAGATGTGTTACAAACTTTGAGGAGAAATCAGTTGTATGCTAAATTTTCTAAGTGTGAATTTTGGTTGAACCAAGTATCATTCCTTGGACATGTGATATCTGAGGCCGGGATCGCTGTTGATCCGGCAAAGATAGATGCAGTGCGCACCTGGCCTAGGCCGAAGACAGTTACCGATATCAGGAGCTTCCTCGGTCTGGCAGGTTACTATAGGAGATTTGTGAAGGACTTCTCCAGTGTCTCGAAGCCGATGACTTCCTTGATGAAGAAGGATGCGCCATTCGAGTGGACAGTCGACTGTGAGAGGGCTTTCGCGAGTCTCAAGGATGCTCTGACATCTGCACCGGTTCTGACATTACCAGACGGTCCAGATGGTTTCGAGGTCTATTGCGACGCATCAGGCAGGGGTATGGGTTGTGTGTTGATGCAACACGGGAAGGTCGTGGCTTACGCCTCCCGACAGCTGAAGAAGCATGAGGAGAACTACCCTACCCACGACTTAGAGTTGGGGGCCATTGTCTTCGCACTGAAGATATGGCGACATCATTTGTATGGGTAAGTGTGACGATTTATTCTGACCACAAGAGTTTAAAGTACTTGTTCACTCAGAAGAGTTGAACATGAGGCAAGAAGGTGGGTTGAATTCCTGAATGATTACGACATCAATTTACAGTACAAGAGGGTAAGGCAAATGTGGTAGCTGACGCATTGAGTCGCCGAGCACACTCTCTCCATTCGCTAGTCTCTCATACTGGCTTGGTTGAAGAGGTGCGGAGTGCTCATGACGGATCAGTATATGATGGAGATCAGACAGAAGCTTACTGATGGCACATCAGCGAGGTCAAAGTACGACTTCAGACTCCACGATGATGACCTGATTAGGCTTAATGGCAGATTGTGTATACCCAGGAGTAGCGCTGAGCTGAAGGAGCGCATATTGAGTGAATTCCATTGTTCTACTACTTCGATTCACCCCGGAGCTTCAAAGATGTATAAAGGTATGAAAAGATACTTCTGGTGGGCTGGAATGAAAAAGGATGTAAATGACTATGTGTTGAGGTGTCTCACTTGTCAGAAGGTCAAGTTTGAGCACCGACGGCCTGGTGGTATGGTGCAGCCAATGCCAGTGCCGGAGTGGAAGTTCCATGACATATCTATGGACTTCGTGGTTGGGCTTCCGCCTACAAGGGGAGGTCTAAATATGATTTGGGTGGTAGTTGACCGACTGACCAAGGTGTCTCGATTCATTCCGATGAAGGACACCTGGAAAGTGGCAAAGTTGGCAGAATTATTCGATAAAGAGATTGTAAGACATCATGGTGTACCAAAGACGATAGTATCTGACAGAGATACCAGATTCCTATCCAGATATTGGAAGTCTACACGAGAGGCACTTGGTACTGAACTGAAATTGAGCACGGCGTTTCACCCACAGACCGATGGTCAGAGTGAGCGCACCATACAGACACTTGAGGATATGCTACGTGCATGTGCACTTGACTTTCAGACCAGCTGGATTGATAAGTTACATCTGATCGAATTTAGCTACAACAACAGTTATCATGCATCGATCAAGATGTCTCCCTTCCAGGCATTGTACGGTAGACCATGCCGCACGCCATTATGCTGGGATGAGTCGAGTGAGACGGTCATTATAGGACCAGAGTATCTTGAGCAAGTTCAGGCAGAAGTTCGCCAGATCAGGGCTAATATGAAAGCAGCTCAGGATAGACAAAAGTCGTACGCAGATGTGCGCCGACGTGACCTGGAGTTCGCCGTGGGCGATCAGGTATTTTTGAGAGTATCCCCCATGAAGGGAGTGTTTCGTTTTGGCCAGAAAGGCAAGTTGAGCCCAAAATATGTGGGACCTTATGTTGTGACGGAGCGGATCGGCCCGGTAGCTTATAGACTTGATTTACCCGCCGAGCTGGGCAAGGTACATGATGTATTTCATGTGTCCCAGTTGAAGAAGTATATGTCTCATCCGTCTCATGTGCTTCAGCCTGAAAGGCTAACTTTAGAGCCGACCATGCGATCAGTGGAGACTCCGGTACGGATTCTGGACTAAGACTCGAGACACTCGCCATAAGTCGTGAGACTGGTGAAGGTTCTCTGGTCTAACCAGGACGTTGAGGAGGCCACTTGGGAGCTGGAAGATAAGATGAAGGCGAAGTACCCGTCGTTGTTTACTTCTTAGTATTTGTATGTATAGGGTACGGGGCGTACCCCTATTTAAGGGGGGTAGAGCCGTTTCGGTTATGTATATAACATGTATTTGAATACATTGTCTGTGTTGTATTGTCATGTTGTATTGTCATGTTGTTAATGTTACAGACCGCTGAGTCTGAATGTGTTGTGATGTTTTGTTGTTTGGACCACGTGTCCGGTATGATGTAAGATGTTGTTAATGTGATATAGAAGTGTTGTTAATATGTGTTCTCATGTTCTAATGTTTAAGTTATGTGGAAGTATGAACTTTGGGGACAAAGTTCTTTTAAGGGGGGTAGATTGAAATACCCCAAACCTAGTTATGTTGTTTAAACACCTAAATAGGGTGTAACAAGACTAAAAAGAGTCTTAGAAACCTTACTAAACAAATTTAAACAAAAGGAAACACAAATGTGCTTTAAAGTCAATAAGAGCTAAAATGTGCTCTAAGCTTGGGATAAACTTGAGTAAGGCCTAATGAGCTTACCAAGACTTCATTTATATACTAATGAACTTATTAAACCAATTACCAAAGAAAACCAAGCTTGAAAACAAGTTAAAACACAAAATGTGCTTTAAGAAGTCTTAAAGCACGTTTTTGAAAAATTGTCTTGTAAATGAGTTTTGAATGGCTAAATGTCCATCATTACTCTTAAATATATATGTGTACTATATAGTATCACATTTGGGTGGCTATATTAGTGGGAAATCAAAAATTTCACTTCTATGTGCCTTGTATAGGTGAATAGTACTTTTTATAAGCTAGTTTATAACATATGTTGTATTAAGTAATTAAATTGACAAACAAAGACTAAAACACCCTCATACTAATAAAGGGGGCCGGTTTTTATAAGTGTGGTGACTCACCACTCTCTAGTTAAGGTAATGAGTAATTAAAGCAAACTAAGTAAAACTACTTTTTACTTTATAACATAAATATCTTCTAAAAGCAACTTCTATCTTCATTCTCATTTCTTTCCTTCATTCCCACGGTTTGCAAACACCACTCTCCTCCCTTCTTCCTTGTTCTCTCTCGGTAATACCACTATCACCATTAGAGCTCCACTTTGACCACTTGCCAAATCAAGCTCACTTGTCCAAATCAAAAAATACCACCAATCTCTTCCTCTCATCAAGCTCTTCATTCCTACCTTCTCAAAACTCCTAGAGCTCCATTTCGGTGCCAAGGTGTTCCACCATTGAAGGAGCTTGAGCTTGGATTTCTACATATTATTACTCTCCTTTGCTTCTAGGTAAGGAATCTCAAACAAAAATCAAGTTTCCCTCTTGTTTTTGTCATGTCCGAAAATACACATTGATATAGCTCATTGTGTGACTTTGTCCTAGCTTCATTTCAACTCTTCATGGACTAGGTGGAGTCCTCTCTTGTTGTATATCCAAACTCTCTTCAAAGAACAAGGTAAAACAACTACATTAATGTTTTTGAAACAATGTCAAATTAGGGTTTACAATGAGATGAAGCCTATAGCTTGAATACTCATTATAAAGTTTGTATATTGTTTAGAACTTGTCAAGGAATCAAGTACTCATTGGTTTCTAAAGGAAACAAGAAAGAGTGATTTTACAAAAGAGGTAAATCTACTAACCTAATGCTATTTTAATGCCTTAGGAGAAATGAGCTTATAATGCTTATTAAAACTATCTAAAGAGCCAATGGGGAATGACCTAGTGAAGTGTTCTTAAGAGACTAGTAAAGGGCATATGTGTATGTTGAGTGTATTTGCAGGTTAAAGGCATATATATTGTGGAAATTCAGTGTTTATGATTTAAGCACTTTAAGGGCCTAAGAGCCATGCATTTTAAGGGCCTAAGTGCCATGCAATTTAAGTTATGCACTATATTGTGATGTAGTGTAAATTTGGTGAAATTGTGTATGAGAGTGTTCTTGGTGATTTTGGATGTTCTTGTGTGTTTAAAGGAGAAGGTAAAGTGTTTAGGCATGGTAATGTTCTAGGGGAACCCATGTCAAAATCTAGGTAGGAAGTAAGAAGTTCTAAGTGGTTACATAAGTTTGGTGAGTTAGAAAGTGTAGGAAATGAATAAGAGTTCAAGATGTTTTAAAGGAATGATGATGAACTAGGAAGTACTCTAGAGTGTAATAGGAACTTGAGAAAGGATTTGAAGTAATGATATAAGGAGAAGTTGTGAGAAATGATGCTTGGGAGATGATGTTAAGTTAAGGAGAAAGCATTTTGGGATAGTAGTTGCCTTAGGTATGAAACACCATCTAGGAACCTAGTATAAAATAACATAAGTGTTAAGGAATTTTTACAAGGAAATAAGTAAATGTTTTAAGGAATTAGAAAATGAGTTTCATGGATGTTGTATGTGGATGTAAGGTTGCCAAATGTTGCTAGGAAGCATTAAGAGGCCTTAGGAGAAGTTTGGTGAAGAATTGGCAAGTTTAGGTAAGTTTAGTAGGCGACCGACCCAGGGGCCGACCCAGTTTGTGGGTCGGTCGAGCCTCTGTAAAATGTTAGGAAGATGTTCGGTGACGGTCCGACCCAGAAGGGTGGGTCGGACATGGGTCGGTCGAGCCTCTGTAAAATGTTGGGAAAATGTTCGCACATGGACCGACCCAGAATGGTGGGTCGGACATGGGTCGGTCAAGGTAAAGTTTTTCAGACCCGAAGACCACTGGGAGGGTCCGACCCAGTTGTGGGTCGGACGGTGGGTCGGTCGGACCAAAACTTGTAAAAAAAAAAACAGAAATGAATGTGACTTATGTAATTAACCCTAGAGTGTATAATGAAGGTAACCTAGGGTAAGATAGGCATTAAAACATGTCATACAATCATGTTAAATACTTAGTAAGTTTGAAGTTAAATAAATAATTAACCGACATTACTAATGTGTTTAGGATTCTCTCAAGGTGGAAATCCGTCGAGGCAAGGACCAAGGTATGGTTTTCTTGCAGTCTGTTGCCTACCGGTTTACACCGGCTTGTGTGTTGTTTGTTTTCTGTGTGTTTATGACTTTGTAAGATTAAACCATGTAAAGAGTTTACAGTTGTTAAATATTATTATGTTGTTAATTATGACTCTCTCTTCCCATGTGAGTGTCTAACAAGACTTGACCTATTATTGTGAATTGTTGTTGTGCTCAATGTTGAACTACTAACATGGGCTAACGGGGGAAGTGAGGAGTCCGGTCTGTTCCGGCCACGCGTGTGAGTATGGGAGTCGATGTCATAACCGGTTCGATTCTCTCTGTATGTTATGGTTAAGTTTCCAATTTGGTTTCTAACCTTCCCTTTAGCTTAACCAAGGCTATTTTACTGACTCACGTCGGGCCACAGGGGCATACTATATGTTTTGTTTCGGTGTGCTTGGATCACTATATCCGGGGCACCTTGTGTTAAGTTAACCGTTCAATCTAACCGGACGGTAACGAGTTATGTAACGAGCTAAGTATGAGCGTGGCAACATTCTCGAAGCTCTCAATGGGGACTAACTGTGTTGGTTCTCTTCCTAAAAGGATTTGTATGTTTGGTGTGTGTTATGATGTGTACAATACCCTTGTTATGTTATATATGTATGTGTTGTGTGTTTAAAAATAAATATCATGTCATCCTGACAATTGGTTGCGCGTATCCCGGTAGTCGATGGGCTGCGCGTTAGCCATACCAGCAAAGGTGCTGACCCCCTCGGGGGCTCCATATTTTTATTGCAGGATGAGGATCGAAGAGGCAGAGTGGCTCTAGGTCCAAGAGAGTAGTTTACTTTTGAAGTATTTTGGATGTTAGCCCGGGTTGCGCTTGTGCACCCGTGGCGTGTTATATACTTGTTGGTGACGGTTTACAGTGAATCAAACAGTGAAGGATTTATGTAGATACTCGGTATTATAGTTATATATATGGTTGTTAGTTCTATGCTCGGGAGTCTGATCATCAGACCGGTACAATTGTATTTATTCAGCCTTGTTAGCCACGTGGGTGGTTGACGGCGTTGTAACACCAATCGTTTAGTTATTGTTTAGTTGTTTATTTCCGCTGCGATTCCAAGTATAGTTATGTGCGTAGTAGGGGTGTTACAGGATCTCCTCCTCATAACCACCCCCCATGATCGATCTAACGACAAAGCGTCTAGCTAAAGACTTAAAGAAGGGCAGCTTTCCGGGAGGCAACCCGGGCGAACTTATCTTTTATATGCTTTTATGCTGTTTTAATTTTCAGGTTCCCTTAATTTTGTTTTTGCTAACTCTTACCCCGTTTATAGTATGGTTGCTTCTAGTGTTTTATGCAGGTGCAACTTCATGTCTACACCGCAACCAAGCTACGCTACTTGAGACTGAGCTCAAGTGTGGGGGAAGTCCAATACACGTTGGCAAAAATAATCTCAGGGAGTACCAGTTTTCTTAATTATGCTTTTATTTAAATAAATCATGCAGAGAGAGTTTATGTGCTTAATGATATTCGTGAGCTTCGTGTTCTCTCTATTTTATCTACTTACCGAAAGGACTTCTGAACTTTCCCTTGTTTTTTCTGGTGAACATGAGGACATTGTTCAATTTAAGTGTGGGGAGTGTGCCCTTTTCGGTGACATTTTATGCTTAAATGCTTAATCTCTCTACTTATCTTGCGTTTGTTCAATTCAATATCGTGGACCCTTTTTATGTGGGTTGTTCTCTTTAAGAATAAATGCTGTTATGAATTGTGGGATAAATGGTATTAAATGTACAAAAATTTTAAAATTTTGATTACTTTTGAGGAGCATTTTTATGCGGTGTGACCAAATGATCTGAAATGGATGGATTTTTATTTCTCAGGGGTTCTTTCTGTCTTCTTTCTTAGGGATTACTAAGGGTGCTTCTCTGTCAAAAAAATATATATACAAAAAAATAAATAAGGGACTTACGAGACACCATTGGTAACCAACAAAGAGAGTTGAGTGTTCTTAAAAACGAAGGCTTAATGCCTACATATTATCTTCTCATCTCTTATGCAAAAGTGAAACAAATGCATAATTCTATTTTTCCTTTTGTTTTCTCCTCAATGCCCATTCTTGAGAGAAGTTGGCCATGGTAAAAGTTCTCAAAGTCACCTTAACTAAGAAGCATTGAAGTACTCCGGATCATACCTCGAAACTCTAATTTTTATTTTTGCCCTGAGTACACCTATGCCACCAGTAGGTGATGGATCACACTCCTCTAAAAAGTTTAAGATCATGTACTATTGACTCCTTTATCCTACCCTTCATAATAGTATTTGTTAATATTGAGCATTCCCTACTTGTATGGGTACATGGTTTTGCTTGAGGACAAGCAAAAGGTAAGTGTGGGGGTGTGATAAGTATCCAAATGTGCATGTTCTATAGGTGTGTTTCATATATATTATTAGCACTTTTCTTGCTCATTTCTCCACTTATCTTAGTTTTTTCTCTAGTTATGTTTTATTGGTTTCTTACAGATTTACGGTTAAACATGAGAAAAAGCCAAGCTAGAAGCAAGAACATGAAGAGACGAACGCATAGCCGCAGACGGTTTGAAAAACGGAGTCCAAACGAATAATCTAGAGCAGTCAAAGTTGGCATACCCCGAGACTTCAACACCAGTTTGATCCGGGACTTATGTCCTTGCCCAAGTCCGGACCACATGTATTTTAAAGCCGAGAGATTGCCTGCATTATGGTCCGGGACCTAACTCCTGCAAGAAGTCCAGACCAAGTGAAATAATGGTCCGCTCCATCCAGTCACGACCGCGTGGATTTCAGGCGGACACGGGAAGCGGAGGCTCAGTCACGACCGCGTGGATTTCAGGCGGACACGGGAAGCGGACGGCACAAGTGGCCGGGCGGACGGCTCAGTCACGTCCGCATGAGTTTTAGGCGGACGCACACGCGGACGTGTATATTTACACAAGCGCGACAGTTTTCTTCGCGTCTTCGTCTGCAACTTGCCTTCCCCCGAGTGTCTGCAACTTCGCTTCTGCCATATCCATCTACTCCGCCGCAACCGCCTACCTTAAATCTCTCACGCGTTTTCATTTCTGTCCCCTGCAATCAATGAGAGCAATCAACCGGCAATCAAAATCGTACGGACCTTCTTCTCCTCTGCCTCTATATAAACTCGCCCCTTCAACACCAAAAATACACACGCACGACGGAGTCTGAAGAATATTTTCACCACACTCATCCATTCGCTTCCACTTATTTTCCTCCCGTAACACCACATCATTCCACACTCACGCAGTAACAAAAGAAATAGAAGAGCAGCAGCGAGAGCGAGAGCAGACCAGTTCTTCCTCTGAAATAATGTCAAAATCTGTCTGTGCTATCTTCTTATCTCCGTTAATGTCTGAGTAATTTTCTTTTGTATCCTAGGATGGGGGTTTGATTTCTAATATTACGTAAACTAATATTTATCACCTGTCTCTCTTTTAACTTGTTTAATTCCTTTCAGCAAATATTGTTAAATGCTTTGCGTGACAAACAACTGCATTTATTTGGTAACTATCAACATATGATTCGAGATAGTCTAAGTACCACAAAGGAATTAATCTTAGTATTTACACTCGGATTGAGCAGGAAAATACTAAGGCTTTATTAAGAGTTCGTAACTCACAATTAATAACTCTAATAGGCAATAAATAATTGAGACAGGGTTATAAATCTATTTAAGTAATTTAGGAAATTCCCCCGCTATCCTAGGATACATTTTTCCATTCACATCAATTAATTCACCTTTTTACTGTTTTTATTATATTTGCACTGATAAAACAACAAATCAAGCTTGCCTCCGGCTAAACCCCTTTTTACAGTTTTTAGTAACTACCAAGTCTAGGATAAATTGAAACAATCTCCCTGTGGATACGACACTTGTTTTACTAACTACGACCGGGATTTGTTTGTAGCCCGACGTTTAATTCGAGTTTTTAATTTCTTTTCTTTTTCATTTTACACCAGTTTAACCACTCAGAAAATAACCTTCTGCAATAACCTCTTAATAAATTAAGGCCGAAAATCATAGTTATAATGGCAAGAAAATAATTATAACATATAAGGTAAGATTATTACCTTAAGGTATAAAATTGTGTCACAAAATTAAATATGATACATATATTATTAAACCGAAATATCTAAGGATAAAAGGTTCTATTTTGAGTTTATAATCATTCTAAGTCATTAGCATAATTTTTAGAAGTGTTATATGGCTTGTATACATTTATATGTATTTATTATAAGGTTTAAATCAATTTTAAAACTATATGGTAGAGGAATATTAAAACCGAGAGCAAAAAGTATTGCATTTGATGATTTTTGAGATATATATAAGTGTATTAACCTTATATTATAAATTTTGGGAATATGAAAAATAGCTACAAGTTTAAATGGCTAGTTTATAAAGTTATGTGGCTAAAATGTAAATTTTGAAAAGTTTGGTGTACAAATTATAATTGCCGAGAGTATAAGGAGTTATTTGGTAAATTTATGTATATATAAGGTAGGAATTAATATTATGAATTTTGGTGAATTAAATAAGTGTTTAAGTGTTAAAATAACAATTTATAAAGTTTAGGGACTGTTTTGTAATTATTGAGAAGTTTGGAGTAAACCGAGAATTACATATGATTTATGGTATATTCAAGTATTAATATGAAATTAAGTCTTGGTCAAAGTGTTGACCAAAAACTCTGGTTAAAATGATTTATGACATAAAATAGAAGTTTATAAAAGTTTTAGGGTGAATATGTAATTTATGAAAGTATATATAAAAAAATAGAAGTTAAGTGGGGCGGAAATATAAATTGAAGAAAGATATGGGTTGTTTTGGTTATTTAAAAGAATTAATATTAAAACTATAATTTATAAGTTAATATGTAACTTATACTACCTCCGTCCCGTCATAAGTGTCTTGTTTGCTTTTTGGCATGTTTTTCCATCCCAATATTAAACATATAAGGTAAAATAATTTTATAAAACTAAATTTTATATTATATAGTTTATCATTAAGGAATCATATACAAAACTTAAATTTCAAAATTAATTTATCTATATGTTTAAAAATGAAGTCAAACGACATGTCTAAATAGTAAATAGGACGGTCAAGGTGGGACGGAGGGAGTATAAAGTTTTGGGGTTAAAATGTGAATAAAGGAAGATATAAGTAAAAACCGAAAGTTAAGGGTTTATTTGTATTTATTAAAGTTGTAATGAGATTGTAATTTACGAAAATTAAGATGGATATTTGGTAAATTAAAAAGGTAATATGGTTCATTAATATTTACAAGATTAATGTGGATAATTAGTGAATTATAAAAGTTATATGGTTATTTGGCAATTTATAGAAGTTAATATAATTATTTTACAATTTCCGAAAACTAATATGGGTATATAGTAAGATTATAAAATTATTTGGTTATTGGTAAGTTGTAAAAGTTAATGGGTTCAAATTATGATTACCGGAAACTATATGTGGTTATTAGTAATTCATAAAGTTGTTGGGTATAAAAATATAAATACCGAATTAATAAGGTTGGTTTTGTAATTTAATAAGGAAAGGAAGTAAAACTAGGTAATATAATGTATTATGGTATATGGATATAATATAAAGTTTATAAAATAATTGTGGTGATAACAAAAATGACCAAGGGATATACTATAAAGAATAAGTGGAAAACAATTATGAGTTTATAAATAAGAAAACAAGAAATTTACCACAAGGTGGAAATTCATTATCACATGAGAATATCACATAAAATAACGAACTGTTGAACTACCTAGAACCACTGAAAAATAACAGGGGAAACTAAAGAACATACGGAGTTAGTATACGTAAATAAACTCTACAGTGACAGTACTGTAATATTTAATGAATAGTTATATAATATTACCCGGTATTGCATGTTTAAATAACAGCGTACGGGAAGGAACTACTGAACGGAATGTCAAGCTAGCAGTTACTTGGTGAACGGCATGTAATTGTGTGGTCTGAATGTCCTAAGGATTGTCCTATGGTCCAGACATTATGTGAATTGTTTGAGAGCGATATCTGTGATTTTGTGTGTCTAAATTGTATACTGTATTGCTCACATTGTTGTGTGGTATGTTACGCGAACGTCTTATGACTGGAAGTTTATACATTTAAACTGGAACAAGACTAACTGACCTTTAGGTATTATTGGGCCTAACTGATGGTCAAATATATAGGTCTTAACTCAAGGATGGTTATTATGTCACTGACCAAAAAGGGCTAACTTATAAGAGAGGAATCCAGACGTTCCGACATTATGGTTGCGCATTGTGATCACTATGAGAGACTTCAGTGGAGAGTCACTCAAGAAATCCATCAGCCACATTCGGGATGGCGGAGGCACCGTTGGTGCACAGGTTCGATCGGATCGGTCAATTAACCAGGGCCTAGGGTCAACTGGTAACAGTTCCAATGGAACACAGGGGACTACTGTCCATTAATAAGTTATAAGGGTTGTCTTGACATGACGCCGGAGGTGGAAATTAATTGGAAATGGTAAATGATTGGTTTAAAGATAAGGCCAGGTGGCCAACTAACAAGTACAGGTTTATACGCGTGTCTTGTTTGGTGATTGTTATGGAGTATTAATGTGTGATTATTGGTTATTGCAATGGATTATTGTTGTGAGGTTATTGTGTTGTGTATTATTGTACACTGATGTTTACAGGTGAATTTGTTAAGTGATTGTTAAATGTTTTCATTTATTACTGTTATTATTGTAAATCGGTATTTTGTAAAAACCTAATACAAGATGGCTAAAACGACTTAAGGAATCTTGATGATTTAAGACTACATTAGCCATACCAGCATTCGATTGCTGAGCCCTTCATTGGGCCAAACATTCCAGGTTATTGAAGAAGACTCAAGCCGGAGTGCGGGACTCGGGGTAGCTGTTGTGTTTCAGCAAACCACCTTTGGTTTTATTTTGTATTGTTAAAGAGGTTGTTGTATGTCAGTTAGTGGCTCATTTAGTTGGATTTGGTTTGTAATAATTAGAAGTGCTCAGTATCTGTTCATCACAGCGTGAGGGGTTGTATTGTTGGAAAGAGTAAGGATGCCTTGTTGCTCACAAGGGTGAGTAACGGCGTGTAACACCAAGGTAGATAGTTTTATTTTCCGCTGCGAATTGTTATTTATTATGCTACGACTTGCGACGTTATTACAGGTTTAGGAATAGGGGTGTTAAAAAAGTGGTATCAGAGCGGAGTACCGCTCTGATGAAAAGATACTAAGTCTAGGACAATGAGCATAGGAATATTGGGATACGGGAAACGTGAGGATTCGTGACCTAGAAAAATCTAGGGATATTTTATTGCTAGCAATTAGTTTCTTACATGATTGTGATTATGTATGTGATACGGTGTAGCAGTCGAGTAGAAATAATAGTATACTATCTTAGATGTCAACAAGCGGAAGACCATGTGAAGGCAGCAGTGGACGCAGTGGTGAGACACCGGCAGATGTTTCAACAGTACCAGACCTAGCAGCAGCCATGGCAGACTTCGCGCAGTAGCTAGGAGCTCAATTTACGGGAGCCATACCCCACCCACCGCAGCCTAGGGAAACCAACTGGTTAAAGAGCGTTGCAGACGCGAGAGTACAATTTATTCAGGGGAATCGGACCCCGCCGCACTGGAGAAGTTCATTGTAGAGCACCAAAAAGCGTTCACGGCTGTCAGAGTTCCAGAAGACCAGCAGGTCGACATCGCCACGTACAACCTGAAGGACGCAGCTGACATTTGATGGCGGTCTGTGGAGGGCCACCGTAGAGCTACACCAGACTTTGGATGGACAGCGTTTGTGGAAGTGTTGCGGGAGAAATT
Organism: Limonium bicolor; assembly: GCA_023374045.1. NCBI lineage: Eukaryota > Viridiplantae > Streptophyta > Magnoliopsida > Caryophyllales > Plumbaginaceae > Limonium > Limonium bicolor. The sequence goes on along the minus strand of CM041776.1, from coordinate 347,630,847 downwards.
CTACCCCGAACACCTAAAGCAGAGGAAAAGGCAAGAGATCGAGACCTTAATCCAAGGGAGTCAAACAGTTGACCAATACTACGCACGGATCACCAGTTTGTTGGACTATATACCAGGAGTCGACTACTCCGACGCAGAAAGAAAGAAGAGAAAGAGTACTGAAGGAGATGATGGTGGAGCAACCTCTCGCGGTTACTGCAAGAAGGGGAAGAAATTCTTTGAAAAGGAGAAGGGGTGGAAGGATTTCCATGGTCAGAAGAAAGGAGCAGGTCCCTCGTCTGACCGGCCCAGCTATTGATACTCAGCCACTAAGAACATCACCACATAGAGGCAATAAGCCAACCCGACGTCACTATTACTGTAAACGCTGTGGAAATGATCACCCAGCTGTCGATTATGTAGGAAGGAAGGTGGAGTGCCGCTATTGCAAAAAGGAAGGTCATAGGGAGTATGAATGTTTTTCCAATCCTGGGAGCCGAGTATACAAGGGAGCTAGAGGTTCACAGAGGACACCAGTTATTGAGGCGGGCGGACCAAGAGTAGGCCAGGCACCGCAGAACAACACCTATGCTAGAGGACCGGCAGGACAGCCATCCTCATCCGGGAGTCGGAAGGGAAAGGAGATAGTTCCATGAAGAAATACCCTGTACAAAGTGGGAACTTCAGGCGCTGAGGCTAGCGCTCAGCGCGAAACCGGTAAGCCTAGAACTTAAACCTAATGCATGATGCATAAATGTGTGTTTATATTTATCAGTCGATGAGACTTGTATGTGTATAGTAAGTATCAAAATTTAGAGAGACCTGATTTAGGTAACCTCTCACCTAATGGGATACTTCTATATTTATTTTCCTTACCTATGAGACCGAGATCACCTGAGCCTATGAGCGAAGGTCGGGAATATCCGGAGGCATAATGGCAAGTACTTCGACCCGACATGATCCTACTCAAGAAATACTTAACTATAAATGAACAATAACTATTATAATAGAATTTAGAACTTTGGGGACAGGCCTTGGAGGATTTTATATTCCAGGATACGAGAGTGGATCAAAACTTAAATTATATATGATGAGTATGGGTAAGGATTGGGATACCAGTTATATCCTTCTCCATAGGGATGATGCTGAGTTTTATAAGGTGATAAGAAGAGGATGAATAAGGAGAATAGGATTGTTTTTAAGGTAAGGAGACACGTTGATATTTGGTGGAGAGTCCAGATTAGTGTACCATGGGATTAAGAGTATTAAACCTAATATATTAAATAGGAACCTACCTATAAACATGGTAGAATATAAGAGTAGAAACATTATACTAATACTCACATGAGTTGATTCACAACCGCAAGAACATGTTCAATTGAGAGGAAAACGTACCTTGTTAGAAACCTTAGCAGGAACCTACTGTGGTATACCTAATGAACAGACGATAGTAATCGTGTATATACTACCGACAATTGGTGAACCAATAATATCAAGAAACCTTTCTATAATATACATCAGATGCATGGCTTGACCATAGCTCATACCTTACATTGAAAATAAAAACCGAATATGGAGACAGTAAACTCAAGTACCAGAATCACAAAATGATGACCTGAGGATCAAAGAGAGGGATTTTAAGTATGCCCAATATTAATACAAACCTGAGCGCCAACGATTATCACTACAAGAGGCGATTAATGGAAGTGTGTTACACACGATGGTTTAAACAAGCCAAGAGATAATATCAGCAACTTACAGGATGGTAGATCACCTACACCCATACACACGGGATTCAAACAAACAGCATACTAATGCACTATGAAACATGTCAAGGAATACATACATTTTTGAGGGCTATACCTCGTAGGACAGAAGTCATATGCTAATGCTCGTAGGAGAGACCTCGAGTTCGCAATAGACGATCGAGTCTTCCTTAGAGTTTCACCCATGAAGGGAATTTTCAGATTTGGACAGAAGGGCAAGCTTAGCCCGAATTCTGTAGGACTGTACCTTATTACGGAGCGAGTGGGCCCATTAGCCTACATAATAGACTTATATGTTGAGTTTGGGAGAGTGCACAATGTGTTTCACATATCTTAGAGCCCGAGACACTCGAGCTAGATCCTACACTTAGAGAAGAGGAGACCACAATTCGCATTTTAGACTCCAACACTAGGGAGACCAGGAACAAGACCATTAGAATGGTCAAAGCTCTATGGTAAAACCACGACATTGAGGAGGCGACATGGGAGTTAGAAGACTCCATGCGAGACAAGTATCCAACAATTTTCTCTTAGTTTTGTGTATACTTGTGGGGGTACGTGGGCGTAACCCTTTTAAAGGGGGTAGAGCACCACATGCGACTTGCATATCTGCAATCTATATTGGTTTTATATATGGTTGTTGTGTTTGATTGTTGCGCATGTGTGCAATTGGTTGAATGGTTATTGTTATGTCCTATGTGACACTGGATGGTTATTGTTGTGTTCTATGTAACACTTGGATGATTAATAAAAGTACACGTATTTGCTTTACAGCATTTATCAAATTACTTATGTTGTGATTACGTTGATTATCATGAGTAAGAATATGTGTGTATGAATTGCATACACTTGGACTATAGATGGAATGTAGATGTGTCAATACAGTATTGACACCCAAGAATGATAAGTAGACAGGAGTAGAAATGAGGAACTTGATTCCATAGGATGAACAAGTATAAGTTATGACTTCGGGACGAAGTCCTTTTAAGGGGGGTAGACTGAAATACCCCTAACCTTTAAACAATTAAATAAAGGTAAATAAATATTATTTGGGGGATTATTAAGCCTGATAAAAGTATATAAACACTTGGGCGTTAAAACGCACCTAAACTCCTTAAGGTCAAAAACGTGCGTTAAAGCCCGACCTTAAGCTAAACAAATTATATAAGCTATGAAAATCATATGAAGTTAATCAAGGATCATCTTATGACCTTTAAGATACAAGTTCTTAGTTTGAACTGAGTAAAAATACAATATACCCGGGAGTTCCCTTAAGGGCCCCTTAAGGCCCGAAAGTCCCGGAAATACTTATTAAATAAAGTAAAGCATTATACTTCATTATAAATGCACAACAACACTATACTGAACATTTAAGATGAAATTCTCAAGATAAAGTCTCAGTTAAAGACAAAGTTCTCGGAGGTTCCTGAGGAGGGCCCCATAAACCCACGGGAGTGCCCCGGAGAGGTACCAAAGCGGCACAAACTCCAAAATAAATTATTCTAAGAGTTCATAACATTAATATTCACCATTCTAAAGAGAAACCTCGAGCTACTTCTTCAAAAATACACAAAGTGCTCGGGGGAGTTTCTTAACGCTCCTTTTTGCCCCGGGAGTGTCCCGGTAGCCCGAAAATTGAGTTACGAGTTTATATAACCCCATATAACTCAATGTAACACCTTAACATATTATTATTGGCTATAAAAAATGTCAATAAACACTTGTAACTCATAGCGACTAATTTTTTCCTAGAAAAATCCTTAAAGCACAAAAACGCACCTTCGGGTGTCATAAAAATGTGTTTTACGCAGTTGCCTTGAAGTTTTTGAGGAACCACGAGTTGATAATCTTAAAAGGGGATAAATTTTCCATCTCAATACATTAATGGCAGTACTAAATTCATAGTACAAGTGGGGGCGATTTTACCATCAAAAAGGTACCTAAAATCAGCATCTTTACCTTAAAACCTTCATCTTTTTCCATCAAATAAATGTACCAATTAAATGCTGTAACCTATTACACATATTAGTATGATATTAATACAATATAGTGTACCAAAATTCAAGTTAAAAATCAACTCCATCTGATCTCCATTGCATGCGCCAATAAGAGTCAATTTTGACTAGTTTTTGGTTTAAAAATTGTCTTTTGGATGGTGAGTCATCTTAGCATGTATTATATGATGTTATAGCAATAAAATACTGTCAATGAAGCCTCCTCCACCGTGTGCCTACACAAAGAAACAAGAATAAGAATTAATATAAGAAAAGCAAGGAGAATTAGTCTAAGCAAAGTAATGAAATCAAATACAAAAAGAAGATCTAGCTTTTACAAGAATATAAACTAATGGAGCAGCCCATGTGCTGTCTATTAACTACCGATTCCTTGCAATTAAATGGGGGATTTATTGCTGTCTATCTAGCTAAATAATACACCACCTAACTAGCATGATCTATTGTCTAACATTAATCAAAAATCCATTGTCTTATACTAACTAGTGCGTCCGATTTTATATACAAGAAAGAGGGATGGTTGCCTTACAAAATTCAAGCTAAATTGTCTACCTACCAAGCCATGATATGTGGTCTTCAATTATCACAAAAATCTGTAGCCTATACCCACATGTACTACCGTAAAACACAAGGAGAATCAAGGACAATCAATGTAGAAAATTCAAAAGAAAACACTTACCTATATCTACTCTTGTCTTCTAGTTTCAAGTGGCCAACAAAGCTCCATTATTTCCCTTCTAATCAACCGATTTCTTGCAATCAATTAAGGACTTTAGTGAGCCAATAATGAGAGCAATAAACTAAGAAAAAAATGCCTAATAAAATAAACAATAAACAAGCCAATCAAAATTTGAATTCACTTTCCATTGCCTTATTCATACGTGAGTTGGACTCATTCTTCCTTTTCCATTCTCCATGGCCGGTTGGTAAGGCTTCTCATCCTCTCTTTTCTTTCTACATTTGCTAAGTTCATTCCTTAGAGCTCTAAAGCTCCATTAATGGTGAATTAAGTTCTAACACCATTTCTATGTAAATTCCTATTTAAATCTCCTAAGTCTCAAAGCAAGAAATCATCCTTAGAATCTTACAAGATTTCGCCATGCATTAGTACTCCAAGGAGGTTCCTAAATTCAACAACAACACAAGGAACAACAAGATCAAGTTAAGGTATATTTTCATGTTGAAAATCCTAGCAAAATGCTTAATTTCAATTCCGAAAATTCAAGATTCTAAACCAAGGTTCTCTTCATTATTTCATGAAGGAGATCTAGATCTACAATCATCTCAAGGTCTACCGAAAATTCCTTGAAAAATTTCTAAGGTAAACTCTTGTAAAACTACTCCAAATCTTGTTTATAATTTTGTTAGAAGTCTAACAAATGGATCTCCTAAATATATACAAGGAGGCTGAATTCTCTACATCAATATAGCATTTGAGGAGCTTGGAATTCAAGGAGAATCAAGTACCAGAATTGTCTTGATTTAAGGAGTAAGTTTATATAATTAAGGTTTATTAAGTTTAAGCTTGATTTAAGCTTCAAACTTTGGTATAAAAATTATGTATAACCTCTTAATAAATTAAGGCCGAAAATCATAGGTTATAATGGCAAGAAAATAATTTATAACATATAAGGTAAGATTATTACCTTAAGGTATAAAATTGTGTCACAAAAATTAAATATGATACATATATTATTAAACCGAAATATCTAAGGATAAAAGGTTCTATTTTGAGTTTATAATCATTCTAAGTCATTAGCATAATTTTTAGAAGTGTTATATGGCTTGTATACATTTATATGTATTTATTATAAGGTTTAAATACAGTTTTAAAACTATATGGTAAAGGAATATTAAAACCGAGTGCAAAAAGTATTGCATTTGATGATTTTTGAGATATATATAAGTGTATTAACTTATATTATAAATTTTGGGAATATTAAAAATAGCTACAAGTATTTAAATGGCTAGTTTATAAAGTTATGTGGCTAAAATGTAAATTTTGAAAAGTTTGTTGTACAAATCATTATTGCCGAGAGTATAAGGAGTTATTTGGTAAATTTATGTTATAACATAAGGTAGGAATTAATATTATCAATTTTGGTGAATTTAAATAAGTGTTTAAGTGTTAAAATAACAATTTATAAAGTTTAGGGACTGTTTTGTAATTATTGAGAGTTTGGAGTATAACCGAGAATTACATATGATTTTAGGGTATATTCAATATTAATTATGAAATTAAGTCTTGGTCAAAGTGTTGACCAAAAACTTTGGGTTAAAATGATTTATGACATAAAATAGTAAGTTTATAAAAGTTTTGGGTTAATATGTAATTTATGAAAGTATATATAAAAAAATAGAAGTTAAGTGGGGCAGAAATATAAATTGAAGAAAGATGGGTTGTTTGGTTATTTAAAAGAATTAATATTAAAACTATAATTTATAAGTTAATATGTAAACTTATATAAAGTTTTGGGGTAAAATGTGAATAAGGAAGATATAAGTAAAAACCGAAAGTTAAGGTTTATTTGTAATTTATTAAAGTTGGTATAATGAGATTGTAATTTACGAAAATTAAGATGGATATTTGGTAAATTAAAAAGGTAATATGGTTAATTAATATTACAAGATTAATGTGGATAATTAGTGATATATAAAAGTTATAAGGTTATTTGGCAATTTATAGAAGTTAATTAATATTTTACAATTTCCGAAAACTAATATGGGTATATAGTAGATTATAAAATTATTTGGTTATTTGGTAAGTTGTAAAAGTTAATGGGTTCAAATTATGATTACCGAAAACTATATGTGGTTATTTAGTAATTCATAAAGTTGTTGGGTATAAAATATAAATACCGAATTATAAGGTTGGTTTTGTAATTTAATAAGGAAAGGAAGTAAAACTAGGTAATATAATGTATTATGGTATTATGGAGTATAATATAAAGTTTATAAAATAATTGTGGTGATAAAAAAATGACCAAGGGATATAATATAAAGAATAAGTGGAAACAATTATGAGTTTATAAATAAGGAAATAGAAATTTACCACAAGGTGGAAATTCATTATCACATGAGAATATCACATAAAATAACGAACTGTTGAACTACCTAGAACCACTGAAAAATAACAGGGGAAACTAAAGAACATACGGAGTTAGTATACTACGTAAATAAACTCTACAGTGACAGTACTGTAATATTTAATGAATAGTTATATTAATATTACCCGGTATTGCATGTTTAAATAACAGCGTACGGGAAGGAACTACTGAACAGGAACTTGTCAAGCTAGCAGTTACTTGGTGAACGGCATGTTAATTGTGTGGTCTGAATGTCCTAAGGATTGTCCTATGGTCCAGACATTATGTGTTAATTGTTTGAGAGCGATATCTGTGATTTTGTGTGTATAATATTGTATACTGTATTGCTCAACATTGTTGTGTTGTATGTTTACGCGAACGTCTTATGACTGGAAGTTTATACATTTATACTGGAACAAGAGTAACTGATGGTCAATATTATAGTCTTAACTTAAGGATTGGTTATTATGTCACTGACAAAAAGGGCTAACTTATAAAGAGAGGAATCCAGACTGTTCCGACATTCTGGTTGCGCATTGTGATCACTACGAGAGACTTCAGTGGAGAGTCACTCAAGGAAATCCATCAGCCACATTCGGGATGGCGGAGGGCACTACCGTTGGTGCACAGGTTCGACCGGATCGGTCAATTAACCAGGGCCTAGGGTCAACTGGTAACAGTTCCAATGGAACACAGGGGACTACTGTCCATTAATAAGTTATTAAGGGTTGTCTTGACATGACGCCTGAGGTGGAAATTAATTGGAAATGGTTAAATGATTGGTTTAAAAGATAAGGGTCAGGTGGCCAACTAACAAGTACAGTTTAATACGCGTGTCTTGTTTGGTGATTGTTATGGATTATTAATGTGTGATTATTGGTTATTGCAATGGATTATTGTTGTGAGGTTATTGGTGTTGTGTACTATTGTACACTGATGTTTACAGGTGAATTGTTAAGTGATTGTTAAATGTTTTCAGTTATTACTGTTATTATTGTAAATCGGTATTTCATGTAAAAAACCTAATATCAAGATGGCTAAAACAACTTAAGGAATCTTGATGATTTAAGACTACATTTAGCATACCAGCATTTCGATTGCTGAGCCCTTCATTGGGCCAAACATTCCAGGTTATTGAAGAAGACTCAAGCCGGAGTGCGGGACTCGGGGGTAGCTGTTGTGTTTTCAGCAAACACCTTTGGTTTTATTTTGTATTGTATTAAAGAGGTTGTTGTATTCAGCTAGTTGCTCATTTAGTTGGATTTGGTTTGTAATAATTAGAAGTGCTCAGTATCTGTTCATCACAGCGTGAGGGGTTGTATTGTTGGAAAGAGTAAGGATGCCTTGTTGCTCACAAGGGTGAGTAACGGCGTGTAACACCAAGGTAGATAGTTTTATTTTCCGCTGCGAATTGTTATTTATTATGCTACGACTTGCGACGTTATTACAGGTTTAGGAATAGGGGTGTTACAAAAAGTGGTATCAGAGCGGAGTACCGCTCTGATGAAAAGATACTGAGTCTAGGACAATGAGCATAGGAATATTGGGATACGGGAAACGTGAGGATTCGTGACCTAGAAAAATCTAGGGATATTGTATTGCTAGTAATTAGTTTCTTACATGATTGTGATTGTGTATGTGATACGGTGTAGCAGCCGAGTAGAAATAATAGTATACTATCTTAGATGTCGACAAGCGGAAGACCATGTGAAGGCAGCAGTGGACGCAGTGGCGAGACACCGGCAGATGTTTCAACAGTACCAGACCTAGCAGCAGCCATGGCAGACTTCGCGCAGTAGCTAGGAGCTCAATTTACGGGAGCCATACCCCACCCACCGCAACCTAGGGAAACCAACTGGTTAAAGAGCGTTGCAGACGCGAGAGTACCAATTTATTCAGGGGAATCGGACCCCGCCGCACTGGAGAAGTTCATTGTAGAGCACCAAAAAGCGTTCACGGCTGTCAGAGTTCCAGAAGACCAGCAGGTCGACATCGCCACGTACAACCTGAAGGACGCAGCTGACATTTGATGGCGGTCTGTGGAGGGCCACCGTAGAGCTACACCGGACTTTGGATGGACAGCGTTTGTGGAAGTGTTGCGGGAGAAATTCTACCCCGAACACCTAAAGCAGAGGAAAAGGCTAGAGATCGAGACCTTAATCCAAGGGAGTCAAACAGTTGACCAGTACTACGCACGGATCACCAGTTTGTTGGACTATATACCAGGAGTCGACTACTCCGACGCAGAAAGAAAGAAGAGAAAGAGTACTGAAGGAGATGATGGTGGAGCAACCTCTCGCGGTTACTGCAAGAAGGGGAAGAAATTCTTTGAAAAGAAGAAGGGGCGGGAGGATTTCCATGGTCAGAAGACGAAGGAGCAAGTCCCTCGTCTGACCGGCCCAGCTATTGATACTCAGCCACTAAGAACAGCACCACCTAGAGGCAATAAGCCAACCCGACGTCACTATTACTGTAAACACTGTGGAAATGATCACCCAGGTGTAGATTGCGTAGGAAGGAAGGTGGAGTGCCGCTATTGCAAAAAGGAAGGTCACAGGGAGTATGAATGTTTTTCCAATCCTGGGAGCCGAGTATACAAGGGAGCTAGAGGTTCACAGAGGACACCAGTTATTGAGGCGGGCAGACCAAGAGTAGGCCAGGCACCGCAGAACAACACCTATGCTAGAGGACCGGCAGGACAGCCATCCTCATCCGGGAGTCGGAAGGGAAAGGAGATAGTTCCATGAAGAAATACCCTGTACACAGTGGGAACTTCAGGCACTGAGGCTAGCGCTCAGCGCGAAACCGGTAAGCCTAGAACTTAAACCTAATGCATGATGCATAAATGTGTGTTTATATTTATCAGTCGATGAGACTTGTATGTGTATAGTAAGTATCAAAATTTAGAGAGACCTGATTTAGGTAACCTCTCACCTAATGGGATACTTCTATATTTATTTTCCTTACCTATGAGACCGAGATCACCTGAGCCTATGAGCGAAGGTCGGGAATATCCGGAGGCATAATGCCAAGTACTTCGACCCGACATGATCCTACTCAAGAAATACTTAACTATAAATGAACAATAACTATTATAATAGAGTGTAGAACTTTGGGGACAGGCCTTGGAGGATTTTATATTCCAGGATATGAGAGTGGATCAAAACTTAAATTATATATGATGAGTATGGGTAAGGATTGGGATACCAGTTATATCCTTCTCCATAGGGATGATGCTGAGTTTTATAAGGTGATAAGAAGAGGATGAATAAGGAGAATATGATTGTTTTTAAGGTAAGGAGACACGTTGATATTTGGTGGAGAGTCCAGATTAGTGTACCATGGGAATAAGAGTATTAAACCAAATATATTAAATAGGAATCTACCTACAAACATGGTAGAATATAAGAGTAGAAACATTATACTAATACTCACATGAGTTGATTCACAACCGCAAGAACATGTTCAATTGAGAGGAAAACGTACCTTGTTAGAAACCTTAGCAGGAACCTACTGTGGTATACCTAATGAACAGACGATAGTAATCGTGTATATACTACCGACAATTGGTGAACCAATAATATCAAGAAACCTTTCTATAATATACATCAGATGCATGGCTCGACCATAGCTCATACCTTACATTGAAAATAAAAACCGAATATGGAGACAGTAAACTCAAGTACCAGAATCACAAAATGATGACCTGAGGATCAAAGAGAGGGATTTTAAGTATGCCTAATATTAATACAAACCCGAGCGCCAACGATTATCACTACAAGAGGCGATTAATGGAAGTGTGTTACACACGATGGTTTAAACAAGCCAAGAGATAATATCAGCAACTTATAGGATGGTAGATCACCTACACCCATACACACGGGATTCAAACAAACAGCATACTAATGCACTATGAAACATGTCAGGGAATACATACATTTTTGAGGGCTATACCTCGTAGGACAGAAGTCATATGCTAATGCTCGTAGGAGAGACCTCGAGTTCGCAATAGACGATCGAGTCTTCCTTAGAGTTTCACCCATGAAGGGAATTTTCAGATTTGGACAGAAGGGCAAGCTTAGCCCGAATTCTGTAGGACTGTACCTTATTACGGAGCGAGTGGGCCCATTAGCCTACATAATAGACTTATATGTTGAGTTTGGGAGAGTGCACAATGTGTTTCACATATCTTAGAGCCCGAGACACTCGAGCTAGATCCTACACTTAGAGAAGAGGAGACCACAATTCGCATTTTAGACTCCAACACTAGGGAGACCAGGAACAAGACCATTAGAATGGTCAAAGCTCTATGGTAAAACCACGACATTGAGGAGGCGACATGGGAGTTAGAAGACTCCATGCGAGACAAGTATCCAACAATTTTCTCTTAGTTTTGTGTATACTTGTGGGGGTACGTGGGCGTAACCCTTTTAAAGGGGGTAGAGCACCACATGCGACTTGCATATCTGCAGTCTATATTGGTTTTATATTTGGTTGTTGTGTTTGATTGTTGCGCATGTGTGCAATTGGTTGAATGGTTATTGTTATGTCCTATGTGACACTGGATGGTTATTGTCGTGTTCTATGTAACACTTGGATGATTAATAAAAGTACACGTATTTGCTTTACAGCATTTATCAAATTACTTATGTTGTGATTACGTTGATTATCATTAGTAAGAATATGTGTGTATGAATTGCATACACTTGGACTATAGATGGAATGTAGAAGTGTCAATACAGTATTGACACCCAAGAATGATAAGTAGACAGGAGTAGATATGAGGAACTTGATTCCATAGGATGAACAAGTATAAGTTATGACTTCGGGATGAAGTCCTTTTAAGGGGGGTAGACTGAAATACCCCTAACCTTTAAACAATTAAATAAAGGTAAATAAATATTATTTGGGGGATTATTAAGCCTGATAAAAGTATATAAACACTTGGGCGTTAAAACGCACCTAAACTCCTTAAGGTCAAAAACGTGCGTTAAAGCCCGACCTTAAGCTAAACAAATTATATAAGCTATGAACATCATATGAAGTTAATCAAGGATCATCTTATGACCTTTAAGATACAAGTTCTCAGTTAGAACTGAGTAAAAATACAATATACCCGGGAGTACCCTTAAGGGCCCCTTAAGGCCCGAAAGTCCCGGAAATACTTTATTAAATAAAGTAAAGCATTATACTTCATTATAAATGCACAAAAACACTATAATGAACATTTAAGATGAAATTCTCATGATAGAGTCTCAGTTAAAGACAAAGTTCTCGGAGGTTCCCGAGGAGGGCCCCATAAACCCACGGGAGTGCCCCGGAGAGGTACCAAAGCGGCACAAACTCCAAAATAAATTATTCTAAGAGTTCATAACATTAATATTCACCATTCTAAAGAGAAACCTTGAGCTACTTCTTCAAAAATACACAAAGTGCTCGGGGGAGTTTCTTAACGCTCCTTTTTGCCCCGGGAGTGTCCCGGTAGCCCGAAATTTGAGTTACGAGTTTATATAACCCCATATAACTCAATGTAACACCTTAATATATTATTATTGGCTATAAAAAATGTCAATAAACACTTGTAACTCATAGCGACTAATTTTTTCCTAGAAAAATCCTTAAAGCACAAAAACGCACCTTCGGGTGTCATAAAAATGCGTTTTACGCAGTTGCCTTGAAGTTTTTGAGGAGCCACGAGTTGATAATCTTAAAAGGAGATAAATTGACCATCTCAATCATCTGATGGCAGTACTAAATTCATAGTACAAGTGGGGGCGATTTTACCATCAAAAAGGTACCTAAAATCAGCATCTTTACCTTAAAACCTTCATCTTTTTCCATCATATAAATGTACCAATTAAATGCTGTAACCTATTACACATATTAGTATGATATTAATACAATATAGTGTACCAAAATTCAAGTTAAAAATCAACTCCATCTGATCTCCAATGCATGCGCCAATAAGAGTCAATTTTGACTAGTTTTTGGTTTAAAAATTGTCTTATGGATGGTGAGTCATCTTAGCATGTATTATATGATGTTATAGCAATCAAATACTGTCAATGAAGCCTCCTCCACCGTGTGCCTACACAAAGAAACAAGAATAAGAATTAATATAAGAAAAGCAAGGAGAATTAGTCTAAGCAAAGTAATGAAATCAAATACAAAAAGAAGATCTAGCTTTTACAAGAATATAAACTAATGGAGCAGTCCATGTGCTGTCTATTAACTACCGATTCCTTGCAATTAAATGGGGGATTTATTGCTGTCTATCTAGCTAAATAATACACCACCTAACTAGCATGATCTATTGTCTAACATTAATCAAAAATCCATTGTCTTATACTAACTAGTGTGTCCGATTTTATATACAAGAAAGAGGGCTGGTTGCCTTATAAAATTCAAGCTAAATTGTCTACCTACCAAGCCATGATATGTGGTCTTCAATTATCACAAAAATCTGTAGCCTATACCCACATGTACTACCGTAAAACACAAGGAGAATCAATGACAATCAATGTAGAAAATTCAAAAGAAAACACTTACCTATATCTACTCTTGTCTTCTAGTTTCAAGTGGCCAACAAAGCTCCATTATTTCCCTTCTAATCAACCGATTTCTTGCAATCAATTAAGGACTTTAGTGAGCCAATAATGAGAGCAATAAACTAAGAAAAGAATGCCTAATCAAATAAACAATAAACAAGCCAATCAAAATTTGAATTCACTTTCCATTGCCTTATTCATACGTGAGTTAGACTCATTCTTCCTTTGCCATTCTCCATGGCCGGTTGGTAAGGCTTATCATCCTCTCTTTTCTTTCTTCATTTGCTAAGTTCATTCCTTAGAGCTCTAAAGCTCCATTAATGGTGAATTAAGTTCTAACACCATTTCTATGTAAATTCCTAGTTAAATCTCCTAAGTCTTGAAGCAAGAAATCATCCTTAGAATCTTACAAGATTTCGCCAAGCATTAGTACTCCAAGGAGGTTCCTAAATTCAACAACAACACAAGGAACAACAAGATCAAGTTAAGGTATATTTTCATGTTGAAAATCCTAGCAAAATGCTTAATGTCAATTCTGAAAATTCAAGCTTCTAAACCAAGGTTCTCTTCATTATTTCATGAAGGAAATATAGATCTACAATCATCTCAAGGTCTACCGAAAATTCCTTGAAAAATTCCTAAGGTAAACTCTTGTAAAACTACTCCAAATCTTATTTATAATTTTGTTAGAAGTCTAACAAATGGATCTCCTAAATATATACAAGGAGGCTGAATTCTCTACATCAATATAGCATTTGAGGAGCTTGGAATTCAAGGAGAAATCAAGTACAAGAATTGTCTTGATTTAAGGAGTAAGTTTATATAATTAAGGTTTATTAAGTTTAAGCTTAATTTAAGCTTCAAACTTTGGTATAAAAATTATGTATAACCTCTTAATAAATTAAGGCCGAAAATCATAGATTATAATGGCAAGAAAATAATTTATAACATATAAGGTAAGATTATTACCTTAAGGTATAAAATTGTGTCACAAAAATTAAATATGATACATATATTATTAAACCGAAATATCTAAGGATAAAAGGTTCTATTTTGAGTTTATAATCATTCTAAGTCATTAGCATAATTTTTAGAAGTGTTATATGGCTTGTATACATTTATATGTATTTATTATAAGGTTTAAATCAAGTTTTAAAACTATATGGTAAAGGAATATTAAAACCGAGAGCAAAAAGTATTGCATTTGATGAATTTTGAGATATATATAAATGTATTAACTTATATTATAAATTTTGGGAATATTAAAAATAGCTACAAGTATTTAAATGGCTAGTTTATAAAGTTATGTGGCTAAAATGTAAATTTTGAAAAGTTTGGTGTACAAATTATAATTGCCGAGAGTATAAGGAGTTATTTGGTAAATTTATGTTATAATATAAGGTAGGAATTAATATTATGAATTTTGGTGAATTTAAATAAGTGTTTAAGTGTTAAAATAACAATTTATAAAGTTTAGGGACTGTTTTGTAATTATTGAGAAGTTTGGAGTATAACCGAGAATTACATATGATTTTATGGGTATATTCAAGTATTAATTATGAAATTAAGTCTTGGTCAAAGTGTTGACCAAAAACTTTGGGTTAAAATGATTTATGACATAAAATAGTAAGTTTATAAAAGTTTTAGGGTGAATATGTAATTTATGAAAGTATATATAAAAAAATAGAAGTTAAGTGGGGCGGAAATATAAATTGAAGAAAGATATGGGTTGTTTTGGTTATTTAAAAGAATTTAATATTAAAACTATAATTTATAAGTTAATATGTAACTTATATAAAGTTTTGGGGTTAAAATGTGAATAAAGGAAGATATAAGTAAAAACCGAAAGTTAAGGGTTTATTTGTAATTTATTAAAGTTGGTATAATGAGATTGTAATTTACGAAAATTAAGATGGATATTTGGTAAATTAAAAAGGTAATATGGTTAATTAATATTTACAAGATTAATGTGGATAATTAGTGAATTATAAAAGTTATAAGGTTATTTGGCAATTTATAGAAGTTAATATAATTATTTTACAATTTCCGAAAACTAATATGGGTATATAGTAGATTATAAAATTATTTGGTTATTTGGTAAGTTGTAAAAGTTAATGGGTTCAAATTATGATTACCGGAAACTATATGTGGTTATTTAGTAATTCATAAAGTTGTTGGGTATAAAATATAAATACCGAATTAATAAGGTTGGTTTTGTAATTTAATAAGGAAAGGAAGTAAAACTAGGTAATATAATGTATTATGGTATATTATGGAGTATAATATAAAGTTTATAAAATAATTGTGGTGATAACAAAAATGACCAAGGGATATAATATAAAGAATAAGTGGAAACAATTATGAGTTTATAAATAAGGAAATAGAAATTTACCACAAGGTGGAAATTCATTATCACATGTGAATATCACATAAAATAACGAACTGTTGAACTACCTAGAACCACTGATAAATAACAGGGGGAAACTAAAGAACATACGGAGTTAGTATACTACGTAAAAAACTTCAGTGACAGTACTGTAATATTTAATGAATAGTTATATTAATATTACCCGGTATTGCATGTTTAAATAACAGCGTACGGGAAGGAACTACTGAACAGGAACTTGTCAAGCTAGCAGTTACTTGGTGAACGGTATGTTAATTGTGTGGTCTGAATGTCCTAAGGATTGTCCTAAGGTCCAGACATTATGTGTTAATTGTTTGAGAGCGATATCTGTGATTTTGTGTGTATAATATTGTATACTGTATTGCTCAACATTGTTGTGTTGTATGTTTACGCGAACGTCTTATGACTGGAAGTTTATACTGTAACACCCCATCTCGATCCAATCGTGGTTATCACAAACTTATCACCATATATACAAACTTTGCAGCGGATTCAAATACATTCCAGGACCTTGCCACGGTCTGACTACAGAATATACCGAACATTAGTACATACCAATTGTAACACCCCAACTCAATCCAAATGTGGTCTCGCAACTTAACAGTATATATATACACATGTCACAGCGGAATTCTTTACAATCCAGGACCTTGCCACGGTCTGACTACAGAATATACCGAACATTAGTCCAACAACCTTAACCATTTACATAACCTTCTTACAACCCCCTCACATCCTATACATCTTACTAACTCAGATTGCCATACGAGTGTACATGCACAACTCGTAGGCCATACTAACCCTTAACAGCTGTATCCTCTTCTTACTCTCGCGACGGCCGCCTCCTGATGTTCACCTGTGTAGTAAAAAGAAGCCCCCGGGGGGTCAGCACGAATGCTGGTACTATCCTCTCATGGCCCCCAAGCTAACGTGGCTACGACGACTAATTGTCGATAGCATGGAGGTTGATTAGATGCACAATATAATAGTAAGTGCAGTAAACAACAACTCAGATATGAACAATCAAAGTTCACACACAATGAACGACTTAAACGCGTTCCCTTAATTAGAGAGTTAGCTGTTTAACTCCTTAAGTAGTGTTCCCTCTTAATCTTAGTTCATCCTTATCTTACCTCGATCTGATTCTTATCTTAATCTTAGAAACAACCATCCTTTAATAAGGAGTGGGTGTAGCTTATCTTAATCTTAGTATTACAAACCATCCTTTAAAAAGGAATGGTTGCAACTTATCTTAACCTTACCTTAATCTTAATCTTAATAATACAAGTCATCCCTTAAACAGGAATGATTGTAACTTAACTTAATCTTAATCTTAATCTCAATCTTAATCTCTATATACAAACCTTTCCTGGAAGGGATTGGCCGTATCTAATTCGAACCTGGGATTTAGGTGATCCCACCGCACCATCTTATCTCAGTCTTAGAATACAAACCATTCTTTAAGTAGAGATGGTTGTAACTTATCTCGAACCTTACCTCAATCTTATCTCAGTTCTTATCTCAATTAAGTCAACCGTTCTTTTATTAGAATGGTTGTACCTTAATCCATTGTTTATCTGTCGGGTCACGTAGCCCTAACCAATGAGTTATCGGCTCCATTGGTTTACATAAACAATATTTATTAGAATTAGTTGGGCATTTAGGTAGATCCCACTACACCATCTCAGTATGCCTCCCTCCTAAAACAAGAAGTCCGAGGAGGTCGAGTCTATTTGTCGACTCTAGGCGACGAGTCCGAGGACAGGTCATCTTTGGAAGACGGTATTTGATAAGGATACCGACTTCCCCCAATACACATGTGCCGGTACCATTCCGGATTCCTCACTCAAGTTCAGTTAGTAATAGTCTCAAGACCATGTTTGTTGGTTAACCTCTTTCGGTTCATATCGTCCCTCATTAGGGGGCGTTCCTTATTCTCACTCAATTTCTTACTAGACATCGGTTAGTAAGTTCTCACGGTATGTTGTGTTAGTCTTCAAACATCACACAACAATATAATATATAGTATATATATTCCGGTTGCATGCTTTATCTTGTTTAGTGAGCACACAAAAACAAATAGCACACAAGCCGAGGGACACCTCGTTAGCAAGCAGGTCACAAGAAGAAACAACTGTACCGTTCACCGTTGGCCGTTTGGTTGCTTACTCTCTTCCGGAGTCCAAATTCCAAGTCCTAAAACATTCATTCAGTTTTAGGTTGTTAATCACTTAACTTAATTCAACTTACTTAATTTGTTTAACTTACTCAGTTCCTTAATGATCCCCACCTAACACCTCTTAGGTCTTACACTTAATCTTACAAACTTAATCTTAAACTTTCAAGTTTATACTTAACTTAGCTTAATCTCTTAAGTTCTTAGGGTCTCAATCATTACTACCCTACCAAAGGCATACCTTATTACCCATTGCCATTCTTAGAATTCAAAATTTCTTTTTTTTTTCTAAGTGTTAAGGGTCGACCGACCCACCGACCGACCCACCCCTGGGTCGGTCCATTACAGAAACTCTTCCGTCTCTTGAAACTCATCCGACCGACCCAAAGCTAAACCGACCGACCCAAAACCCTCTGGGTCGGTCCTATGCCGAAACATTTTCCTCCATTAAATCTTGCCCGACCGACCCACCGACCGACCCATCCTTATGGGTCGGTCTATTACCGAAACATTTCTGCTGGGTTAACAAGGTCCGACCGACCCAGAACTGGGTCGGACCCTGGGTCGGTCCACTACAGATTCTTCTATTAAATTGCTCTTCCAATTCCAAACTCTTCCACAAGTGTCCTAATAGGTCCAACACCATCTTGGCACCTTAAACCCACCTTATAACCTCCTTTAAATACCTTAAATCATCCACCAAAGTCCACCTTAGTCATTATGCATTTTCCTTGTAATAATGCTACTCTTGTAATGCTTTCCTCTAGGTTTCTAGGTGGTGGTTCATACTTAATGTAACCACTATGCCAATGTTTTCCTCACCACTATAACATCATCTCCCAAGCATCTCTCACTATCTAAAACTCTTTCAAGCATTTACTAAAAGTTCCTTCACAAGCTTAAGCTTCCACACACCAACACCTTATTTCCTTCCTAGTTGTTTACCAACATTTTCCTAAGTTCTAAATACTCAAATACATTCTCTTGATTCTTAAATCTTCCATGGTGATACCTAAGTCATTATAATACCTTAACTTCACCCTTTTTCATCAAGACAACCTATAGAACATTTCCTAGTACTTCCTTTGTCATTAAACTCCCTTAGAACATATCTTAATCACCTTAAGCATCATACCTTCTCCTTAAACTTATGCTCACGTCTTATATTCCTCATCTCATGATTTTGGTGTGCTCAAAACACTCACCCATCTAAACTCTAACTTCCTCGTAGACCATTCTAGGTCATTCTCATTCTCAAGAACTCCTTAGTTAACTCATTTCCACTCAAATTCTTCCTAATGACTCCTAGTAAATCCTAGGTCATATTAATTCACCACCTTCACCAAAACACTTATTTTCTACTCAAATTTTGCCATAGCTCCTCTAGTATATTCTCATGCCCAAATGCATTGTTTTTCTCACACAATAACCTCACACACACCAAGTCCTTTCTCATCACATTTCCTCATCCAAATCAACTCATTCTTAATAACTCAATATAGTGCAATAATCTTAAATTGCATAGCACTAAGGCTCTTAAATGACATGGCTCTTAGGCCCTTAAATGACTTAAACTTAAACACTGAATTTCCACATGTATAAGCTTTCAACCTGCAAATACACTCATCAATCTCATAGTAGTTATAATGCTCTTAAAATCCACCTTAAACTTATATTACTAACCCATTCTCATTAGCTCCTTAATCACAAGTTCATAAGCTTGTTTAAGTTCTTTTTCCTTAGGTTATATAACCCAATACACAATGTAAGCTCTAAGCCACATTGGTATTTATCTAAAACTCATTCCTTAATCTTAAACCACCATTAGGTAAGCATTTTACCTTGTTTCCTCAAGCTTAACTCAATCTCCTCCTTAGACCTTCTTCTTGAATGAATATCGGCCACCACTCAAACTTCTCTTGCCAATGTTCTAATCAATAACCAATGACTCATATGAGCACTAAACAATACACTAACCTTAAGGAGTAAACCCTAGGTTAAAAATGTGTTCTAAGGTATTAAACTGAATGTTTTACCTTGGATTCTCAAAGCAAGCTTGGATATGAATTAAGTAGGACCTCCTCTAGCCCTTGGAGAATAGAATCAAGCTAGAACAATGGATAAAAATGAATCCCCATGAGAAGGAATTTTCGGTAATGTGTAGAAATGGTGGAAACATGGTTTTTCTTACATTTTCCTTACCTTAAGAGAATGGAGAAGCTAATGAGCTCTTCAAACTTGATTTTCCCCCATCAATGGAGTTTTCTCATGGCACCAAAATGGAGCTTTGAAAGATTTGAAAAGATAGGAAGATAGGTCTTGGCCTAACTAAGAGAAATCTACACTTAGTTTTTGATTTGGAGCAAAGATGAATACTTGGTGAGCATTTGAAGGTGGAGCACCCATGGAAGAAGCTCTCTCGGTTTGGAGCAAGGAAGGAGAAAGAAAAATCGTGGAAGGAAGGAGAAATGAAGAGAGAGAGGAAGAAAGGTGGCTAATATGTGATATTTGCTTTAATAAAGCAAATAGTAACTTTCTTACTTACTCTTCTTTTCCTTTCTTATTTGTCTACTTATGGTGACTCATGTGGTGACTCCCCACTTAAAAACCGGCCACCCCATTAATATTAGGCTAACATGGTCTTTGTTGACCAATTAATTGACTTATATTGATTAAAACTTAAACTAGTCTCTAAATAGTTACTATTCACTAATCAAGGCACATAATCGGGAAATTTTTGATTTCCCATTGATTTAGACCTCCTAATGTGATACTAATTAGTACACATGTTGATTAAAGAGTAATGATGGACATTTAGCCACTCAAAACTCAATTCTAAGACAATTTCTCAAAAATGTGCTTTAAGACTTCTTAAAGCACATTTTGTGTTTTAACTTGTTTTCAAGCTTGGTTTTCTTTGCTAATTGATTTAAAATGACCATTAGAATATTACTAAGGTCTTACCATGATATTTGGGTACTCACCCAAGTCTCTCCAAGCTTAGAGCACGTTTTTGCCCTGATTGCCTTTAAGGCACTTTCTTATGTTTTCCTTGGTTTAAATTGTCCACCAATCTTTCTAAGGCATCTCTTAGCCTTAATACATCATGATTTGATGTTTACTTAGCATACTTAGGTTTGGGGTATTTCAATCTACCCCCCTTAAAAGAACTTTGTCCCCGAAGTTCCCATGCATCCTATCTCATTAGAATACATGTCTTACCTCATTCCTTAGATCATATATCATACTTATGTATACTTAATCTCATTGAATCCTTAAGTCCACCATATGCTTATTCTTAAATATCACACAACATGCTTAAGCATGTGTAGCACTCAAAATTCCTTTTTGTTCCTTTTTGATGATTAAAACATTCACATAACTTCCAACGTATTCTCCCATGTCACCGGTCCGTAGACAATGGCTCATTCGTCCTCGTCACCATGGGCTAGAATACAAAACACTCTGCTCTCCCCATGTCACCGGTCCGAAGACAAAGGCTCGTGCGTCCTCGACTTCATGGGCGAGACTCAGTAAAAAGGTAATCCTTTTTACGAGGTCATGTGAGGAATAATTCCTCTAATTAAAAATACAAGCAACTCCAATTTTTTTTATCCTAAGGCCTCTATCCTTAGTGTGATTACTTGTGACCACCGGTAGGGAGTTTCAGGAATAATCCTACCCTGATGTGATCAGCATCAGTGTAGAACCATCCTTCCACTCCAATTTGTGTTCGGTTTCCCTTGATCCCTAGAAAATCAAGTTCCACCTCCCACGTCATTTTCAAACATCAGTTAATTCACTCATGTCCAATTTTCTATCTTTTTAGTTCTTCTAATCATAATCAATACATCTCCAAAGTGTGGACTAAGTCCATCAAACATCCTCAATTCATCTCTTAGTAACTACCTCCAGACTTAAGTTCCTACTAAATTCCATATCAGTCTCATACCACATATCATTACTATATCCTTCCTCATGCTCATATCAAATAATATCTCATAGTGTTATCTTATTCTTATCTCACACATAGTCTCATATCGACTTATACCTCATATTCCTTATTCCTTAAGTCTCCTTAATCCTCTTCCTTAATTCTCTTAACTTGTAC